>CM045450.1:4259685-4633515 GCA_024666655.1 Dascyllus trimaculatus
GATAATTCAGTCTGAAAACAAATGGTTCAAATGATTCATGCTTTCTTTGCTTCAGAAAGATATAGGGAACTGATGCTGTTTGACCCTGAGTCACAATCTGTCACTGGGTTTTCATAAGTTTCCTAATCAATATTTATTTTCTGCTGTCTTGCTCTTCGGGAGAGAGTCAACAGTTTTTACATTTTGCTGTCATGATAATGAACATGTTTAACTAAACATTAATAGTTCTACTAAAATCTGTCCAGCTTTATCAACAGTAGCTGTCTTTAAGCTGCAGAAATAACACTGGTGTCTATGCAGCTGACTGTGTGATGAGTGCCCAGGGACCGTCTGCAAATTGCAAAACTCTGCAACAGTGAAGAGAGACACCACACAAATATTCAATAACTTCACTCTTAGTCACTGTAGTGTCACCAAAATCACTGCAGCCATCGACTGGCTCCTGCTGGTCAGACTATAACACCAGAGACAACACCTGGCCTCTATCCAGAGGAAAGAGGCATCGTTTATGTTTTGACACTGCTAATGAGTTATTGATGATTTTTCTTTTGGAAAGCTGCAGGGAGCTCCTGCTCTTTGCCACAGTGTTTACTGTTTTATACTACACCATGTTTCCCAGGATCTCTAGTAGAGCGCAAAGTTAGCATAGAGACACAGTGAACGCCTTAATGGGACATCCACCACATTAAAATGAACTGGAATTATAAGTTAAATTTAATGTTAATGAGTGACTTTGTGAAACAGGGACTTTAAACTCCTGAAATAGGAATCAGGAGGAAAAAGTCTCGTGTTAAACTATAGTAAAAAGTCCAGCCTGCAGCGGCTCACAGTTGCATGTAATGACTCTATGAGACTGTTGTTAAAGATGCCCAGACGCTGTAGTGTGCTTGTCCTGTCACACTTCAGCATTGTTGTTATAAATTCATGTGTAGACTTATCAGCTCATCTGATGCTATTATACAGACTCTGGTTTGTCCTGAGATCAGCTCAGTGAGATTCATGTCAAACTGTGGAATCATTGGCGCTCATGCCTTTACAAAATAGGCAGTTTAGAACTGTTTTATATCTTTGTATACTGTAAATATAACTGTGATTATTTGCAGTATTCCTTTTATACATTTTTTTTAACTTAACTATGGATCATATGTCTGCACTTGTGTCCATAATAAAGAAAGATTAATTGATTGATTGACTGAGTCCTGATACGATGCTGATGGCAGCTGGCTGTGTGTGCAGGTAACGCGGGTGGAGGAGCCCTCCAAGTACGGTGTGGTGGTGTTTGAGTCGGACAGCGGGAGGATCCATCGCTTCGTCGAGAAGCCACAGGTCTTCGTGTCGAACAAGATTAACGCCGGCATGTACATCTTCAATCCCAGCATGCTCAGCAGGATCCAGGTGACCACCTCACACACTCTGTGGCTGTATTACTGCTTGACTTTTGAAGGATGATGCTATAAAGTGTACTTTTAGTTGTGCATAACGGTGTGTAGATAGCTTGGTTTCGTATCTGGCTGTGACTTCCTTCCATGTGTGTTTGTGTGCAGCTGAGACCAACATCCATAGAGAAAGAAATATTTCCAGTCATGGCAGAAGAGGGGCAGCTGTATGCCATGGAGCTGCAGGGTAACTACTGCTGCAGTACTACAGCTTCGTCTTCGTATTCGTCTTTGTCTCCTTCCTTCCTTCCTTCCTTCCTTCCTTCCTTCCTTCCTTCCTTCCTTCCTTCCTTCCTTCCTTCCTTCCTTCATCATCTTCTCTGCTCACCATATGTCTAAAACAAATATATTACATCTCTTTTTGTCCCTCTGATATACTCCTCTCTAATCCTGTCCATCCAATGCAGGTTCTACCATCTTTAATTCCTCCACCTCCGCCTCCACCATATAACACAGCCGCCTTTACCATCATTTTGTAAACCTTCCTTTTCTCTCCTTTTGGTTCCTCTCTGTCACAAATCTCTTTTGATATTCTTCTCCACTCACTTGGATTGAAAGTGTATTCCACTGCTGTCACAGACCAACAGCCAGCTAATTAGAGTCAAAGATCAGTTCATGCCTTGGGTTTGGAGACGTGGCTCGCTACGTTTTTGTTGCAGCGGACAACAACAACAACAACAAAGACAGAAATTCAGATTGTCAGCATTTATTTTTTAAAAACTGAAACACTCAAAAATGCCGAACTGCAGTATTTGATACCTTAACTCTTACAGTAAGTAAGTAAGTAAGTAGGTTTTTATTAATTATGGCCATACTATCAAATGGGAAAGACTATGAGCTGTTTACACTTAGGTATGAAATATAGTTGCATAAAAAATGACTGCAACATATGAATAATGAACTTAAAACCAGCAGTACAGTCTCAGCTACCATGTTTGAATAACCTTTATCCAGTTGTCAGTGCACAAAAGTGGCTGGGGTTCAGTTTTGATAAATGTGAGATTTGAAAATGCAGCTTCTGTCTGAAGAAGATGCTGTTTGATCCAAGCGTCTCACGGCAGTTCCTAATGAACCACTGTGGTGACCTCGTTGTTACACAGCAGTAACGTCCTGTTCTGGTCTCTGCAGCTCACAGCTCCACCAGACGTAAGTGTTTGGGTTTTTCTTCTCACCCGAACTCATGTAGTTCTGGAGAGGAATCGTTTGTAGAGAAGCACTGACACTGAAAGAAACAGGACGATGGAAACAGGATTGGTCTTTATGCCCAAACCTGAAGGTTCACTGGTGTTTAGACAAAGATCAGAGCCCGCCGGTGTCTGTTGTCAGTGCTTCTCTAGATCCTCATCCCTCTCTGGGAGGCTGAAACAGTGGAACACCTAGCTGGCAGTCACACCTCCCTCCATCCTGTAGTCCAGGCATGCAGACTGGTCCCAGTAACTCTCTGTGCTGATTCATAAACTGTGAAAGAATGACGGGAGTTTCTTGTGATTTCCTGCAGCAGATTTATTGAACTATAGAAGTTCAGGACAAAGAAACGTTTTATTCTTGAAAGATGGCTTCAAATATATCTGGATCTATTGTCAGAGCAGCAGATCTTTAAAGGATAATTCCGATTCATTTCCCACTAATGTGTCTGTTGTGTCTCTGTGCTTTAGAAACACAGCAATTGAAATAAACCTGAGTTATCCTTTGAGCTCCAACCTGCAGGCTGGAGCAGGGCTAGCTATACATCTACAGATTTATTGTGTTTACATGACGTATTGATGCTGGACCTTCATTATGAGGTATGCGGATTTGCCCTTTGGGGTTTTAAGCATCCGCATCGTAGTATTTGATCTATTTATTGTGAACTTTCCAAAATGGTGTGATACATTTATGATGGTGACTGTAGAGAGTGTTTCTACTTTGTGTATGTCACTGAAAATTGGACTCTAAACACAAACTCTGCTTGTCAGAAGCTAAGGTATAAAGTTTTCTCCCAGCTGATCATGTGACTTTGATCTTCAGTAACTCGCCCGTTGGAAATCACAAGGAAGCTCCTGCTTGTTTCCATGGAAACTAACTCCTGTCACCATCTCTATGTCTGCATGTTGTTTGTCTGCCTGTCTTTCTGTCTCTCTCTGTCTGTCTGCAGGTTTCTGGATGGACATTGGTCAGCCCAAAGACTTCCTGACAGGGATGTGTATGTACCTCCAGTCGCTACGACAACACGCTCCTGAGAGGCTACGCACAGGGCCCGGTTTCCTTGGCAACGTCATGGTGGTGAGTGCAGCCTATTGACGCTACATGTCAAATACAGGATGTTACTCTGTGATCGTGATGTTCTGCGCTCACTTTCTCCCCTGCAGGACCCGACGGCGCAGATCGGGGAGAACTGCACCATCGGCCCGAACGTCACCATCGGCGCCGGCGTGGTCGTGGAGGACGGCGTGAGGATAAAGCGGTGCACGGTGCTGAAAGGGTCGAGGGTTCGATCGCATTCCTGGCTGGAGAGCTGCATCGTGGGGTGGAGCTCCTCGGTCGGCCAGTGGGTGAGTAGAGGGGAGGAGTTGATGGCATTTTCAAGACAGACATCCAAATATGAGGCAAGATCAGTAGATGGTTTCACAGAGAGAGCTTACGTTGGATTTTAAGTGACACATAACAACTTTTTGTGTCAGTTTTTATTGACACAATAAAGGTAAAGGTGGGATACGTGGGTACTAATTTGCATTCTCTTATAATATTGCAGAGCGATGAGAAGCGACGAGTTTTAGAGATTTTTTAGTGTGAAATATCCTGTAACTGTTGAATTCATCAAGGAGGCAGAAGAACATAAAGTCCTGCACCTTGTTGGAAACTGTACAGCCATGGCTAGACATAGGGAGAACTCAAAATGGCTTTTGTGGGGGTGTATAGCTCGCTGAGTTAGGGTGTTACCATGTAGGCGCAGGTCGCCAGCAGCGGTCGTGAGTTCGAGTCCGTCTCACGACCCTCTGCTGCATGTGTGTCTCTCCTCTCTCTACCCCCTTTCAACCTGTCTCTCCCCCATCATTAAAATAAAAAACCTCCCCCCTGCCAAAAAAAGTCTTTAGTGCAGTGTGACAAAGTTTAACTTAAACATACATTTGAGTGATATTGCTACGACAGTATATTATGGCTAATGTATTAAAAAAATCTGTAAAAAAATTACTGAGATAATTTTCCAAAAAAATCACAGAATATAAAAGATTAAAGTCGTAAATTTACAGGAAAAAACACTGATCTTCTTAGAGTTTAAAGTGGTAAATTTACAAGTAGAAATGTGGATGTTCCCTGAGATTAAAGTCATAAACTCATGAGAACAGAACTCCGATATTCTCCGAAATTAAAGTCGCAAATTTACCAGACGACCCTCTGCTGTTCTCTGTTGTTAAACTAAATCTAAAAACTAAAAGTCAAATTGAAATGTAGAAACTTGCTCATCTGTGTCGTCAGGTCCGCATGGAGAACGTGACGGTGTTGGGGGAGGACGTGATTGTGAGCGACGAGCTGTACCTGAACGGAGCCAACGTCCTGCCGCACAAGTCCATCAACGAGTCTGTCCCAGAGCCACGGATCATCATGTAGTGGCGGCTGGAGCAGAAACTCCCAACGCCTTTGATATGAACTCGACCGAACACCCAAACTGTGCCAGAGAGAGAGAGAGAGAGAGAGAGGGACGAACAGTCGGGTTGAGGGAAGGAGGAGGAACGAAAGGCGGTGTTTTGTTTCTTTTTAAAATTAATTTGGACTCGTTTTAGCCCTGCTTGGCTGCATCTTCCACCAGTGAGTCAAAAACAGACAGCGGGAAGGTTTATACTAGTTACAGAGGTCAAACGCTGGTGTCCTGAATGTGGTGGATGATAAACAGAAGGAGAAAAGGCGAGGGAGGGGCTGATAAACTTGGTGGAGGGACTACTGGTGAGTGTGGAGTTAGAGAGCATCACGAACACTTCTGTTTAGACTCACTATGCATTTATACTTCGTGGACGGCTTCAGTGAAGTGAAGGATCAAACCACATGTTGAAATCATGACTAGTGAAGTTGAGATTCTGATCAGACTTATTCAACAAGATGCAGTATTCATCACAGCTAACGTTGCAGTTTAGTTTCTTAATGTGGACAGCAGAACTGTAGCTATACAAATGTTCTAGCAAGGAGTTAGGAACCATGTTTGTATCCACCAGATGAATGTAAGACCTCTTTCTCATCACATCACAACGTGTAATTTGATCCATTTGTATGTAGAAATACCGATTAGAGCAGCTTTAATTAGTGTCCATGTCAGTTTTGTGTTGTTGCCTTGACCGTTACAGTTACTGCTCAGTCAAAAATGAACAAAGTGTAGCTTTTAATAGAAAGCTGCAGGGTATAGTACGTTTACATGCGTTTGAGTGAGACCGCAACAACAGCATATTGGGGCCATTGCAGATACGAAAGTAAAGAAGTCAATAAAAATACTACTGAGCTGAAGAAGGAGGGTCATTTTTTGAGAAAAAAAACCCAAATATCCTCGATAAAAGTTGTAAGTTTGTGACAAAATCTTGGAAATTGTCTGAGTTTGAAATCGTAAATTTACAAGAACAAACCTCGGACATTATTGAGATTTAAATGTTAAATTTATGAGGAAGAAAAGACTATTCTCTGGGATTAGAGTAGTAAATTAACAAGAAAAAGCTTTTACATTGAATTTAGGAAAACAACAGCTGTTCTCTGAGGTAAAGGTTTTAAATTTACAAGGAAAAAAAACTTAAATATTCCTTGAGATTAAAGTCAGAAGGAGGGAAGGAAGGGAAGGAAAAAACTTGGATCTTTCCTTAGACTGAAGGAGTAAATTGGTGAGAATAAAGCTCTGATATGCTCTGAGATTAATATTGTTAATTTCTTAGGAAAATACGTTGGAAAAAAAAGAGATTTACAAAGTGTACATTTCCAAGAGTTTTCTTTCTTTCTTTTTCTTAAACATGTGGTGTTTCTGTGCTAAAATCACATAGATTTCCTTATTACCAGATGTGAAAACACAATCTGATGAAGTCATCTATGAAAGGAATAATACATGGTCCTTTCTGAATATTTTCCTCTCAGTCTCAGATCATTTCTCAGAGTATTACCCCCCTCCTCCAGCTCGATAGTTGTTCTTTGTAAATGATTAAATCCACAGTGGCCTCAGTACGCTGTAGTAGACTGCACGTGGAACGATCTAGCTTTATTTCAGTGTTTCTAAAAGACAGACTCCACACACAGACGTGTTGTGGTTGAGCTCACCGTGCTGCAGTGGTGTACAGGTGTGTGCCAGGACCTTGTGACATCACAGTGGAGGCGTGGTTACAGGTTCAGCAGAAGTCTGGGGGGATTTATGTTTCAGGTTAATTGTGATGAAAATTCTTTTTTCCAGAAGAGACTTGTAGAGTGTACTCATGTAGAGTGATGCTGGAGTTCAGGTCTCGTTCTTCCCTCAGTCAGAACTACTTATCCTCTGTACGGTGGCCATGTCAGGACATTTCCGACGTCATTGGTCTGAGCTGTTCTCCACTGCGCATCAGTTAGCTACTTATGCTAGCTCACTTAGCATATGTTAGCATGCTCCAATTCCTCTCTACCAGAGTTCAGTTCTTGCCAGCCTTACCTCCAGCTTTGTTGTACATTCAGCTAAAACACAACAGGCTGTGATGTCGATTTTACCATTAGAACTGTGTTAGATGACTTGTTTTAAGGAATGAATGCACTTAAACCTTCAACTTTTAAGCTAATGTGATCAAGATGTATTAAAAGTACTTAGCAAAGTTAAAATCTGGATGTACATCATCAATATTTTGAGATTTGGTCAACAGTCCCTCATTAAAAGGTGATAAACATGCAAATATTTAGCATCTTAGCATGTTGTTTTAGCATTCATCTCAAGCTGAGGCTGCTGGGAATTCCCTGTTTACTTACTGGAATGTTGGTCAGCTAAAAACTGTTATTGGTGACACTAGATGGAATTCAGAGGACGGCCTGAATCAGAAGATATCTCACAGACTGACTGATGATGATGAACGTAGCATCAGACATGTTAAATGATGTGCATAAAGGGAACAGTCTGCCTGAGACAGGCTTGACTCCTGATTTGTGTCGTCCTTGTAACAGCGAGACGTTGTGGTGTTAAGTCATCAGACGCCTGATATAGTGAAGTAAATAGTTCTTGGAGCTCGTCCTTGTTTCAGTCGGCTCAGATGCACACATTCAGCACTAATGAGTCTTCTACGTTGGACTCTTCCTTACTGACAGTGAACATGTGCAGCAGGTGGTTCAGACACTCGGCACTGGACTACTGTTCTACGATTGTTATGCAGTTAGTGATGAACAGTGTGAAAAACCCTAAACATGTAAAGGCTTTATATCTGAATGAATGAATGAAGTCGATTCTTGTTGTGAAGTCTTTTTTAAAAAGAGAATAATATAATCTACTGACCACATCTATGACATGTCTGCTCTCTTCTTTTTCTTTTCCTTTTTTTGGGGGGGATATTTCACACAAGAAGATCAGCCTATTTATGAATGGTATGACCCAGAGCAGGCCCTACTCAATGTGGCACCCTAGGTGAGATTTCATATGACGCCCCCCTCCATTGGTGATTTACATACACTTACAAAAGAAATCCAATAGCATTGTTTTGTAGTAATATTAACTGGGCATTGCTTTACACTTGAATCAGTGTGAGCTTTTCCATTTTAAGAGGTAATAGTAATAATTAGTTTTTAATATAATTATATTGAAGGTAAATTTTTTCCCCATTTTGTGGCGCCCCCTGGAGGCCACGGCACCATTAGCATTTGCCTATATTGCCTACTGGGCGAGCTGGCTCTGACATGGTCAGCAACAGTCCTCAGGTAGGCTGTGGGGTTTAAACGATGCTCAGTTGGTACTAAGGGGCCCAAAGTGAGCCAAGAAAATATCCCCCACACCATTACACCACCACCAGCAGCCTGAACCGTTGATACAAAGCAGGATGGATCCATGCTTTCATGTTGTTTATGCCAAATTCTGACTCTACCATCTGAATGTTGCAGCTGAAATTGAGACTCATCAGACCTGACAATGTTTTTCCATCTTCTGTTGTCCAGTTTTGGTGAGTCTGTGTGAATTGTAGCCTTGGTTTCCTGTTCTTAGCTGACAGGAGTAGCACCTGGTGTGGTCTTCCGCTGCTGTAGCTTCTTCAAGGTTGGACGTGTTGTGGTTCAGAGATGGTGTTCTGCATTCTTTGGTTGTAACCAGTGGTTATTGAATTACTGTTGCCTTTCTATCATCTGGAACCAGTCTGACCATTCTCCTCTGGCATCAACAAGGCATTTCCATCCACACAACTGCCGCTCACTGGATATTTTGTCTTTTTCGGACCATTCTCTGTAAATCCCAGAGATGGTTGTGTGTGAAAATCCCAGTAGATCAGCGGTTTCTGAAATACTCTGACCACCCCGTCTGGCACCAACAACCATGCCACGTTCAAAGTCACTTAAATCCCCCTTCTTCCCCATTCTGATGCTCGGCTTGAACTTCATCAAGTTGTCTTGACCACGTCTACACGCCTAAATGCATTGAGTTGAAGCCATGTGATTGGCTGATTAGCCATTTGTGTTAACAAGCAACTAAACAGATGTACCAGATGAAGTGTCAGGTGAGTGTACGTGGTCTTTACAAGTGTATATAAACTTTTGTTCACAACTGTGTAAAGGCTAACTGATTGTGTGTGGCAGGGCTACTTTGCTTTGAATGGTTGTACACTTCCTTTTTTTGTTTATTTTTTCAAAGACTTCCATATTTTATTATTGATTTATGCACTTTTTCAAAATGATGGAAATCTTATTTTGGTATAAAATGTTATATCTGAGTACAAACTGGCAACGTGACTTAAAAATGGAAGGAGAGCATCTCCCTCATCAGTACCAACAATGAAAAAGAGACAAGTCTAAACCAACACCTCAGGTTTAATAATCAACATTTATGACATGTTCACTCATTCATCAAACATGAGCCCTTTCAAACCCTGAATCAAACCAAACACATGAATATATACACAACAGTATCAAAAGAACTCAAGAGCTCCTCCTTCTTGTCAAATAATAATAAAAAAATCTAAGAAAAAGAAATTAAATCTCTTTGCAAAGTTTTCAGTGCAGCAAATAAATAAATATCAAATTATTTCTCACTCATTGGTATCAAAATGGCCGCGGTTTCAGCCTAAACAGGTGAGGAGCTTAACAACAGACTTAATATTTTTTTAATGTTGTCACCTAATATTTTCATTCAATTGGCCAGTAAGAAGAGTTATTTTTGTGTGACGTCATTTCACATGAAACCAGTTTACTACAGTCTGTCATATCTGAAAATAAACAAAACCATAACATGAACCTTTTCTAATCTGCTGTCTTCAGAATATAGAGCAAAATAGTTTTAAAAAGTTTCTCTTTCAGTCCTGGACTGACACTTCAGAGGCTGTTTAAGGCTTTTTTAAGATTGTGAATTCAATCCTTGGTAAGTAGGTGCACGCTCAGTGACTTCTACTGAAGGCAGAAATGTTCTGTTGGCATGTTACGATGAAGGGACACGTTACAGGTTTTGTGGTTCTTCCTGGTAAAGAAGGAAGGAAAATCAAATGCTAAAAGAAGGAAAGACGAGTGATTTCATGCTGCAGTTCTACAATATAAACTGTTTCAGAGCATGGCTGTAAAGAACAGTTAGTTTTCTTATTAGTTAATCTGGTGGTTACTTTCTGGAGTAGTCCGTTAGTTGTTTAGTCCATAAAATGTCTGAAAGTGGCTTTTCTCAAAGCCCAAGATGACAATGTTTTATCCACCAACCAAAGATATTCAGTTCACTGTTGTAGCAGAGTACAGTAACAAGAACGTATTCAAATTGAAGAGGCTGAAATCCGAGAAAAAAATACTCAAACTGAAGAAGCAATGATCAGAATAGGTGATGATTAGTTCAGTAGTTGGCGACTAATCGGTTAATCGCTGCAGGTTTAGAGAAACATCTAGCGTATTTTGAGTCAGAGTGTTTGAACTTTGCTGCTAGTGGACATTTGAACACAACACATTAGAAGTCCAGGAAAACCTATTGCTTTCTCTAGGTCAACACGGCTGTAATCATCTTTGATTTGTAATACCAGCGTACGAAGCAACAATGTGAAAGTCTGCTCATTGGATGAACCCTCAGAGGTTTACCAGCTCAATCTTCCACTGCTCACGAAGGTTACAGTGAGATTCAGCTCATTGTTCAGCTACAGCTTTACCTTTTCCACTCTGTGTGGGCCTTTTTTTGGCAGCAGACAACAGCTATTTTCACTAACTGTTGAACAAAGTGGAGTATTTAGCAGCTAAAGAGACAGTTGTTTCTCCTATTATTGGTGGAGACCAAAAATGGAGCTAAAAGAGAGCCAATATTGGATGAAAGATTAATTTGGTCAGCATAACCTCGACTCCAAATGAATGATAATGTAACTAGAGTAAACATAAGGGTTCAGGGTAAACATTTGGACTCATCTGAGCAGGGAAAGCATAGGTGTCCTGCTTTTGTTTATGGCTCAGTTATGGCTTACTGGGACCCTTAATGGAACTGGTCGGTAATTACACCTCTGCTTTCAAATCTGTAGCAAGTCAATATGTCTGCTGTAAAAAAAAAAGGTCTGCACATGTTGGATAATTTCCTATTAGTATAAAATTTCAAAATGCATTTATTTTTCATACTCTTACAGCTAGAACAGTATACTGTGATTTTAGTGTGGCGCAAACACTACAGAATTAGTGTAGAGTGGATTTTGGACACGCTGAGAGCCTCATAAGCTTTTAAGATGAGAAATTCACAGACTTTCTTTGTGCCGGAAAGCTGTCTACATGGTGACTGTTAAGGAGATGAGTAGCTTAGCATAAAGTCAGCAAACAGAAGGCCTAAACTCCACCTACCAGCACCTCTAAAGATCACCAATTAACATGTTCTGACTAATTGGTTTAATCCACTCAGAAGGGTTTGTGTATTGGGGGCTCTGTACACGACTATTTCTTGGCTGTGTTTCCAGCCTTCATGCTAAGCTCATCTCCAGGCTGTAGCTTTATATTTACCACAGAGACATCAGAGTTTTTATCTCGTTTCCAGCAAGAAGGCGAATATTTCCTAAAATCTCTAAGCTAGTCGTAGTCTTCAAGTTGTTGATTCGCCTCACGTCCTAAAACACCTCCAGGCGCATGCAGTGATAATGATTCATTTTAAATGTGAAAATTACCTAGATTTAACAAAGAATTCATTGATTACATGCAAAGAAAAAATATTGAGGAAACTATTACACTTCCATCGTTACTGAATAATTTGGTGGATTGTATGGGATTCAATGGGAACAGGTTTGTGCAGGACAACTTCAATTTGGTCATTAACAATAACGATGGTAGTATTTGTTTCTGCTCTCCACAGATGCTGAACTTGAGCATGACAGTTGTTAAAACACATTCACTGTTGTCTTTGCTCTCCTCTCTGTTAAGCAGCAAGATCTGTTAGTTATTAATATAATAATATATATATTATTATATATCTATCTCATGTTGGAGGTGTTAGTGACTTCATTTTTGAGGCAGCTGAAAGGATCACATTCCCTGGTAGTGTTACATTTGTACCAGGTACGAGGTCTGACTGATTTCTACTTGAGATGAGATGCAACACTGATAATGTGGAATTTGTTAAGTAGAAATAAAATAGAAAGCAGTGAGAAAGAGAATGCTTCTATTTTTTCTTCTTGCTTTTCCCCACCATAAATGATACCAGTGTTAACACAAATGTTAGTAGGTAAACACAAAATGATGTGTGTGGGCAAACTGCGTATCAGGAATCATCAAATAAGCGGCAGATTTCCACGATTTTGTAACTCTTTTTGGTGTTTACACAAGGCTTCAAAATAAAAGCCCACCCCAGAGGGACGTTTTCTTCTGCGTTGGAGTCAGTTCTTCATAATAAAAGTAGGAACTGCAGGATACACAAAATAAAATTCATCCAGAGTGGCTGATAGGAGGAAGAGATCTTCAAAAGAAAAGCCACCCTCGCAGGTAGGTTCCAGGTGGAGTGAGGCTTCAAAATAAGAGAGGAGACGGAGCCACGTGTCTACATCCCACATATGTCAGTCATGTAGTTTGTTGCGGTCCTGTTGTTTGCATATGACGTTGTACCGTGCACACTGTCTGCATGTGTGCTTTTGATCGGTCTGAGGATCCGAGAGTGTTTTATCCTCCTCTCTTTGTGTTTGTTCCCTTTGAGGATAAAGGAGACCTCGAGCAGTTTCCTCCTCCCTGCACAGGCTGGACGGGAGTGTTTTATTTCAGGACGAGCGTCGCCTCAGAACCGTCCTTCCTCTTCAGATACAGTCCGTAGGTGAGGTGGTGTTCCCTCCTCAAGAAGGCGTAGAAATAATCCGACACCAGCAGGATCTGAGGAGAACCAAAGACCAGGACACTAATTAATACTCAGAGAGAGAGAGAACGGGGACTTGAGTAACGTCTCAAAGTATTCAATTAAATAGCAAATGAGCAGCAAAATAACACATTGACAATAACTGTTACAGCAGCTTTGTCTATGTATGTGGTAGAAGTAAACTCTAAAAACTCTGACACATCAGTAAAATAATCAGTTCTATCTATTAGAAACTGAGACTATCAGCAAGAAGTGCTTTTCATTTATGAACTAGGAGACTTCCTCTGATCATATGGTTCTTCTCTTTTCTGTGATGCACGAACACTTAAAGTAAAGTTATTAGGAAAGTCACAACTGTTCCACAACTGATGTTCATCTTTATAAAGATGTTTACAAAGTCTGCCGAGGTCAGTGAGGCAGAAGTCGCCTGCTGCCCACCGCCAGCACATCCGCATATCTGTGCAGGTGGTGGGACACAATTTTACCGGATTTCGGCGCACAACAGTTTGTGCAAAACTTTCATGTGTCCCAGGAGTCATTCAAATACATGTGCGACCAGACCAGGGACGTCCTGGAGAAAAAGGACACTAATTACTGCTTGTGTTTCCCTTTCCACCGTTGATGGTTGGTCACCATAACCCCATCCCTACTCCCTGACATACTCGGTTCTTAGCTCTGGACCAGCAAAGAGTTGGTGCTTGTTAAGCACCAGTTTTTAGAACCTGGAGTCGGTGCTTAGGTGGTTAAAACACAAAGAACTGGTGCTAAGTCAGACTCTGGCTCTGAACTAGACCTGGAACCAGCTTCTAGGAAAAGGGGTAGTCGACTCTCTGCTGGTTGTGGGGCAGCAACTCACATGTCCAGTAAGATGGAAAATGATCATTTTCACACTTTAGGTATTTTATGATTTACACAAATGAGATGTAACATGTTAGTCAGGGAGATTTAGAGGTTCTGGAAGGTGGATTTTGAGGTCAGCTAATCAGTTGCTAATGGTAGTTTTATGCTTGAATGGAAAGAAGTGAAAGTGATTTGTCTGTCTGAACATTCAACTCTCCAACAGAGAGCAAATAAAAACACTTTCCCAGTACGTTCTGGATGAAACAGCTGCTATAAATCCTGGACTGTCTCCAAATGCTACACATCTGTTCTCACAGCTCAGACCTCTGGACTTCAAAGGAAAAGCAAAGGAGTTAGAAATAAAGTTAATGACAGATTTAACAAGATCACGCTCCTTTATCAGAGCCTTTCCTGATTATATCAGATTTTCTTGGAACCGTCTTTTATAAGCCATATTGTGTTTTATCTGTCTCATAAATCCTGATTATTTTAGGCCTGTCTGTTTCTTGTTGCTGCTTTGGATGGCTCTTTATATCTTGGATTTTTACAATGTTCTATAACTAGAGCTATAATAATAACAATAACAATAATAATAATTATTATTAAGAGTCCTAGTGAGCCAGAACACACATCTCAATCCATAAACTGTCTCTGTCCCGGCCGTCCTACCTGCGCCACGTTGAACAGTAGAGTTATAGCGTAGTAGAAGTTGGAGTTGGCGCTGCCGGCGTAGATCCAGAGGTGCCAGAGGACAGGGAACAGAGCTGAACAGGCCAGCAGGACGCAGGACACCAGGAAGATGTTCCTCAAGACTGGACGAGGAGAAAACCCAAAAAAGCACTGAAGCTTCAAACCAATAGTAATGCCAAACACTTCTGGTCTATTATTGTGTTTTAACAGTTTCAATATTCATTATTTTCATTCAGTTCTCATGTTTGTAGAGTAAAAGAACAAAAGTGACATGATAATGAATCTTTTCTAAAAGCAGCCATAGTCAGTATATTTATGTTTAGTTTTAGTTTTATGATCCATAGCAGGCAGCTAATTACAGTTAAAAACCTCTAAACAGCTGTTTAAGATAAGATCACTCTTTGATTATTAAAGCAGGACAGGGAGAGGAAGCTAACTTCACAATAGCACAGGAAAAACTGGACAGAAAGGCTCTCCTTCCTGGCAAGAGCTTAGCTGGAGGATGATGATGTCAGTCTAACACACACTTGCTAAAAAGACCAACTGCTAGAATCAGACTGTCGGCTGGAAGTCCTGTGGACAAGCTGTGGCAAACCACCTCCACATTTCCTTGTATCGTCTTTCTGTGGTTGCATTTTGTCCACAGGGTCATGAAGGCTGATTACGGTATAAGAGGAAAATCAACCTGAACTGAAGATAATGATTCAAAGATTTCACACTTCATCCTTCTGTATTATGCATTTTTGTTGTCAGACATTGTGTCCGACTAACTAACATACATGAGGAGGCCAGAATATGCTGTCCAGGACAAACAAAACTATGCTACAAACAAAACAATTTACCTAATATCACCATTGCAATAACAGCTTCAGGGCTGTTCTGTTGGACTACACTAGACTACACTGATGTTCCTGATGAAGTGCAGTGAGCTTGTATTATGGATGTGGTGTTCAGGGCGACTGGTTGATTGATATGTTCTCATCTGACCACATTCTCATAAGTCTGACAATTGCTGCTGGTGTTACTTTCACAAAGACAAAAGCACCAGATCTAGGGATGGTACTGAAACCTGGTATTACACAGACCACAGGGATACTTTTGAAATATCAATAAGACCAGCAAGTTCATGCATTATTGGTTACGCTATCAAACAGATGAAATCAAGAAAATAGATTTCCTATTTATTATTGTCATATAAACGTTCACTTTACACATTTTATCTCAACATTTTGGTTCTAATTCGTTCATGATTCGTTCCCAATCCAGAATAGAGATCTCTCTCTCTCTCTCATGCATGCTGCAGCATCAGGCAACACACACAATAAACCAGACTCAATGTTGGCAATGCTGATGGCCTCCTTACCTACAGTACGTGTTTGACATGCGAGAGCTAAATCAGTGCAAATTAGTTTTTTCCCCTGCGACCGATCAATTGGTTGAAGAGTAGGTACAATTTTAGTCGACTGAGATCTATCTTGGTTAACTGCAGCCCTGGTGTGTCTGTTGTTTTATATACTCACATCTGTGCAGGTGACTCCAGACAGGGAGGAAGGCCATGTAGAGCGCGATGTCTCCCACTGTGGGGTAAGACTTAAAGATGGAGATCACAGCTAACTGCATGAAGATCAGAAACACAGGATGCTCCCTGCAGCACACAGAGCAGCACGATGTGACCGACGAAGATTAGGGTGGAAGAATAAACAGAAGACAGATTTACTTGGAAGGACTGCTGAGGTGAGAGTGAGGTGGAGGGCTTACTTGAGTTTGATGGACAGGGGGATGGTGTAGAAGAAAACATTGATCTGGAAGACGCAGAGGAAGAAGAGGCGGAAATGTTCAAACATCTCGGCGAAGAAATACCAGAAGAGGCCAATGTTCGGGGTCAAGTCAGGAACGGAGAGACTAAAAGGAGAGGAAACAGAAACTCTTACACCAGTGGTCTACGGACAGGCCGGGATTAGATCATATAAACACTGATTATTTAACATCTGTGAATATGATGTGCTCCGACAGAGACTTTTAACTGTAATAAAATATGATTCACAGCAACCAAAGCACCTTCATTCTGTGGAGACTAATAATGTTCATTTCTGACAGAGACATTACACTGCAGAGATGAATTACCATGGAGCAGGCTGCAACGACATCTTAGCTTCTAACAAGCCTTTGAAAGAGACTACAGACTTTTTCAGAAAATGACAGCCCTGAATGGGAGAAGCATTTATGAAGCTGCTCCACAGAGCTACTTAAACTCAACGGGCCCTTGCTTCCTTTTCTCCACTCACATAAAGCCGTAGACAGACGGCATGTAGTCCCAGGAGCCAAGAAGGAAAAATGAGAGACCGATGAGGACGAACAGGCTGCCGAGGTACATGAAGAGATACTGAGCGATGAACCACCAGAAGCTGGCGCGCCGAAAGTTCACCGGGATGTACTGACGCTGGAGGAGGAGACACAGAAGCACGGAAAGACATTAAATAAAGGCATAAGAACAAGAAATTCTACTCAGATGTTTACCCTCTGGATCCCAAATCCTGCAGCCATGTTTGAAATGCATTTTTAAAAAATGTCCATTTATCAGAGCCAGAATCTCAAAAAACAGAAAGACTCATTGGATTTTTTACTTTCTGACATTCCTTGAATTATCTTCTGGGACATGCTGCTCAAGTGGAAAACTCATCTGTTCTACAAGATTCCACAAAATCTGCCACAAGTAAACCGTTAACACGAACCAGATTCTTCAAAAAAATAAGATGATTCCACTCTTCCATGTATCGGAGAAGCCACTAGTGATTCAGCTGGCTGTGTTTACACAGAGCAGAAAGGAGCCAAGTATGAAAACAAAATAAAAATGTAAGTAGTATTATAGCCATAGAATGTAGAGTAACCATATTTCTCCTTCTAACAGTATTGTAGGCACTTGAAAAATCCTGTACACATTGATTCCAGGTTTTACTGAGCTCTGTCTACTTCTAGCCATGGTTGTGCTATTTCAATACTGGTGCAGGACTTCATATTGCAGTGAAAATTTAGGCTACAGTGAGTAAAAATGACAGTGAGAAAGGCTTTGAAGTAGGTGAAAAAACAAGACAGCAGCAGAAAATGGAGAGAAAAAGACCAGGGATGCAAATTATGAACAATTTTCCTAACCAATAGTCAGCAGCGTTATCAATCAATAATCGATCAATCAATAACACACATTGAGTGCAGTGGAGATTATTCTATAGGCTGACAGCTGAATCACAAAACAGACAGATGACATTAGCTGCATCTGCCACTTGGCTACAGGAACACTGTCCTAATGGACTTTAGCTCATCTTGAAATATAAGAGACGATCTCTTAGCATGAACATTATTCACCACAAAAGTCTCTGTCATGGTGGCCATTGCTATAGCAAAAGCAACCACAATGCTCTTTGCTTGCCAACACAGAACTCCCCATAGTCCAAGTGACGGTCTCCTCGAGCAAACAAGCTGCAGTCTTCCATCTAATAAAACTGCAAGAAGCTTCCTCTGGTGGAGCAACCGGCTGCTACAGCTAATCTACAAAACATGTTCTGACATGCAGACACTTCATTTTCTGCCGTACCGGTTATTATAGTGATCATTAACATCCCTGCTCCAGACAGTGCAACAAACCACCTCATGCTCTTTAAATGCATGTGTCCATTCAAATGCAACATACCTGCATTAAATACAGCATCGCTGGAGCACATAGAGTCAGAGGATAGATGGACTGATAGGTAGCCAAGCACAGAAATATGGCACTCAGCAGGATGTTTCCTGAAACACAAACAAAGGGTTACTTAGAGAAAATCCTTCTAGCTCAGAAGAGTTGGCTGACTTTGTAACGCATTACTAGAATTCAGTTCTGCAGTGTTTCCAATCTCTAAATGGGGTAAACGACAGTCAAATCAAAATGGGAGATCAGGATCTGAGGTTTACCCTTTATCGTAGAGAAGATGAACAGGGCGATGACAGCGTTGTTCAGGCCGCAGGTTGACTTGGCGACACAGGACAAGATGGTGAACGGGTTCAACAGGTAACTGTGAGAGAAGATGACGGTGAATTATTTGGCTGCAACTCTGGAGGCAGTTGCACAAAACTCAAAAGGCTGATGTTTTCCAAAAATAAATCAGTTACATAAAATAACCTTCAGTCTTCTCCTTAACATAACTTGTGCTTTATTTTCTCTTTGTATTCTATTCTTTGGCCATTTGTTTAAAATTAGTTTTAAACTTTCCATATACCAGCTCTGCGAGACAATCCCAACCACCAGGCTCTGAACACAGTCACATAAAAGGGGGTGTTTGATGCATCATTTGACTTTTTTTCAACACAAAATACACTGACTGTGTGCTGCCTACTTCAGTCGGAGGAACAGGTTATAGTAATAAAGGGCTGACGAGTTCAAAAAGGTTAAAAATGTTTTTTCTACTAGCTGCAAACGGACTGGACAGCAAATCAATGGGATAACTAATGTACAGCTCAGCAGGTTCGCAGATGTAACATATTCCCTCAGCTGAGAATTGCGCATAGACAGTAACTTAAATGCCAAACTCTAACAGAACCTCCTCTGCAGCAGGCTACCTGTGCAGCATCAGTTTCAATGGTGATCTAGCAGGCTGAAAGAGGGCTGCCTTCATGACAATGAAAACTCTGACTTTAAGCTCAACATACCTCGCTAACCCACTCATCTTGCTTCGTAGTACAGCCCTCCAGCGTGACAAGAGTGAGTGCAAGCAAACAAATATTCTTCATGTAAACTGTGGAATTTTACTGCTGTAGAATCCTTTTCAATGCAGTGAATGACCGAACAGATTTCCTTAACTAAGGGAAGCTTATAAGGGATTTAGTACAAAACCTTTAAGTAAATCCTGTATTTAAGGAGAAGTGTCAGACTTAAGGAGAAAACTGAAGGTGTTCTGTGCAGCAGCTCCAAGGTTCAAATGTCTCAAAAAACAACAACCTCTCATATACAGTGTTTGGTTTACCGCCCTCTGGGAGGCTGGTGGTACTTACAACATGGCTACTTTCAGAGGGATGTAATACATCTCTTTGGGGCTTCTGATGAGCTCCAGACAGTCCATAGGATAGCGGTCTGCCTCCAAGGCAAACTTCTGCTTTCTGAACTGAAACAGCATCAAAGGCAGGCCAACAAATGTCAGAGCTGTGTTTACTCCCAGTTACTACTAATAAAAATGTTTCATCCAAAGGAATTCTGAAATGACTATCTGCTATATCTTGGTCACATATGTGAAGAGAGGAGTGCAGTTTGTTACACAGTCAATATTTCATCACAACCTGATTTTAGTAAACAACCAACGATAATGAGTGTTTGCAAGTCTCTACTTCATATCAAATACAGCTACAGCTACTCATTTTTTCCTTTGGTAAACAATATATTCTAATTATAATAATAATTTTCTCCCTTAAATGATTAGCTGTCAGAAAAAGGTGATAAATGTTGATTTGTGTTTCTCAGAGCCCAAGAAGACGTCCTCAGATGTCTTGTTTTGTTCACAAACCAAAGATATTAGGTTTACTGTCACAGAGCAGTAAGGAAACACTAAATATTCACATTTCAGCAGCTGGAATCAGGATTTACACGTTTCTCTATAAGAAATCACTCAAACTGATTATATAAACATTAGGGGATTAACATAAGAGAAGACAACTAATTGAATAATCATTACAGTCCTTATATTAACATATATTCTTCCATTATGGCAGCTGTGGCTCAGGTGGTACAGCGGGTTGTCCACTGATCGCAAGGTTGGTGGTTCGATTCCCGGCCCCTCCACATGCCGAAGTGTCTTTGGGCAAGACACTGAACCCAAAGTTGCTCCCAATGGCAGGCGAGTGCCTTGCATGGAAGTCTGTCGCCATTGGTGTGTGAATGAGTGAATGAGAAACACATTGTAAAGTGCTTTGGATACCACTAAGGTAGAAAAAGGTGCTATATAAGTGCAGACCATTTACTATTTATTACTTTCTCTGGACATTTTGCTGCTTACTTACCACTTGCTTGTTGTAGTCCTTCACTGCCATGTAGAGAGCCACAGCGGTGATCACATCCGCCAGCTGAAGAGACACAAACGGTAAGGGAAATATCAGCATGCTTTCTATTCAAATTGTGGCAGCATCGGTCCAGCTTGCATTCACTGTGGATCCGGCTGGAAATATTCCACTTACTTATCAGTGCTCACTCACCATGAATGTGATCTCTGCATAGTCCACCAGAAAGTGAAAGAGGTAAATGATGAGGGGAGTCTGAAGAGAACAGAAAGGGACATTCAGGATCGGAGCAGAAACACACATTTAGAGTACCGGTTTACTATGTGGGGAAAATATCTGACAACTCATTTCAGCTCATTAACGTTACAAATTTAGAAGTTTTGATCATGAAAATAATCCCTTCCTGCATTAAAAAGGTTCAGATGCAACTCTACAACCTCTCTAGAATTGCAAACCAAAACAGCCCTCAGTGAAGCTCGAGGGTGAACAAGCCTCGGATGAGTTAATCAGATCCACCTAAATGTCATCTGGCTGCTCTTCAATGGAGGATACCACTCAATGAAGTCTTACCTTGGACTAACACTGCTGCTAATCTGCTTCAGTCTGACTGCTGACTGAGAAACAGAGCCAAATCTAAAATGTTCCTTCTCCAGTTTACGAGTCAGAACCTGTCTTTTTAAATGTTTCTAATGTTTTCTTTAGATTATTTCTGGGTTTATATGAAAGCATGACAGATTTCAGACGATCTCTCAGCGTTCTGAATGCCTCAGTATGTGTGTGTGGATCACTCACCTCATGGAAAACGTCTCCAGAATACGGTGAAACTCCCAAGTCAAGCAGAGCCAAGCCTTCAATCACTGTAAACAAACACAGAAAGTGAGTTTCATTGTCCAGCAGCTTCAGAGCTTTAATAATGCAGCTTCCTGTTTGGGCTGCCTAATGAACAATTCATGAAGGGTTGCGGTGTTTCGTGGGGTTCACACAGCATGCAGCTCATTATCCAAAAAACCGACAAACAGCAAACCTGCATTTCAATCTGAGGCTTCATACGTTTTTATTACATTAAATTTTTAAATGATCAACAACACAAGTTGAATTACACTTGATTTAGTTGATTTAGAGTGGATGTAATAAAAGCGTAAAGTGGGCCCACTGACACACAGTACAACGGTAGTAAGGAACTCTGTCAGGATCCCTGCTTCGGCACCTGCTTCCTCCTCTCTCTCTCTCCCTCACCTGCACTCGAGCTCTGCTGGCAGCCTGATTGCTCAGATTGGAGACGGCTGCGAGGACCGGCTCACCTACGTCTAATCTCCGCTCTCATAAAAACCCACATCATTCATACAATCACTGCAATCCCTGTTTCCCTACCAGTCCCGCTTTGTTGCAAGCCTGCTCGCCTGCCTTTCCTGAGCCACCGCAACCAGAACCCCCCTGCTTCAGTGACTCACTCGCTGCCCGGATCCTGCCCCCCAGCCTGCCTGCCCCTTAGTTTTCAGTTCAGTGAGTATCCCCGTTTTGTTTGTCTGGTTTTAGTTTATACTCATCAGTTTTCCTTTGTTCCTATTCTGTTTGTTTAGTGAGTTATTCCTCGGTTCTTGTAGTTTGGTCTCTTTTCTGAATTAAGTCTGGTTTCCCCATTCTGTTCTCCTCCCTCAGTTTAGTTTTATCCTTCTGTATTAGTTTTAATCTGTTGTCTACGCACCCGTTTTGTTAGAATAGTTCAGTTTTTGTAGTTTTGCCTGTTTTTTTTATATGAGGTTTGGTTCAGTTTTTCCCTTTGTTTACTTTCCCATTACATATTGGATTTAAGTTGTTCTTGTTAAAATAAATCCTTGTTTGCAAATTCCACCTGCCTGTCTACCAGCCTCTGTGTCTGCACTTGGGTTCAAACCTCAGCCGCCGTGACAACATCCCTGTGCAGCATCACTTGAAGGCCAAATGATTGAAAATTGCTTCACCTTACAGTGACTAAAAATTCAGGTTAACTATATTAAGAATCACCCCCCACCCCCCCAGTAGAAACTCAGTGCAACAAAATGAGTAAACCTTTCATAAAATGTCTTATTTTTTTTCAATGTTTCATATGTTTAACTTTATTTCTGATGACAGACAACCCCCCTCAGTGCGGAGGACAGCAGATTTCTGGAGACATTTTTTCCAGCTGCTCTTTGCTGGAGGGATTATGTCTCTCAGCCTTTCTCTTTAATATACCTATAAGGTGATCTACTGGATTCAGGTCAGGCAACATACTTGGTCATAGTTACTCCACAATTTCTCTTGTCGAGTTTCTACTGACTGGGTGTCATCTTGCCCAGTATTTTTGGTATATCTACAGACATTCATTATACTATCTGTAATTGTCATCTCCTCAACACCTGTCTCCCTCATGCAGCCAGATATCATCACTTCACCTCTGTGCTTCACTGTCAGGACTATGCATTCACTGTGGTAGTCTGGGCCAGGCTCATGCCAAACATGCAAAACAAATTTATCTTGGTCTCATCTGACAACAGAACGTCCTCCCAGTATTCATTAGTCTTCTTTTCATGTAATTTAGTGAAGTTTAGTGATGCAATTTGTGTCAAAGCACAAGCAAGGGTATTCTTGAATGCCATCCACAGAGGGAGATGTTGTCATTTTCAGTGTCTGTGCTTTCCCGGAAACTCTGATTTCTGTTAACCCCTGTCCCAAGTCTGAAACACTCTATTTTTCAGAGCTAGACTGTGTAAATCAGCACACTGTTGGTAGCATCACCGCAGGAGGACGATCACTGCATCTCTGAGTGCTACTATGGCTCGTTCTGAACCTCCCGATCACTGCTGCAGCTGGCTTCACTGACTCTTAGTTGGTCACAGATCTTCAGTCCAATTTTAAAACATTTGACATTTAAAAGATATTACACAGGACACCTCCCTCCTGTTGTGGACTGCATGTAGGGTTTTTGTGTTGGTGTCTTGCTGCTTCCGAGGATTCAAACACAGAAATAACAAACAAACACCAGTCAGCTCTAAATGAACCCTTCACGTACAGAAATCACAATCTGCTGTTGAAATTCGTTTCAATAAAACGTTCTGGGGATTCTAACACGTTCTGATTTTTGCAGCTAAACCGGTTTGACGTTACCGACTTCCCTCAGTTACCGGATAACAGCGCCGAGCTGAGGCAGCAGGAGGGAACCGGAGCGGCGTTTCAGCGACAGAACCGGGCTCTGAACCGCCGCCAGACCCCGCTTACCTCTCTTCCAGGCGGTTATCGGAGACACCACCTCCACCCTCTCCGCGATCAGCTCCGCCAAGCTGGATCGGAACAGAGCCGCACGGATTGTAACGGCTACAATCAACAGCAGAGTCAAGGGAGCCGCCATCTTGACAAGGAAGCGCTGTCCACCCTGCGAAGGGCATGACGGGAAATGAAGTCTGTCGGTAGTAAGGAAACCCGGAACCCCAACCTTAAGGACACGAAACAATAAATACAAAAATAAAGAAAGAAATGAATAAAATGACACCACATTACATTACATTGCATTATATAGCACATACACACACATTATATATATATATATAATTTCTCTGCTACTTGAATTCTGAAGAATTTATGTGGGATACATACTACATACATACATACATACATACATACATACATACATACATATACACACACATATATATATAGTAGCAGAGATATCTCAACATGAAGAGCTATTCTACTCTATCAGCTGTTCAGAGGAGACTGTGAATGAGGCCTTCATGGTGGAGTTGTTGCAAAGAAGTCACTTCTGAGGATGAATAACAAGAAGAGAACTGTTTGGGCCAAGAAACTCAAGGAATGGACATTAGACCAGTGGGAATCTGTACTTTGGTCTGGTGAGTCTAAATTTGAGATTTTTGGTTAACCAGCAAGAGTACCTCATCTTTCTGCAGCGCCATGCCATCCCATCTACTTTTACTAGGACCATCATTTGTTTTTCAGCAAGACAATGAGCCCAAACACACCTCCAGGTTATGTAAGGGCTATTTGACCAAGAATGAAAGTGATGGAGTGCTGTGTCAGATGACCTGGCCTCCACAATCACCTCACCTAAATCCAAGTGAGATGGTTTGGAATGAGCTGGACCACAGAGTGAAGGAAAAGCAGCCAATAAGTGCTCAGCACCTCTGGGAAGTCCTTCAAAACCATCCCAGGCGATGATCTCATGAAGCTGACTGAGAGAATTTTAAGAGTGTGCAAAGCTGTCATCAAAGCAAAAGGGGGCTACTTTGAAGAATCTAAAAATGTAAAAGATTTTCTGGTTTGTTTAACACTTTTGTTTACTACATATTTCCATATGTGTTCTTTCATAGTTTTGATGTCTTCAATATATATATGTGTGTGTGTGTGTGTGTGTGTGTGTGTGTGTGTGTGTGTGTGTGCGTGCGTGCGTGTGTGTGTGTGCGTGCGTGCGTGCGTGCGTGCGTGAGTGTGTGTGTGTGTGTGTGTGCGTGCGTGCGTGTGTGTGTGTATGTAAGAGCGCTTTTTTTTGTTGACCATGAATATTGTGTTGGAGTATTTGCTTGCTAGTAAGTTTTTGCTTTATGTAAGTAGATGACTCTTTTTAAATGTTATACATCCTGGGACGGTTGTCTTGCAGAGCGGAACAATGCACTTCTGCAATTTCGTACATGTTTTCACCCGGAAACTCTTAACGTTGGATCAAAACAAAACCGACAAAGCTGTGTAAAGCTAGAGATAGTGAACCACTGGCTTTCCGCTAAAGAGCTTGTCCTGTTATTAAAATAAAATTCACTCTGATGAAAAACTGATTCAGTCTGTTTGAAGACGTTGGTACTTTTAATGCTCAAACGATCATGTGTATTTTGGACAGATCAGGTCAGACATCACAAAATCATTATTTATCTGTTTCGTTTATTTCTTTGAAGTAAAGGTTTTATATTATTTTATTAATAATACAATTATTGCTTTTCTTTGTGTCTTAAATTTGCACTGTGCTAACCTGCTTAAAACGAGCGCTGTGTTTCAGTTTGATAGTTAAGTTATATATAAAATTATACATACACTTGATATATATATTTTGGAGAAATAAAAGACTTTTGAAGAAGCCTGCTCGAATAATGTATCAGATTTTTAGAGGTGCCAAAGTCATATCATACATAATTTTTTATTTTTTATTTTTTGTTACTCCATTATTATTTAATTATTGTTTTTGTAACAGTTGGATTAACGATTGTAAAGAAATGTCTGAAACTGAATTTAAATTCCTGTTTAATATTCCTAAAAATGTTTTTTTGTGTGTGTGCTGTTTGAATTTCTTTGTTTTTAAAGAGCAGTGTTTTTAAGCTTCAGCGTGTTTTACTTGCAGAACTGTAAATGTTAGTCGTCTGCTCACCGGGACTGCTCTGTGGTGCTTTTATACTGAAATTTGTAGACAGACAAAGGCGGCTGTTGGCGGGAACTTGACGCTGTGAGGCTTCTGTCAGGACTTTCGTTTTCATTTCTTGGCTTGAAACCGAGTTGATGTCGGTGGACTGAAGAAACATGGCGGGTTTAGAGGTGCTGTACACCTGTGTCGCAGGTAGCATCAGCTGCCCGCAGGACGCCGTGGTGTGTTTCGTTCACTGGGAGATGATAAAGAGCGGATACAGATGTGTCGGAGCTGGAGACGAGGTGAGATAAACTAGCTAGCGTTGTGTTAGCTCTGTCACTGGGGCAGGTGATGTCCGATACAAACAACAACGTAGTCATTAGTCAGCACGGCTGTATTCAGGTCATTATTTTAGGACAGTTACATATTTGCGATTTATGAACCGAAACTGACGAAATATGATCTAATTCATATTAATAGAGGATTAACAGATGCTGAATACGATTTGAAATTAAACACTTGCTGCTTTTTCAATAAAATCTATGCCGAATCAAAGAGCGGCTCTTCGTTATTCAGACAAACCTTCTGGTTCTGTTGTTTAAAACGTTTTGGTCCGTTTCTACTTAATGAGACCTTAAAGTGTCGTTTTTTCCAATGGACCTCTGTTCTTGTTAGTTGCCGCTTGCTGCGTTTCGATTAGCATTAGCCTCCTGTAAGAGCATCTCGTCCTATGTGTAGCTGCCACCGTCCAGCGGACTGTAACAGTCTGCCAAACATGTCCCAGCTTTGTTCAGTAGAACTGTCGCGTTTACTGGACAATCAGCCAGGAGCTCTTTTAAAATGGAGGTCTGACGAGCTCTAAAAAGTGTCATGTCATCTTCAGCAGGCTAACGCAGTTAAAAACATGAACAATTTTTGCAGTGTGTCATTTGGAAATGCTGTTAAACCCAAATCCATTATACATTTTGATTTAAGTACATTTTGATTTGCAGTGTTTTCCTACAGAAACACTGCAACAGTATTCAGAATTTGTACTAAAGTAAATAAATATTATAATCAAATATACTTACAAGTACCAAAAGTCCTCACTATGCAGGATGGACAGTTTTGGAGTAATGAGTAAGTCTGAGTATGGTATTATTGGACTATGATTATTGATGCATCAGTGTGTTCATCACTTTAATGCTGCAGCTGGTAAATGTAAAGCTGATTCTTTAATCTAATATTTAGGAGGACTTTGCAACATCATTACATCATGCTTTAAATGTTGATTTCATTTTATTATTAATCTAAATTGTTTTCCCTCTTTGTTTCTCTTTCTTTCTCCTGCCTCTTTCACCCTCCAGCCTCGCAGCAGCGACAAGAAGTCGGAGCTCCTTCCTGCTAACTGGAGCAGCAACAAGGAGCTGTACAGTCTACGGTACAAACCCAGCAACACCGACAACCAGATCCTGCTCAAAGCCATCACTGTTGACTCCACGTTGATCTTCAACCTGATGGTAGGCACAGCTCAGGCAAATCTCTGACCTCTGAACTCCAGCAGTTTTTGCCCAGAAGGTTGCTGCGCTTGGCTTCATGTTGGAGCAGGCAGACAAAAGGTTTAGTTACTGAATATGGAGACTGATAAGTAAGAAAAAAACAGCCTAATCAACATCATATTACATACATATTTATTACACATTGTCTGCACAAAGCTACAAAATCCTACCCAATAAAATAACCTGCAAGGCTCTGGAACATCAGCAGAGATTTCGTACACATCTCCTGATTGATGAGCTGTGATACAACTAGAAAACTGTGTTCACTGGTTTTCTTGACTTGCTTCAGCTGGTGGTGAAACTTTGTTGGACTGCCTGAATTTAGATGTTACCATATCAGAAACTTCGACAGAACTAATTAACAGTAAACCTGCACCACCTGTATAGTGAACCTCGTGATTTTTGTAACGACACTGAGCATCTCTGTTGTGTGTGGACAGAAGTGTGCTGCTTTTATTCCAACCCTTCTACTGAATGTTTCAATTAATGTCCAGACCAAGAGGATCACATGTTACCTTTCTACCAGACAGTCAACTCAAATGTTCCAACTGCTTTGGAACCTGTTTCTGCAGCAGCTGTTGTAGCATTTATCATTTGATTGGCATATATTCTGATAGAAACATGTTTTTTGTTATGATAGTAAATGACTGTAAGTGAGTAGTTTTTAATGCTCTAAACCCCACACAGTTACTGGACGTTTCTTTTCGTCCTGTTACATTTTTACTCACTGTGGCCTCATTTTTCACTGCAATATAAAGTCTTGCACCTTTATGGAAACAACACAACCATGACTAGACGTAGAGAGAACTCAGAAATGTGTTTTTAGCAGTATGAGCACTTTAATGTTGTAAATCCTTAAAAAGTAAAAACAAAATTTGAATGTCTTTGATTATTTATTTTACATAAACTGGAAAAACAAAAAAGTGGAATTAACATGTACAATATTTTTCCAGGCGGCCGCTGGTGTTACAAGTACTAGAAACATAGTGGCTCCACATACTATAGATAATTTACTACTCAACTGTTTGATTTGTTCCCATACGTGTCTCCTGTCTGCTCTGTGGAAACACAGCCTGCAGTTCAGCTGAAACGTCACTGTTTCTTGTAGCTGAGTCACTAATGGCTTCTCACAGCATTTTTTTTGTTGCAAAATCTGATTTGTTTGTTTGTTTCTGGCACATTTTTCATTGAGGCAAGAAGAATAAAGGGATTTTGATGAAGTGTCAAGTTTGAGGGTTAGATTTAGTTACATTATTGGATAACATACCACAGATGAGGAGTTTAAGGACCGTTGGACAGGTAGACATCTGGTGAATTTTTCTGTTTTTTTGTTTGTGGAGACAAAATGCCTAAACAGCAGCACTTAATAGCTTTTAAAACTGTCATATTTGAGAAATGTGAGGCTCAGAGTATGGGTACTGTTTGTATGGATATAAACTTTATGAATAAAATAACCACCAAAATAACAAAAAACTCTTTCATCAGTCTTGTTGTTCTCAAAATAAAACAAAACATGGGAAAGCCTGGGCTGCCGTTTAGCTCACTGAGTTAAGGTGATACCACATGGGTGGGGGTCAGGAGTTCAAGTCCGGCTCATGACCTTTTACTGCATGTCTCTCTCATGTATGCCCCATTTTCACTCTATCTCTATCAAATAAAAACTGAAAAACTCTCTCCCCCAAAAAAATAAATAGAAAAAAACATGGAAAAACCTTAAAATTTATATCAGACTCTATTAAAAAAGTCATCCAAAGCAGTCCAAAACATCCAGATATAGATTTCCTGAAAGAGGAAACAGGAAAGCCTCCAAAAATTACATCAAATCAGTCTTAAATCTTTTCAAGAACATTTTTTTTTGTTGAATAAATTCTAGTCTGTGTTGATCATCCAGTACTGTGGTGGATTCAGCTGTGGTATTCAGACCTTTAACCTGTATCCAACTAAATCTCTGTAATCTCTTGAAACCTCTTTATGGACAGCAACAGCATAATCTTGTATGTTTGAAGTGTGCTCTGTCACACCTGTAACCACACAGGAAACATCTACATCACTGCAGTAAGGTGAAAGCTTGCAGCGACCACTAGGGGTCAGCAAAAACAAGATTTTCACATAATGATCAGGTTGCTAATTGGTCATCTTTTTAGTCAAACAACAGCTGGTTTGTTAGGGTCAGATTGCAGTCGCTACCCTGCAGAGCTGCCTGTTTTGTGTTTAAGTTGTTGTGTAACAGGTATTTGTGTGTTTGTTTCTGTCTTTTCCATGGACTGCATGTGTGTGTGAAGGACTTGAGCACGCAGCAGGTGTCAGACTTGACCGTGAACGTCACCGATCATGTGGATGCTGACCAGCTGCACACGTTTGACAGGTTGGTGTGTTGTTTTTCTTTCAACCAGCAAAAAAAGCCCTGATGATGACAGTCAGCAGGGGCTGGACTGGTGTGTTCAGCCTGTTCTCTGTTTAAAAAATAAGCACATGTTAGTCCTCATCAAACTGACTGATCTGAAGAACTAAATGAATGTTGTTTGAAAGTCATTGATCCAACTATCCTGATGAATTAAGTTAAGAGCAGTTTCTTGTCTGCAGTGTGTTCAAGAATACAGACAGTTTATCAGAGAAGGTGAAGACTCAGCTGCTGCCCTCCCAGGACAGATCAGCCGGACAGAGGAAGAGTCGGAGGGAGGAGGAAGAGGAGGCGCAGAGAAGGAGAGCCGATGACAGCGACCCCCTCAGGATCCCCAGCAGACATCCTCGTCAGGGAACACAGCCGCACTGGTGGGTGATGACACGACTGTGCTACAAACCAAAAACTCTATGTTCAGATAGCATCCATCCATCCATCCATCCATCCATCCATCCATCCATCCATTATCTACACACACATCCTTTATCCTCTGTAAGGTCATGGGGGAGCTGGAGTCTATCCCAGTGGACTTAGGGTGAAGGCAGGGTTCATTCTAGACAGGTCACCACACAGATCTATCACAGGGCTACACATAGAGACAGACAACCAAGCACACTCTCTTTCCCACCAACGGACAATTTAGAATCACTAATTAACCACAGCATGTCTTTGGACTGAGGGAGGAAGCCGGAGCACCTAGTGAGAAGCCGGGACACGAACCAGGGATCTTCTAGCTGTGAGGCGGCAGTTGCTCCCAATTACTTTCGAACATGTGAAGATTAGAAACTGTGTTAAAATGGTTTTAAGTCACGAACAGTTCTTTCTGTACTGAAGTAAATTTACAAAAATTATAGCAGAACTTCTACTTTATAATGCAGTCTTGATTATCCTGTTTTAAATTGAATGTGCCGAAGCTCAGAACCTAAAGAACAAAAAACAACAACAAAAGTTGTATCTGTCCAAATAATTACCGTCTGGACTGATCTGGTGTCGGTTTTTGTGCACACGAGCAGGGCTTTTCTTTTTCTAACATGTTCCATCTATCTACAGTAAAGGCAGTGAGTCTGGTATCTTACTGACTGAAATCTGTACATCATATTTCTGACCATTTGATGAATAACAATGTCTTTTATGCCTGATAACTGACAACGTTTGTGTGATTCTGCCTAAAACCTCTTTGATGGGTGTTAGAAATTCCTCGATGCAGGAAAAACTCAACACACACAACACACAAACTATTAACTCATTAAATTAAACCAATCAGGTAATAAGAAGTCCAGCTGAACCCTGTGAAAAGTGTGGATTTGACTGTCCAGGTTGAATAGACAGTTTGTTTTCAGCCTGAGGAGCTGAAATGAATTAATCTTCAAATATTCTGACAATGATTAGTGTAAGAAAAATGTAAACATCTCTGATTCCAGCTTCTTAAATGTGAATATTTTCATTTTTTTTACTCCTCTATGACAGTAAACTGAATGTCTTTGTGTTGAGGACAAAAAGTGACATTTCAGGCCGTCATCTTGTAGTTTGGGAACACTGAGCAACATTTTTCACCATTGTCTGGCATTTTATAGACTAAACAAGTCATCTATTGTTGGAAAAATGAACTGACAAATGAAATGACAATGCATCAATCATTAGCTGCAGCTGTATTCATAAACCAAGCGACTGAAAATAAATCAGCAACAAAGATTTAGTTTAATCCTTAAGATTTTTATGGCATCAAACCCCAATTTAATTCATATTTATGGCAGTCATTCTGACATTCTGTACACACACACACACATACACACACACACACACACCCTTCTGGATGTGCTGAGTTTGTGGCTTGTAGCAAGTCTAGACAGAGCAGCTGTTAGTAAATGAGGGCAGAGCTCAGGCTGCTACAGTGTGTGTGTGTGTGTGTGTGTGTGTGTGTGTGTGTGTGTGTGTGTGTGTGTGTGTGTGTGTGTGTGTGTGTGTGTGTGTGTGTGTGCGTTTGTAATTCTACCCTGGTGGGGTCCACAACCTGAAATACCACTCACGCTGTGGGGACCAATTTTCCTCGTGGGGACCGACAGCCGGTCCCCACAGGCACAAGCATTGGAATGAATAGGAAATAGCTTGCTGATATGCCTGGTGCAGTTTTTTTGCAAAAAAAAAAATGGACCCCTTAGGGTTCAATTTCACAACTTTGTGTGTACCCTAGTGGACACACATGGTATTGCAGTGTGTGAATTTGCATAGGTGGGGACCTTTTCCTGAGAAAGTGTGTAAGTGTGTATACTAAATAAACCAGTATTTTACTGATAGTATTACAGTCTTTCCATCTTAATGTGATCAGACTTTTATGTTATTGAATTCTTGTATTTGGCAATGTTGCAAAAATTGCCAAAGGCATTGTATCCATCGAAATTCTTTTCATTTTATTTTATTTTATTTTAATTAATTTGTTTGTTTGTTTGTCTATTTATTTATTCCACAACTCCTTTGTCCTGAAACTCCTTCTAGGCAATTCATGCAGAACTAATGACAGTTATGCCATGTTATAGGGGCAATGCCACAGGTGTGCAGTCAACCTTTTTTGGAGCTCAAAGGTCAAGGTCGAGGTCAAGGTTGCATCAAGTGTCAAAAACTAAATTTTGCTGTATCTCCACAAATAATTATTGTAGAATTTCAACGCTTACATTTTTGAATAGCTCATCTTAAGGGGAGGTTTTTATGTAATTGGACCAAAGCTGTACAACCAACCAGTAAGAAGACTGGTACGGATCAAAGTTCATGACATCACAAAAAATACAAAAAACTACATTTTCCCTGTAACTTGGCAACAAATTGAGATACAGTGCTCATACTGGTACCATTGAACAATACTAAGTATAACAATAAGTAAACAAGTGACTGAATTAATTATTGCTTGTGTTGTATTTAACACTTTTATGATACACAGTGTGCCTCCCAGAACAAACTGTACCTACAACAATGAGTGACAACAACTCACATAAGGCCATAGCAGTGTGTCGAGTTAAAAAAATGAATATAAGACAAACTGTTGTCGGTTATTATAAAAAACAAGGCTAGTACAGTTAGCAGTTGCCTGATATGAACAATCTAAGACACAAAATAGTTATTTAATTGTAGCTTAATACAAACAATCAGAGGCTAGTTCAGTTAGCAGTGGTCTGATATGAACAGTCTGGGGCTAGTTCAGTTAACTGTAGCCTGACATGAACAATCTGAGACTAATACAGTTAGCAGTCTCCTGATATAAATAATCTGAGGTTGTACAGATAACTGTAGCCTGACATAATTAATCTGAGTCCAGTTCAGTTATCAGTGGCCTGATATGAACAATCTGAGACTAGTACAGTTAGTTTAACCTGACATAAACAATCTGAGACTAATACCTTGTAATTGTGGCCTGATATAAACAATCCGAGGCTAGTTCAGTTAGTTGCAGCCTGGCATGATGAATTTGAGTCCAGTTCAGTCTGCAGTGGCCTGGTATGAATAATCTAAGGCTATCACTGTTTTGTTGTGGCCTTATATGAACAATCTGAGGCTAGTTCAGTTAATTGTAGCCTGATATGAACAATCTGAGATTAATACAGTTAGCAGTAGCCTGATATAAACAATCCGAGGTTAGTTCAGTTAATTATAGCTTGACATGAACAATCTGAGACTAATACAGTTAGCAGTGGCCTGATATGAACAATCTGAGGCTAACACATGTCACTTGCAGCTTAATACAAACAATTTGAAACTAAAACAGTTAGCAGTAACCTCGCATAAACAATCTGAGACTAATGCCTTTTAGTTGTGGCCTGATGTGAACAGTCTGAGGCAAGTACAGACAATTGTAGCCCGATATGAACAATATGAGGCTAGTTCAGTTATTTGTGTTCTGATATAAACAATCTGAGGCTGATACATTTCAGTTGTGGCCTCATATAAACAATCTGAGGCAAGAACAGTTAATTGTAGTTTGATACAGACAATCTGAGGCCAGTACATTAGCAATAGCCTAATGTGAACATTCTAGGGGTTGATACAGTTTGTCGTGGCTTGATATAATCATTGTTAAACTAATTAACTCAACCCTTAACGCCGACTGTCGCAAATATGCGACATATCGTTTCTATTACGCAATCCGCCGAGATAGCGTCTGCATTCCCCAAATGCCGGTTCGTGCATATGCAGTACAGACCTAGGAACCTTTGACAAGCACTTGTTTCTAGTAAGACCGGTTGGTTTCGGACCTACATCCGGCTGACGCAAGAGGACGATTCTGGTTGCAACGTTGACAGAAGGAGGCTGGAAATTTGGAGCAATCGTTGTATATAAGGTAAGTTGTGCAATGATAAAAATACATACATATACATGGTTACAATACACAAAATAATTTTAATAACATCAGCATAGCTTAAATGACTTTAGACTGAGGGATAATGGTGTGAAATATTTAAAACATCTCATTCCAGCCAGTTCAGTGATGCAGTTAACAGTGTTGAACCTACACACTTTTCCTGACATGTGCGGTCCCCACCTCACCTATGCCCATCCCCGATTCAGAGTGACACTGTGGGTTTGTAAAACAGACAGGATCATATTATCAATTTCGAAACAGGATGATGAGTTTGCAGTACTCAAATTATCGTGAATAAATTAGAGTACAGCAACTTATTTACTGTGAGCTTCCAGTTCTCAAGTGATAACTTAATTCTCTTTAGTTTAGCTCATCCATCATATTCAGGTCAATTCATTTTCTTTACCTGAAAGAATTCTACAATAGAAAATTACAGCAGGACATGCTAATTTCAACAAAACACATTATCTAACAGCAATGATCCGCAGAAACACAATAAATGGAGAACACTCAATAGGGTAACACAGTGGAATTAAAATTTATTTTAAAATGCTCAACAATGCATTTAATGGGAGATATTGGCTCTTGACAGGCTGAAGAGTGTTTTGTTAATGCTTGGTATGAAGTGAACAATCAGAATTTTCTTACAAACCTACCTAGCATTCTGTTATAAATTCTAGTGGTATTACATTTTTATTATACATTTACAAACTATGGCAAAAACATTTATGTCCAGCTTCACTGCCTCCTGAAATCAAACCAGCTCCTTCATTTTCTGTCTTACATTATTTGTCAAACTATTCAATCCAGGTGTGTCTTGCTGCAACAGTCAGAACATCAAAGATGAGACAGACTTAGAAATTTTAGTTTGTCCTGTAACGTAGGACAGAAAATGACAATCTTTCAGTTGAACAAGTCTCTACTACATTTTTTTAATAAAACTTTAGCTCAAACAAGTGAACTAAAACTGTTACTGACCTGGGAAAATGTTCCAGTTTTGGACAAGAAAAAAATATCAAAGAAACTAGGATGCTCTCAAGCGAGATGCAGAGCCACGCCAGGTGCTTGCCTAAATATGGCAAACCTTTAGATATACCAAAGTTCATTATTGCAAGCATAGAATAAAAGGGAATTTTGCACTAAGTAGCCCTGCGACCTTGATCTTTGACCCCCAAAATTAATTGGTGTCCAGGGTAGGTCAATATCAACACCTGTGCCAAGTTTGCTTATCCTATCTCTATTTTTTCTCAAGTTTTGGTGCAGACATAGCCACCCACCCACAAACAGAAAGACAGACAGACAGACAGACTGACAGACTGACAGACGGTCGTGAGAAATGTGAGAAACGTTATTACCCACACCGACGGAGTCGGTGTGGGTAATAACGTTTCTCTACAAAAATGCACAATATAAACAGTAACAACCTGAAACATAATGACAAATGCATATTAACAACAAGCATTTCCTGTTCATCCTCTCTTTAAACAAACACCATGAGCTTGAGCTCTGGTAGAGGTAACGGGTTAGATTTGTCCGACAACAATAGTGATCAAAACTGGAACTACAATCAACATGGTTTCATTGTCTAAACCGTGCAACAATCATAAAATAAACATAAAAATAAGTCTTTATCAAACACTACAAATACATTTGAAATTCAGTTCAAATTCACATTTCACTTGGACATTATATGTAGAACAGTAAACAAGTCACCTTGTTTTTCTCACATCACATAAAGAGTACTTGCAAAATGTGTACTATGTACTATACACTGCAAAAACCCAAGATCTTACCTAGAACATTTGTCTTATTTCTGGTCAAAATGTCACCTTTTTAGTCAAAAACTATGTTATTGGTCTGAAAACAAGACACGTTACCTAAAGCGTATCTTGTTTTTCCACTTGATTCTAGGGCAATTTAACTTTTTTTTCAAAATAATTTTCACTTGTAATAAGTAGTTGCACTTGTCCATGGAACAGGGTTTTTTTTTTTTACTTGTTACAAGCACAAACAAAATGTTCCACGGACAGATTTTATTACGTATTTCAAGCAAAAAATTTGAGAAAATTAGATTTTGCTTGGAACAAGTGGAAAAAAATGAGTTACTTTTAGAGGTGATGTATTCTTTTTTAAAGTGTACAGATAGATTTTTGTTTAGACATTAGACATTTTGATTAGAAATAAGAAAAATATTCTTACTGTGACTTTGAGTTTTTGCACTGTATCAACTTGCCTACCTCAGTAGTTAGTAAGTAGTATAGTTAAGTAAGCAGTTGTGGAGGGAGGGTTTTGTTTCCCAATCCAAGCATGACTGCTTGAATGAATTTTAGTGTGTTTGTCATGCATTTTGGGTAATCTAAGTGAAGGGATACATAAGCCCAAATATGAGGCAGACAGGCTGCAGAAAGTCTCTTACATTGTCCATGACAGTACTTCCCTCAAGTATGATGGCAGTGGAGGTAGGCTGGAGGTGCACTGTGTTTAGGCCTTGCTGCTGAGCATCTTCGTTGACACAAGTCAACACCTCAACTGTCACTAAGGAGAGTACCTCTTCTTTCGCTGTATCCTGTAAAAGAAGCACACACAGCTACCTTTTGAATCTGGTCTTTTTTGGGGGGAAAAAAATCCCCTGGTGTAACCCCAAATTCATTCACATTGTATTTTAATTCTGTAGACTGGAGGTTTTTCAAAGTGTGAGATAGGAGAATTCACATCCTTAATTTAATTACATTATGTACTATAAACCAATTTACTAGAGATTCTAAACATTTATGAGCGAGATCAGAATCAGAATCCACCTAAATCTTATCAATTGAAAAATAACTATATTTTAAATATAGTAAAAATATGTCAATAAATAGAGATCAATATGTTTTTTCTTCTTTCAGTACGTTACTTACATAGAAGTACAGTGAAGTCCAAGTCCAGTGAAGTCTTGTAGACTTCACTGGAATCTTCACCAAGTATGGGGAAGTTTACAGTGAAGATTCCAGTGAAGTCTATAAAACTTCTGTTACTTACATGTTACTTACATAAAAGTCTTGTAGACTTAACTGGAATTACTTTTATGTAAGTAACATGTAAGTAACAGAAGTTTTATAGACTTCACTGGAATCTTCATTGTAAACTTCACGATACTTGGTGATGATTCCAGTGAAGTCTACAAAATTTCACTGGAACCGTCACTGGAATCATCACTGGAATTCGTCACCAAGTATCGTGAAGTTTACAGTGAAGATTCCAGTGAACATTCCAGTGAAGTCTATAAGACTTAACTGGAATCGTCACTGGAATTCCAGTGAAGTCTACAAGACTTCACTGGAATTCCAGTGAAGTCTTGTAGACCACTGGAATCATCACTGGAATTCCAGTGAAGTATTGTAGACTTAACTGGAATCGTCACTGGAATTGTCACTGGAATTACAGTGGAGTCTTGTCGACTTGTAGACTTCACTGGAATTCCAGTAATAATTTCAGATTCCAGATTCTCCGAGCGCACACTGAAAAAGCATTCACAACGTCTCTGAAGCGTCGGTGTTGCTAGCGTGTCACTTCTATATACACCTATCCCCACCGCCGTGTAAATTTCACATGTCCGTTCAGTATGATTTTTTAAAACATGGTGCAAGCTAGCTTGTAAATGTCTGGCCAGTATATGCTATAAACCTCTCCCACTGCCCAAAGAAGTTGCAAGCCCAGTCTCTCAACTTTGAATTCAAAACACCAAATTTCAACAAAAACAGAGTAGTCTACCAAGACTGTAGTCTACATTTGTTTCTAAAAGTGTCGAAGTTACTGTCACGGTCAAATAGCATGCTTGCTAGCGGTGATATTTGAATTTGATTTAACTGACACTCCTCCCTGGCACACAGTACTACACTACAACAAAACAATTCGACGGTTAACAAAAGAGTAAAATATGTACTTACCAAATCAGTGTGCTAAACACAAGTAATCCCACAACGCCAACGACAATTGAAAAAGTCTTGAAAAGAGCACTGGTTGACCATCCATGGGTTGACTGTGCACATGTGCTGGAACGTTTCAGGAAAGCGCGAAGTAGATGAGGCAGATCTGCGCATGTCTGAAAGAACGCCCGAAGGACACTGCGTACAATAAATGATTTTTTCTAATTTGACTTAACTAGTTACATCAGGTTAAGCAAGTTCTCCAACCCACTTACTTATTTAAAAGTAGAGTTCATACCAGGTTGATGCAAACTGTTCTCCCACCTCCTCCTGTCTCTGGTCGCCTTGGCCTTGTATTCTTTCTCTGTCATGTTTCTGCTGCCTTTCTCTCTTTCCTTCCACCTTGTCTTTGTCTTCTCTCTCTCCTTCCACCTCTTTTCTCTCTCCTTCCATCTCATCTTTTTCATCTACCTTGCTCAGTTTTTCATTCAAAATTCAAAGTAACTTTTCAGTGTTTCCCTTGACAATCAGTTTTAGCTTTTGTAGCCTACTTTACACAGAACTAATGTCAGACCTAGCTAACATTAGATGTACAAATAGCGAAATAACGTTCTTCAATCTGATTTTTATCATCTCAATATCAGCACTGCAACTCTACTAGCATTGTGCTTTTATTATAATTTCATTTCTTAATAGACAGTTAATCAGTATTTACGTCTTTCCTCCCATTTCTCCTTTCCTCCCTCGCTTCACACCACTCAGTTTTCTAAACCAAACAGTCTCTTGCCACTAGGGATGGTATTGTTTAGATTTTATTGGTACTACTACTTACACCAATACTGCTTATCGATACTGTACTTTAACAATATTCTTATCAATACTTCTTTTTTAGTTTTTTTATAATAACATTTTTAAAAAATATAAAAAAGATCAATCAAGAGGTGCAGGTCTTCATTATGAACCTGGTTATGGCTAGGTGACACTCATTCACCCTCTCCTCTGTCCTGCCATCACTAACTGTTAATGTGAAGGGGCTTTGGGTTTGGGTTAGACTTGGACTCAAACTCGTGGTTGTAGTGTAGTGGCTGATGCTTAAAGGCAGAGGCCAGAGATTTAAAGTACGAGTTAATAAAATCATTTAAAGTACTTGTTAATAAAAATCATTTAAAGTACTTGTTAATAAAAATCATTTGATTAATATTTGCTAATGGAAATCATTTTTAGTATTTGTTAATGAAAATAAGGTTCAAATGTTCCCCAAACACTTCCAGTAGTTGCTGAGCAGAGGTGAAGTGAGGTCACTCTGCGGTCGCTCTGACTCCCTGCCTTGGTACAGGGAGCTGAGGAGCTGAGGCGCACCTGCACTGGCCGCGTAAACAACAGCCAGTGCTGAAGTGGATGGCATGGTAATTTGCTTTTGAAATATGATACCCCATCCAGTCAGTAGTAGAACTTGGAACTTGTCCAGGTCAGGGTGACATTCGGTTGGGGTGGAGGGTGAGGTCAGGAGGGAACAACAGGCCCCCCCTGATCTCTCCGCCCATCTCAACATTAAGAGCATCATTTTCAAGATGGGAGGTGTCATTGTGGAAAATTCCCAAACCTTACTGTAGTAAGAAGGTGGGGGCTGAGGGCGTGGAAACCCCAGCGCCAAACGGTATAAAGTCTGGACATCAGAAGCGATTGTCAGAGTTCTTGCCCCGGGGCACCTCTCACTGTATTTGTCCTGTATTTTTTGCAGAATAAATGCTTTAATCTTTGAATCTGAAGACCAACTCCTCAGACTCTTTCTTTTTGCCTCTATTTGGTGAGTTACTGGTAAACGCTATTTTTGAGCATTCATACAACTAAGAGAATTTAAACTTAGAATCTGGACTGAAGAACTACAAGTTGTGGCCACCTGATCCACAACAGTAGAGGGAGAAGTGGATTAGTTAATTGTAGCTGCAAATTCAAGAAAAAAGCCACAGAATCTTTAACTGAGTGCATTCATAAATTCAATCTGACCTTTTGATCTACAATCAGATCAATGTGGACAGAGCCTACTAAAACAAGCAGGCTTTACTCACAAATTAAAATATGCATTATGTTTCAATAACCTGTCCAGCAGTTTAAACCAGTTTAAAGCTCCACTGTAAACAGATGTCAGGTAAATGCCAGCACATTGTCCGGACAGAACCTCTTTCACTCATCACTTTTAAGGAAAAAATTAAATGCAGTACTTTTTCTTTGACAGTATCTTTACTGTGTGATAATAAGGAAATAGTTGAAGTTCTTCTACCACTGATAACATTCAGTTAGGGAAAAAATAAAAATAAAAAGACCAGAGTTTGTCTGCAGTCCCACAATGATTAAACCGCCACTGCTCTGTGCTCTGAGAGTGAAACTAACTCTGAACGGGTTCAGATGACGCTCTGACATTCAGACTGACTTTATGAAGACACTAATACCTCAACAATCATGGCTAATGCTTACTTTTAATAAATTAAAGATGTTCATGTCATTCAGCTAAGTTTGTATGTGGGCTCAGTGTCGCCTGCATATGTACCATAGTATGTATATCAGTAGCTTGACATGAACAATCAGAGGCTAGTACAGTTAGAAGTACTCTGATATAAACAATCAGAGGCTAGTACAGTTAGCAGTAGTCTGATATAAACAATCAGAGGCTAGTACAGTTAGCAGTAGTCTGATATAAATAATCAGAGGCTAGTACAGTTAGCAGTAGCCTGATATAAACAATCAGAGGCTAGTACAGTTAGCAGTAGTCTGATATAAACAATCAGAGGCTAGTACAGTTAGCAGTAGCCTGACATGAACAATTAGAAGTTAGAACAGTTAGCAACCTGATATAAACAATCAGAGGCTAGTATAGTTAGAAGTAGCCTGATATGAACAATCAGAGGTTAGTGCAATTAGTACAGTTGTCTGACATGAACATTTTAAGACTAGTCAGTGAGTTGTGTCCTGATAGGATCAAAGTTGCAGTGGGCTACTAATTGTAAAATGGTTATCTAAAAGTAGATCCTAAAAAACTGAAGCTTACAGTTAACAGTAGCCTGATATGAATTTTAAGGGGAAAAAAGTTAGTGGTGGCCTAATATGAGCATTGTGAGGCTAAACGTGGTAGAGGCCTGATACTGACTGAGGCAACATTACAAAAGACAGAATGGTTACAATACACAAAATAATTTTAATAACATCAGCATAGCTTAATTGGCTTTAGATTGAGGGATAATGGTGTGAAATATTTAAAACATCTCATTCCAGCCAGTTCAGTGATGCAGTAAAGCAGTGTTGAATCAACACACTTTTCCTGACATGTGCGGTCCCCACCTCACCTATGCCCATCCCCCATTCAGAGTGACACTGTGGGTTTGTAAAACAGACAGGATCATATTATTAATTTCTAAACAGGATGATCACATCAGCACAGCTTAATTAATGTTTAGTGTGGGGTGATTATGTGAAATAATGTATTTCTAGTTTGGTTTAATGATAAAATGACAGAAGCTGAGGGGGGACACACACTTTTCCTGACATGTGCGGTCCCCACCTCACCTATGCCCATCCCACACTAAGAGTGACACTGTGGGTTTGTAAAACAGACAGGATCATATTGTCAATTTCGAAACAGAATAATGACATCAAGAAAGCTTAATTAAGTTATAGTGTGGGGTGATTATGTGTAATATTTTATTTCTGATTTGGTTTAATGATGCAGTGAGCGGGGTTGAGAGGGGCGGGGAGATGGACACACCTTTCCTGACATGTGCGGTCCCCACCTTACCTACGCCCATCCCCCGCTCACTCACTCACGGTCAGGGAAAGTGAGGAGGACGTCAGTCACGCTGGAGGGAGGATGGAGACAGACGGAGGCCGCAGAGAGGGGAAAACATTAAAACACGGGAAAGCTCGGTAAGTTTACAGTTTTTATCACCTAAATTATTAATTAGGATTAGCATTGTGGCTGGCGTGTTAGCTGCTATGAGCTTACTCGTTTTAATGTTAGCTAGAAAGTCCGATGTCAACACGTGCTAGCTTTTCATTAGACAACGTTTGGCCAATATTTCTGACAAATTAGAGACGTGCACTTATGTTTCAGATGCTTTGAGGACATTTTAAAACCTGGCTTTTATTAAGTTAACCAGTGTCAGGACACTGATATATGCAGGTCACGTAATTGTCACTTTTATCACCGTCACACGGTTTGTTGCTACAGTCAAGTTGAATACGATCTGGTTTGGACACGGTTTGTTTTATTTTGAAAGTTACAGGGCGTTTTTCGGTGTTTTCCGTGCACAACTTCCTGTACCACTCGATCAGCTTTTTGTAATATTGACGCGTCACTGCTCCGGCATCCGAACAGTGACGGAGCGGATCCCATGTGAGTTGACACGTCGAGTTTAATTAAAACCAAGTTAGACGGACCGGAGCAGGACCGGAAATGCATTTGGTGCATTTTGGCCGTTTACATGCAGAGTCCGGCCATGTGTAGTCATAGACTTAAAAAATAGATACATATAAATTTTCTATAGGCAGCCTATGTGTGTAGCTAACAGCAGAATCCTTTAGTCTGCACGGTATATTAATATGCGAGCTAATGTGCACGTGATGTAAACAAAGCAGCATCAGACCAGTGACACAACTCCCGTAAAAGCGTACCTGCGCTGCTACACACTGGACACTGCTCTGACTGTTTCATAGGGCTGGTCTGAATACCAGTTTCTGTGCCCTGGATATGTGGTTAAAATTAATAGAAAAATGTGTAAATATTCGGCTCATGCCGCGGCGGCTCGTGCGACGTCGGGGGGGGGGGCATATAAAAAAGTATTTATTTCTTTATTTAACACAGCAAGTGACTGAGATATACCAATACTTCATGGCAGTGCAACGGCCACGGCGGCGGCCTTGGGTGATGTGCACGAATATTTGAAATTATTACCTGGCTGAATATTTGGCTATTGTTCAGACCTACTTTTTTGTGGTTTTTATGTCCTGCAGACGGTCTGCACGCTTGAAGCGATTGAGGGATCATCATGTTAAATGCTTATCCAAGTACATGGAGTATCAGAATCAGCAAACCAAGGTAAAGATGATTGGTCTTTGTTATTTACATTTGATATAATATTGCTGTCACATGTAGGCAAGAATGCAAGCATACCGTACTCAGTTGTTGCCAAAAAAGAAAATTAAAAATGTCACTAGCCATGCATTTTTTGAGGTCATTTATATTATGGTGGAAATTGCATAACTGTGTAATTCCTTGTGCACTGATCTATCTGCAGTAGAGAGTGAACATAGGGGGAAATTGTTCATGCAAGTATTTGAAAGCTTGATACTGTATAATGACTAACTTATTTCAAAGGGCCTCTTACACAATATGTTTTAGTTGTTTGTTGTTTTTTTTGTGGTAATAGAGGTGTATATGTTTTAGTCTTCAGGACTGTCGTACCAAGAAGGAGAGAGTACGTCACCACAGGATATGACATCCGAATTCCTCCCAGCCTCCAGCAGCTTGGTAAGCTTAAGAAAGTCCACTCCACACACATATTGCATGATCAGGCTTGGGGAGTAACGGAATACATGTAACAGCGTTACATAATTAGGATATAACCATATTCTGCTACAGTCACAGAAAAAAAACTTGTAATCAGATGACAGTTACATTTAGTAAAAAATGGGATTATTTTACAGGATAACAATTTTAATGCATTTTATGATATTATATATTTTTTCAATTAAAGCAGGAGAGAAGGAGAGAGAAATGCAGGCTTAGTACTACTGCACTTCAGGAGACTCACCGTACCATGACCTGTGATGCTGATATGGTATGTGGGGTTGAGAGGGATTGTTTGGTTAAACAGTAGCTGTGGTTTGCCTGTAGTTAAAGTCAGTGCCTGTGCATTCACATCAATGTGAAAATCCCACACCTGCCACTGACAAGGTTTTACTTGTGTACATAAAAATGTACATTTATGTATCGTTCCTGTGCCAAATACAAACCAATGCTAACCATGTCACACATTTCTACCACTGTTGCCTCGTAGCTTCTTTGGGAATAAACTCACTGTCTGAATCATGGTTTTCATTATCTTTCATTTGTTTGGCATTTTTTGTTGAAAATGTGGCAGGTGAACACTGGTGTGTTTAAAACAGTATTATGGGTGCTCTTACTCCATAGTGTGAACTAAAACTGAGCATATTGTGTCTGCCATGTGAAAGAACCATTTTATTTTTGCTTAATAAACTGAGCAATGTGGTCAAGACTTGACCACATTCATTGCAGGACTATAAGCTACTGCCTATAGTCACAAGCTCACATTGTTCAGCTGTCTTACAGATACACAAAAGGTAGTCGTTTTATTTATTGATATTCAGTTTCTTTTGTTTTTATCAGCATATTTTGTGTTGAAGAAATCCAAAGTAAATGAAAGTAATAAAGTTACATTAGTTTAATATTATGGTACTTGGATTGTGTTACTGATTACTTTTTTAACAGGTAACTAGTAACGGAATGTATCGGAATATATTTTTAAAATAACCCTCCCAACCCTGCACATTATACACACAAGTACAATGACCATGTGTTTAAGAAACTAATCAATACAGTCTGTCAAGATTTCCTTGATTTACGTTGCAGAAGTGGAATTTGAATCAAGTGGTTTTTACTGTGACAGTGACTCTGTCATCTTGCTCTCTGCACCACATCCTAATGTTCAGGCCTAGTTCATTATAAAACCAAACCATTCCACCACGATGCCATCTCACTGTGTGTGCACAGACAGCAAGCCGATGTTCTTCTAATCATGTGCAACACAACAACATCAGAAACTGTAGCAGTACTAACTCCTGTGTGCTCTACCTTTTTTACCCTTTATGATGAAGTCTCATGAAGAGGAGGAGGCAGAGGAGGAGGTCGCATCAGAACCTTCTCCTGACCCTCTGGCACCTTCCAACAGTTTGGTAAGTATTCAACAGTTATTGTTATAAATCAGCAGCAACCCACTAGGAAATTAGAGAATACTATATATCGTAGCACAGTGAACGTGCAGCTGCGTTTATATGAATATAGACACTTATGCCTCAGTTGTGTGAAGGGGTCTTGAACACATTGTCCTAAAAATGCTGTGCTGTCATGCCTGTCTAGTTTTGTTGATTCTAATAGAATAATCAGATGTCTGCTTTGTGTACATCCTTAGGTCAGTATAGCCAGGCCCTCAGACTGTCATTAAACTGGGTGTGGCTGACTGCAGCCCCTGGCATTTAATTTGACACTAATAAGAAAACCTCTTGCTTTTGAAACTATAACAGTATGTTAACCAAAGGATCTGCTAGTCTTCAGATTTTTTTCATAATGCTCTTAAAGTTACTAATTGAATGTAATATCACCTTTCTGTGTATTATGGTGATCACTTCTGACTGCATTGTATTACTATTTTTCCAACAAAGGAAACAAGCTTCAATGGTGAAAGCAGTACAGAGGCATTCAGTCCTGAAAGCTTATGGTCTGCTATCAGTGCTGACCCAGAACCTCCAACACCAGTAAGAACTGACTGCATATTTCCAAGTTTGCATACCGAAAGTTTTGTATTCATTATCCTCTATTTAACCTCTTTGCTGTCAATACTCTGACAGTAATGCTTAACACTGACACTTAAAGTTTGACTGTCAAGTTTGGCAGTGGGCTTATAGACAGTTTTTTATCATAACGATTATTCATAATGATTTATGAGTCGCTACTATTTTGGCAGAAAATTTAGCATGTATTTATATTTTCAGTATACTCAAGAATTTCTGGAATCAACCTCCACGGCACCTGTTAATTCGGACACCTCTTTAAGCTACATTGAGAGTAGTGGAGATGAATACCATCCATCAAAACGCTCAACAAAGGAAAGCAGTTCAGACGGATCAGATGATCTTAAAATTAAAATTCCACCACTGAAACTGAAGAGAAAAAACATGCCAAATAGGACCTACAGTAAAAAGACTGTATCCAGCAAGTTGTCGGCTAAGGATGATAGGAGAGCAGAGAGTGGATTCTCAAGTGAAACAAGCTCTGGAAATGTGTCTGTTTTGAAGCTCCAGAAAAAGAAAGATGGTGGTCGAGTTTACAATAAAAAACACTATTGCCTGTACTGTCCTGTGCAGTGCAAGAAAATGGCACGACACTTGATGCGCAAACACAGCCATGAACAAGCTGTGGCACAAGCAAAAAGTTTTCCATTGAACTCCAAAGAACGGAAATTGCATTTGGACCTGATCAGAAACCAAGGAAACCGTGCACATAATAATGAGGTTCTGAGGGATGGTTCTGGAACACTGATACCAAGACAGCAATCAGGGGATCATGTGGAAGCTAGTGATTATATGCACTGCATCAACTGTTCAGCTTTGCTTAAAAGAAAGTCATTATGGAGACACATGTCCAGGTGCAAGCTTGCACAAAAGTGTGCAACAAAAAAGCCTGGTAGAAGCCGGATCCAGTCACTCTGTGCCTTTGCGCAGCCAGTCCCAGAAGGAGTCAGCAGAAAGATTTGGGAGCTGGTGAATGCTATGCACCAAGATGAAGTTGCAGCCATCATCAAACAGGACAAATGTATCTTGAGATTTGGAGAACATTTGTATGCAAAGCATGGACATGACAAAACCAAACATGAGTACATTAGACAGAAAATGCGAGAAATAGGCAGACTAATATGCCACTCAAGAAAATCTGGCAAACTTAAAAAAATGGAGGACTTTTTTGTACCCTCCAACTTCAACTCTGTGGTTGAAGCAGTAAAAGGAGTTGCTGGCTTTGACGAGGACAAAAACACCTACAGAACTCCTTCATTAGCTTTGAAGCTTGGTCATAGTCTGAAGAAGATTTCAGATATGCTCGAGTGTGAGGCGCAGATGGCTGGGTCTGATGGTGAGGGATTTCTGAAGACTGTGCAGAAGAGCCGCAGTTTGTATGACAAAAAGTGGGATGTGAGTATTTCATCACGAGCCCTACAAACTCTCCATGAGGCTAAATGGAACACTCCTCATCTCCTCCCCTTCACTGAAGATGTGAAGACGATGCACATGTATATTGAAAAGTGTAGGGGAGAATACAAAACAATGCTTACAGGTGATCCAAATAAGAGAAACTGGTCCAAGCTTGCTGCTTTGACTCTGTGTGAGGTCATTTTGTTCAACCGCAGGAGAGAGGGTGAGGTGTCAAAAATGCTATTGAGTGCTTTTACCCTTCGAGACACCTCAGAAGTCCATTCTGATCTGGCACAAGGACTTTCCCCACTGGAGCAAAAGCTTTGTCAGCATTTTGAGCGCATTGAAATAAGGGGGAAGAGAAACAGGAAAGTTCCCATCCTTCTAACACCAGACATGCTCTCTTCAATGGAAACTTTGGTTGCACATCGGAGGACCTGTGGTGTTCCTGATGAAAATCCCTTCTTCTTCTCAAGACCTGAAGCAGAGACTCACCTGAGAGGATCAGATGCCATCAGACAGATTGCAAAGGAATGTGGAGCCAAACATCCTGAAACTCTTTCTTCAACCAAGCTGAGGAAGCAGATCTCCACACTGTCCACTGTCCTGAACCTGAAGGATCATGAGATGGACATACTTGCAAATTTTCTTGGCCACGACATTCGGGTTCATAGACAGTATTATCGACTACCTGAAGGAACTCTGGAGTTGGCTAAAGTCAGCAAAGTGCTGTGCGCACTTGAACAAGGATGCCTGTCAGACTTCAAGGGAATGAGCCTGGACCAAATCCAGATCAATCCAAACGGTGATGACATATATTCAGTTTACGTTAATATTTCTCTTAGAGTAGATGTCTGTTTTTTCTCACTTTGTGATCCCTGTTTTTCAGAGAAAGTCCTGGAAGCTGTGGACAGTGAAGTCTCAGACACGGAGACAGACAAGGACTCATCTTTCAGCAGTCCATCTACAGGTGATTTTTACATTTAAGTATTTCTTCTGGGTGAGTGCCTTGTACAGCACATGGTGCTGTATGTCTTTATGGAGGGGCAAGGAGGGAGACACCTGTGGTTTAAGTCCATTAATACATTACTGATAACTTAATAACTGCTAATTTGTTAAAGGATCTTCAAGAGGAAAAAGAAAAATGCCTTCCACTGAATCTGGTGAAGACACTACACCATCAGGTATCCCACAAATCAACTACACATTCCATCCTTTCCTTGTTTATGTACACTGAAAAATGAAAAACACAAGGATTGATTATTGTTCATTTTAACAGCATCCTGTACACCAAGAGGGCAGTGGTGTGTCCAGCTGGACAATAATGATGCTGAGAAAGGTATTTCACACTCAAATACTGTACATGCTACTGTTTAAATATCATCATAACTTCAGAAACTTTAGAAAGTTTAACATAGTGATGGATGGTATGGGTAAAAAATGTATAACAGTATTTTTAAGATTGTGATGGTATCACAGTGTATCAAAAATGTTTTGTCATTATTGGGTTAAACCAGTAGTTTGGTAATAATTTAATAGTCACTCCCCCAGCCCATCACTTTCCACATTAAGATCTTTCAGGGCTTGTGTTAATTTAAGACAATTAAATAAATCATATTCATGTTACACCTGTGAAGGTGTTCACAGTCCTCCTCTCCTGCTGTCAGTCTGTCACTCTATAGAGGGAGGGCCTGTGTCTCACTCAGTAAACAAGAGTGACAGATTTGAACCTTATAGTTGTGTTATTTGATCTGTGAGTGACAGTCAGCTGTTAGCTGTGGAGCTAGCTGCTGTGACAAAGAGAGCAGAACAAGTACCGCGTTTTCACATTCATGTCTGGGCAGGAACAACAGTGATATTAATAAAGTTTTCACGGAGATTTATTGCTGTTACTTACCAAAGAGTCAAGTGCCTTAGTGAAGAGAGACGATGGACGAACATCTAACACATTTCTTTTTAATGACACACAATGTAAAGAGGGTACGCAGTTAATAGGAGACCCCGCCACATAACTGTGTAACAGGCGGTGCGACCAGAGCATGCTGAGAGCAACGGGAGCTAAATAGCCTGCATGACAGTACGTGGAAAGGAAATAATATGAGACACGATGGTATACCGCTGTTCTGGAAATCCATACCGTCATGAAGTGGGCCGACTATATACTATGGACAGTAGTATGCAGCACAGCACTAAGTTAGCATTCACAAAATAACAGTGCTGCCTTTCTGTATTATTTTCAGCGGGCCCTTCTACACCAAAGAGACCGGCTTTGACATCCATCACTGATGATCATGAAGAAGGTATTTCATACGCCAACTGCCATGTTGCTGTCCCTCTTGCTACTTGTTTGTTACTTTCTTTTACAAAAGTAGATTAATTATTATAATCATGTGTTAAAATTCCAAAATTTGCTAAATAACAATGTCTTTAATGAAGCAATTGATCAGAAATCTGTGAACGGACTTCATTACCTGGGTTATAACTGATGGGATTCTTTTAGCTGGATTGTAGAGCTGCTGCCTGAAGCAGGAAACCCGCTTTAAGCTACCTTATTTCTGAGGTCAGCTTAATATTTCTGTCTGGTTTACTGTTTATTCTTTCTTAGGACCCCAAATAGATGACAGAGCACAGCAGGAAGAGTCTTCTGCTACAGGTATGACACAAGCTGGACTGTTTACCTATTACCTTTTTCAACACAGAACCACTGAACAGGCATTGTTATTAGCATTATTAAAACAAGTTGTGGCTGGTACATTTCTCATCTTGTATGATGCTTTTATGTAAAAGCAAAGAAAGAAAGGAAAGATTGTACATGGCAAACAAGATAATCATGAGTGAACATTTAGTCCTTTGCAGCTAAAATGATCAAAATTCCAACTATATAATCTATGCCTGGCTCAGTTTAAACAGATGGAGCTGCCTTATGCTTATTACTTTGAATAGTAACTTGTATTGGTGCATTTGTGGAAAAACGCCAAAACAAATTCATATCTGGTTCAGTACCAGATCAGCCAGTACAACTGATGATGTAATTCATTTTAGTTTTTGAGCAACTTTCTATCAAAATATTAGCTTTCAGGACATTGCTTGATGGAATCATACATCTAATTAACTAATGAAGCTGGTTGGTCATTGAAATCTTACGTTAAGAGAATGTGAATCTGCTGATTGACTTTGAGTGAGACTAGCCATGGGGTCTATGGATCTGACTCTCTTTTTTCTGTCTTCCTGTCATAGAAACCTCAAAGAAGAGGATGTGGTCACCTGTTGAAGTTCGTGCAGTGGAAAAGACTCTAAAGGACTTCATAGACTCTGGGAAAGTTCCTGGTAAGGCAGACTGTATGGATTGTATCAAGGCCTCACTACAAGAGCTGAAGACAAGAACCTGGAAGGCTGTTAAGTATTATGTTAAAAACCGAATCACAGCAGCTCAGCGTGAAAGTGCAAAACGATACTAAAGATTTTGTTAGGCTTTTGTTTTGAAAACAGTTTGCTCTTGTTTCTGTGAGTTTTGGGGGTTTTGAGATTTGAATATTCCTTGAACAGTTTTTTTTATAATCACAAAACTAGAAAAATGTGATAGTTCAAAAGTTTGGCTAAAAATTGTGTTTTATTTCATCACACCATGTTAGTACAACATTAGTACCAGTAAATGAAACTTGATGAGCTAAAAAATATGTTTGAAAATCAAATTGCTCAATGTTCAAAGATTGCACAAATATTTTACTTAAAACGTAAAGCACTTTAAAAGGTTTCCATTTCATGTGTGGCAGAGACACCAAATCAATGGCAGATCAATCACTACACAGGATGCAACTCTTGACTGGATTGTATGGCCTTTTTCATAGTGTTTCAGGGTTTATTAGCATGAGACACAGAGTTCAAAGCACTGAAATCTAACATGAAGAGGTGTGTTTTGTTTTTGACAGTGCAGTAATATGTTCAAGTGTTGATCAAGGGTCACTGCCTCATGGAAGCGTGCACAGAGAGCAGTTCCTGCTCCACACTGTTCTTATGCACTTTAACTGTTGTACATTTGGAGTCTATCTGTTCAGCTTTTAACACTTTATAGATGGACGTGCAATAAAGCCATTGTTCAGTACAGAATCTTGTTTATCTTTGATTGAATAGGTATTTGATGTCACAGTCAAGGTTCCAGGGCCAGGCTGAGGTAATAATAGAACAAGAGTGTCCTGATGGATAATACATGATGATCTATTAACAAACCAAACCACACTTTAAATTAAAAATAACTTTATTGGCAACACATCTCAAATCAACCCATAAATGACCTTGCTCACCTTTTGACAATTGAAAGCAGTATACATGTTGGATTGAGACGCTGGGTGATTTTATTATAAAGGAGCAGTGTATTGGGGGAGAGATCATGTTGAACCAGTATATCAGTCATCTTTATCAGCTCTCTATTAACTCATATATTGGCCTTATTGATGCTTTGGATTGAAAATCTGATCAGTGTGATAGTCTGGATGATCAGATTCATTGTAGATGTTCAACAGGAGCTGTAAAGTGTCTTAATAATGCTCTAACTGCATGCAAAGAGGCAGAACAGTAGCGGTCCCCAAGGGCAACCAGAATTCCGGTTTGGTTCCCAGAAGGATCAAAATTCAGGTTTGAAATTTTTTTGTGGGTTTTCAGTGTTTCAAGTGATTTTTGTGTTGTCTTAAATTTTTCATGATTTTAGAAGTTAAAATTAGGGCTGTAGGACCCTCAGAAAGAGAGGATCCCATCAGACACCAGCATGTCAGAGGACCTCACGGTATGAGATAAACGGGTATGTGTGTGTGTGTGTGTGTGTGTGTGTGTGTGTGTGTGTGTGTGTGTGTGTGTGTGTGTGTGTGTGTGTGTGTGTGTGTGCGCACTTAAATTACACATATTATGGGGACATTAATCTGTTCCCATAGCAGTTCCCACAACATATACAGTACATTTTAGGATGAAGATTTAGTTGAAGGTTTTCAGTAAGTGTGCAGAAAATTAATGTAAGTCAGTGTGTGACTGTGTGTGTGTGTGACTCTATGTCTTGTTGTCATGGCATAAATGTGTTTACACTGTCAGCTGGAATCACTGAATATTAGAATGAAGACTTGGTTTGAGGCTAGCTTTACCCCCTGAACCCCAAGCAGTTTCTGAGCTTCTTTTTTTTTGCTTCTGTCACATTTTTCCTCCCTGTGGCCTCATTTTTCACTGCAGTATGAAGTCCTGCACCTCTATGGAAACAGAACAACCATGTCTCGAAGTAGAGAGGACTCAGAAATGTCTTTGTGCGGTTTGACAGTTACAGTGTCATGAATTCTAAAAAAGAGAAAAAAATTAGTTGAATTTCTTTGAATACTAATTTTTTACAAAAATTAAAAAACAAAACTGGAATCAGCATTTACAACTTCTTTCCAAGCGCCCAGCCTTTCCAACAGCCTGCAGTTCAGCCAAAGAGTCCCTGAGTTATTGTCATGTAATGTAGACTGCAGCTGAATCACTAATGGCTTCATGGTTGATTTGTGCAGCGCAGCGTTGCCTCACAGCTAGAAGATCCCCGGTTCTTGTCCCGGTTAGGAAACCTGGGATCTTTCTGTGTGGAGTTTGCATGTTCTCCCTGTGCAGCGTGGGTTCTCACCAGGTACTCCAGCTTCCTCCCACAGTCCAAAAACATGCTGAGGTTAATTGATGATTCTAAATTGTCCGTAGGTGTGAATGTGAGTGTGCTTGTTTGTCTCTATGTGTAGCCCTGTGATAGACTGGTGACCTGTCCAGGGTGTCCCCTGCCTTCGCCCGAGTCGACTGGGATAGACTCCAGCACCCTGACGACCCTACAGAGGATTAAGTGGTGTATAGATAATGGATGGATGGATGGATTCAGATTATTAGTAGCCAGGGATACCGATAACTGATATACCAAATTTACAACAATACAAACTCCAACACAAAACTTTGTTGAAAGGCCTTTAGTTATTGTTGTTTTCCATATTAAATTGAATTAAAAGACAACTTTTCAGCATTTGTCCTTCAGTGTTGATAGGCTGTGATGTGTAACCAAACAGTGCTGTGGGGAGTGTGAGTGGCAACTACAGACAGAAAGAGGCGTCTGCAGAAGAGCCAAAGTTGCACTTGTTCAAATTAATAAAATTAATTATTTTTTTTATCAGGAATCATCCATCCATCCATTATCTATACACCGCTTAATCCTCTGTAGGGGGCTGGAGTCTATCCCAGCCAACTCAGGCGAAGGCAGGGGACACCCGGGACAGGTCGCCAGTCTATCTATACATAGAGACAGACAAACAAGTACACTCTCATTCACACCTACAGACAATTTAGAATAATCAGTTAACCTCAGCATGTTTTTGGACTGTGGGAGGAAGCTGGAGAACCTGGTGAAAACCCACATTGCACAGGGAGAACATGCAAACTCCACACAGAAAGATCCCAGGCGTCCTAACCGGGATGCGAACCAGGGATCTTCTAGCTGTGAGGCGACGCTGCTAACCACTGAGCACCGTGCAGCCCTATCAGGAATCAGTTTTTAAAAAAATGCTAAATATTGTATCTTCCAGTCCAATAGTCTATTGACCACTACCTCGTATTTAAACACTGCATTCTGTTTTGCAGGATCAAACAGTTTCTCCAAACATCATGTGTTCTCATGGTGGATTTCTTGTTGATTTGAATCACTGAGATTAAAAATTTAACATTACCTAAATTCCTGTGAATATATGATTTAAAGGCAGCTTACGCAAATAAAATCACATGAATTTTGCTGGAGACAGGCTGCAGAGGAGGCAGGTGCTGCTTTCTTATAAGATAAGATAAAACTTTATTAATCCAGAAAGAAATTGTTTATTGCTCAGAAAAAAACAAATGACAGAACATAAACAGCTTGAGTCACTTATTTTTCTGCCTTTTGATGCTGATTATTTGTGTGATGTTACAAAATCGATTAGTAAGGTGTTGCAGCATCACCTTTTTTTCAGATTGGAGAAACAAGAAGCAGTGGGTAAATCAGCCTTGGCTCAGGTTAGCCCACATACTAACTGTAACTAGTCAGCGTAGAGTCACTGCTCCCTGTAATTCTTTATTTGTTTTTACAAATACACGCATTTCTACGCCATCATGCTGTTTAGATGTTGATGAACAAGAAGAGAATGTTTGGTCAGTGTTAATTAGGAGATGAATCAAATGTAACGTCCTCTGAAGTGAGGGAAACACTGTAGGACAGATTTAGAGTTGCCCTGGTTTTTACTCCTTGTATCATCTGCCTGCCCCCTCCTCCCCCATCCTCCCCCGTCGTCCTCCTCCTCCCTGGTCCTCTTAGCCGTGACCCGATCAGATGAGATGCGAGGTGATGTCAGCACTTTATCGACCTCGCTGCCGTCGCCTCCTCGTCCCCGGAGAGACTCAGAGAGGATGAGATAAGGACGAGAAAACAGTGACAGATGGAGAGGAAGTGATGCAAAATCTGAGAGGAAGGGGGAGAAAAGGCAAAAAGAAAAGGGGGAGAAAATCAGAAGAATAGATACGAGAGAGAGTGAGGGAGTGACAGAGAAACAAGGAATCGAGGAATGGTTCATAAAAAGTGTGGGAATCAGCCAGAGAGGAAGTTGGAAAGAACAATTAGACTTACTAATGGGACAATAAGCAATGTGTGGAGTTAAACTGTAGAAGTAGGCTTGTAGTTAATTCAACTTCTGTGATCTTCCAGCATCTAAAAACGCCTGAATTAACTGAGCTCATCAAAAGTATGATAGACACATCATGTTTAGTTGTTTATTGATTGATTAAACTGCCAGTTATTTTCTCAGTTAAGCTCTAAAATCTTAGAGAATCATGAGATAACAAAAGAAAACTTGTCTTAAAATGTAACTAGTGGTAACTGGTGGTTATTTTGCATCTGCTCATGGTCTCGATGTTCATTTTGTGTTCCTTTAAAAGTCGTTCAGCGTCTCTTTGGGTCATTTTGCTTCTGTTTGTAGTCATCTTGCGTCTCGCTGAGGTTGTTATGCATCTCTTTTGTAATTTTGTGTCTGCTTGCAATTACTTTGTGCCTCTTTATGGTCTTTGTTTCTGTGCTTATTTTGCAGTACCTTTCATGTTCTTGTCTTTTCACTGAGCTCTGACTTTTAGTTCATTCACTTGTGTCATGTTCATTTTTAGGCACAGAAACAAATTTGACGTTTACATATGTGTGGGTGTGTTTCAGGCCCGACCCCATGGTTCCTCCGTTTGCAGCTGGAGGAGCAGATCTGGATCCCTTTGGGTGAGTCTGTCTCTTCCTGCGTAATAAATCCCTCAACTCATTTTGTGGAAATCATTTTCAGATGTATATTTAAGCGTCATTCTGGTTTTGGTCTAATCTGGGATTTGGGGATGAGCAGTCGGTCCACATAGTGACAGAGCGACAGCAGTGGATTACTGGCGCTTGTCCAGATCCATTCTACCACTAAATGTGACGCTTTAACCTTAAACATCAGAGACAATACCAGACAGAAGCAGCGCATCCCGACTCTGTCAGTTGTAACATTTTACATCAGATTTACCTTTTTTGTGCTCACACAGGCTTTGTATTGAAGTCTCCTTCAATTATCACATAATTTCCTTTGGGGTGAATAAAGTTGATCTTTATCTTTATCTTTACCTTCACTAGGACACTTCATAAATCACTTTTGACTTCTTAATTTACCTCTTTTGATTCACGTTAAGTTGTTTTGAGGTTATTAAAATCATTTTATTCCTCATTTAACGACTGATTTATAGTAAAATGTCTGTAATGAAGCTGGGTAATAACATCCAGACCTCTGCTCAGCACCGGCTGGTTCCAGTGCCTGCATCAACGTTTATAGATTTACAACATGAAACTAACCATCCCTTCCCGATACTTCACTGCTTTGATTCATTTTTTTTAAATAATGAAACTGAATTAAGAAAACATTTCATTTTAAGTCCTCCCCCTTTTTCTCCCTCCCTGTCTGTGAACCTCCCACCCCTCAGATCTCGCAGTGGTGGGATGATAGTCGACCCGTTGAGGTCGGGGTATCCTCGCTCCGGCTTTGACCCGTCCAGCGGCATCCCAGACATTCTGCCTCCTGGAGCCGTTCCCCCAGGAGCTCGCTTCGACCCGTTTGGACCCGTCGGACGTCACAGACCAGGGTGAGTCACACACACACACACCTCCCTCTGTCTGACCGATTTAGTCTGTAGCTGTTCCATGACTGTGAGGACAAACAGGACAACCTTGGGCTCGATGGATCAGAGAAATACAATAAGTGTCTGTGTGTCACCATCACCAGGTCAGAGTGAGATCTGAACAGCTCCAGTATTTCTAAACTAGAGCATGAACAGCAGCCTAATAGCAGTGAGTCATTGCACGGATGTTATTGAATTCTTAACAGCAAGTCTACTAATTGTAAGGCCACAGAAATAAAGCACAACAATGCTGCCTCCATTTTAATCACAGTGGGACCAGGTGGTCTCTACATTTTAGTCATTCAGAGAGCTTTAGTCATAATGGCAGCTAATAAAGGCTTATACTGAGTACAGCTTCATGACTGTATAGTTTACCACCCCTGTCTGTATTATACCAGTGTAAAATGAATTTCTTTGTTATTAAATCAAAAGCTTCATTTGAAAGGAACCACCAAGCAAATGAAATCCTGGGTACATTTTAGCAATTCATTGATCAAAAAAGGATTTAAATTTGGAATTATAATGAAAATAAACATTTGTTATATCATATGTAATGTTGTGTCATTTCATAACAGTTTGTTTTACTGTTTTATTCAATAAATGTTACAGAAAGATAAACTATCCTTTAGTAAACAGCCTTGTGCATCAGTCAGTGCTTATATTTACTTTAGTTTTGAGGTGTTTTACTTACATTTATGCATTTCCATTTTATGTTAATTATTCTTCCACTCCACTACCTTAATCTGACAGCTGTAGTTACTTTTAAGACAGACATTTTACACAATGGATAACAAACATTACAGCTTTTTACAAACAGCAGTGTATAGTCAGGTTCACATTTCAGATGTCAGTGAACCGTTAACGGCTCCATCACAGAGTGATTTTCCCTGTACTTCCCACAAGGTCTAATTTTTTAATATTCAGATGATCCAATACCTCAACTAAAATCAAAGATAGGAGAAAAACTGAAAACATATTTGTGGATAGGGCTGCACGATGGCTCGGCTGTTAGCAGCGTCGCCTCACAGCTAGAAGATCCCTGGTTCACGTCCCGGTTAGGACACCTGGGGTCTTTCTGTGTGGAGTTTGCATGTTCTCCCTGTGCAATGTGGGTTTTCACCGGGTACTCCGACTTCCTCCCACAGTCCAAAAACATGCAGAGGTTAATTGGTGATTCTAAATAGTCTACAAGTGTGAATGAGAGTGTGCTTGGTTGTCTGACTCTTAGACTGGTGCCCTGACCAGGTGTCTCCTGCCTTCATCCTGGGTTGGCTGGGATACACTCAAGCCCCCTGTGGCCCTACAGCGGATTAAGTGGTGTATAGATAATGCATAGATGGATATTTGTGGACCAGAACATATGTCCATATGTCCATACTCATGTCCATCAGATTTATGTGCTGTCTTTGTATATCAAACTGGATATAAAGTAGTTAAAACCTGCAGCAGCTACAACAGTAACATGTCGCCGACACGGACAATGACAGATATAATATTTTATCAGTTAGAGGGACCAAACCATAGGATTAAGTAGGATTTTCCCTGCAGGACTTGTAATAGAATATCTTTACATTGTTGCTGTTTTCTGACTTATACTTAAGTAAAGGATCTGAATACTTCTCCCACCACTGGCATCAGTGTCTGCCTGAGGTCAGTGCTACTGACACAGAGCAGTAAGGATGTCATTTACATAGCTGCTGTGTGAACTAGTGTAAGATTACAGTTCTGTACTCCAGTTTCTAGACTCTTTGCCTCCATACTATTAAAAACAAATGACAGCACATGGATATATGACAGTAATGACAATGCTGTATGTCTGTTTGTGTTGTTTTAGGCCCGATCCAGACCACATGCCCCCACCTGGCTATGATGACATGTTCATGTAGTACCCACCAGCTCTTCATCCTTTCCTCCGTCTGATAGCAGCTGTCTTAACCTGCTCGAGGGTTTGGTTTCATCCAGTTTAGTGGCCCACAAGTGTTTCTTTTCTGCTATGTCTGGAGAAGTTTGTTTTCTGATTTTCCATTTTGCATAAAATATATACAACTGACGCATAAGACATTTGTTCCTGATGAAAAGAAAACGTGTCAAATATACATTAGTTTGAAATCAAAGATGTTACTGATGTCAAACCAACTCTGAGGAAAACATTATTTTGGATTACAAGAAAAAAGATAGATACTTACCATAAACTCATTATTATTGTGAAGCAGTGAGGTGACGTTTGGACGGGCTGCAGTAGATCTGTGAGTCCAGAGGTGTTCATTGAACTGAAAGGTTGCATCTGTCTGGATTCTCATCTCATTAAACTGCATCTTATCGTTCTGTTTTATTAATATAAGAGAAAATGTTCTTTTTTTGCATTTCTCATGTGAACATATTGAGAAAATAACTTGAAATATGGTTCTTTGCAGTTTTTTTGGTTTGTTGTTAATTAAAATTGAATTGATTGATGATCTCATGCCAAAATACACTAATAAAAACCTCTGAGTTTACATTCTGCTCTGTGTTGTTTAGTTGTTGTGTTGTTTAGCGCTGAATCTTGCTGGAATATTACACATCTAGCTGCAAACGGTAGGTTAAACCCCTCCAACCATCTATTTGTTCAAAAAAAGTGCCCTTAACCATCCTGTTTCACATGATTTATTTCACTGCTGCTTCCCCCTAACTCTGCCTCTCACACTGTTAGATTTTTATTTCTATCCCTCGTTACTTTCAGCTCAACAAGCTGTTATTTCTCCTGCAGGCAGGTGACCAACGGCCATCTCCAGTTGTCTTTATCTGTCCAGGGAGTGCTGAGAGGTAAATATAGTAGTGGATGCTCTGGGGAAAATGGAACACAGTGTGAGCCAGACATAGTCTTAGAAGAGGGAGTTACAATAAGGAATCGAGGCAGAAATCAGCTCTGTGAGGCTTCACGTGTACTGAGCTGTCTGGTTTCTCCTTGATGTATTTTATTTACTCTAGAACACTACAGTTGCAGTTTAATTTTGTGACCACTTAAACAGTTTTAGACCTTTTTGTTTTACTTCTTTGGGAGGTTAAAGAGGAAGCGAGTGGGATGCAAATGATGCTCTGAACTCACAACTCAAGCTCAAAGCAGAGTCACACTCACCTGACGTGCCTCCTGTTAAATTTAATTAGAGCCTCTGGCAAAGACGCTCTTACCTTTTGATCAGCAGGTGGTCACACACCTAATGTTCCTGTGTGAGCAGAGAGAGAAGTGAGGCTCTCACTTTGTCTTGTGGAAAACATTCATGAGTCATCCTGACACCAGAACAATCACACTTTATAAAGGACGACAGCAGAGAGAGAGAAATGACGCAAAAGCAAGATGGGGACAAAGACAAAGAACATACAGGCAGTTGTTTCAGATTGAAATCTGCCAAAGGACTGACAGCGATAATAATGGGAGAGACAGCTGGAGAAAGACTTGAGAAATGCTAAAAATAGGATAAAAAGACAGACAACATCTCAGTTTTTAAAAATCTGAAAATAATCACAACCAGCACAGCAGGGACGGTCAGACATTTGAAGGGCACTGGCTCAGGATGAGAAAACGCTGCATCACTGGTCAGACCCGCAGAGCTTTCATAGGTCATTGCTAAATCATCAGTGGGGGGTTTTCACCAGGAACACCTGCTTCCCATCACCTCATCCGCTCCAGCGGCACATCCACCTGGCTGTTCACCCAGCTGTCACTCTTTCCGGCTGTGGCTCAAGTGGTAGAGCGGGTTGTCCACTGATTGCAAGGTTGGCGGTTCGATCCCCGGCCCCTCCGCATGCCGAAGTGTCCTTGGGCAAGACACTGAACCCCAGGTTGCTCCCAGTGGCAGGCAGGCACCTTGCATGGCAGCTCTGTCGCCATTGGTGTGTGAATGTGTATGTGAATAGGTGAATGCGAAACACATTGCAAAGGGCTTTGGATACCACTAAGGTAGGATTAAGCGCTATATAAGTGCAGATCATTTACCATTTTACGATTTCCATCACCCTCAGAGGTAGCTGTAGCTCTTAGGCCAGTGTTTCCGGTCCCTTTTTGTTCTGACTGAATAACTTCTTGACTAACCATGTTTTCCTGTGCCTTAGAGTCTCCCTCATTTGTCAGCCTCACTCTCCTTCAACCCAGCCACCATTTCCTCCACCTGTGGGGAGTTACCATTCACTCACCTCCCTCAACCTCCAGCACCACTGCCGTCATTCATATCACATGTTTGGTCTAAACATTTTGAACCTTTTCCTAAGTCTGAACTGCATTTGGGTTCTACTTTTGCTGAATTGTAATTGGTTGCTGTGCAATTGCTATGTTTCCATGGTTTCGTTACATTGTTAATATATGGTTGTTATGGTTTTACTATGTGGCCCCTATGTGGTTGTTGTGGTTTTGTTGTGTGGTTACTCTGTGGTTGCTTGGGTTTGGTTACATGGTTGCTAGGGTTTTGCTATATGGTTGCTATGCAGTTTTGATGCAGTTGCTATGGTTTTGTTCAGTGGTTGCTTTTTTTCCTGTGGCTTTGTTATGCAGGTGCTGTGTGGTTTCTATGGTTTTATTATGTAGTTTCTATGTGGCTGTTGGCGTTTTGTTGTGTGGTTACTGTTGGTTTGTTACATAGTTAATATGGTTTTGCTATGTGGTTGCTATGCAGTTGCTATGGTTTTGTTAAGTGGTTGCTATTTGGTTTCTATAGTTTTTGTTACACAGTTGCAATGTAGTCTTATGGCCTTGATGTGTGGTTGCTATGCAGTTGCAGTGTTGTCTCTATGGTTTTGTGTTGTGGTTACTATGTGGTCGCTATGTTGTGCAGTTGCTATGTAGTTGATGGAGTTTTGCTATGTGGTTGCCATGGTTTGTTAACATGGTTTGCCATGGTTTGGTAACATGGTTGCTATATAGTTTCTACATAGTTACTATGGTTTTGTTATGCCGTTGCTGTTGTTTTTATGATAGTGTTATGAAGGTGCCATATAGTTGCTATGGTTTTATGATGTGGCTGCCATGTGGTTACTATGTGGTTGCTATGGTTTTATTTTGCGGTTGATAAATGGTTGCTATGGTTTTACTATGCAGTTACTATGGTTTGTTTTTTAATGTGGCCACGTGGTCGGTAGAGCTGTTCTATGTGGTTGCCAGGGTTGTACTGCCACTATGGAATAGCGAAGCGGCAGAGTTGTTTTGAGCACCACAGGACAGAGTTATGACTCACAGTCAGTGCTGCCAGGTGTACAATACTTATCACATCTCAGCAATATTGTAGCCTTGTGTACAAATAATGATTCTAAAAACCCTGCGATGTACAACAATGTTGACGTGTCACAGTTTCATAGTTTTCACTATTAGACTGAAATGCTGCAGAGATGATATGAAATCAATGTGTTATGGAAAACTGCCATTAATGACACATTCACATCTGCCAACATCTTGTGATGCCTTTTAAAGAGTTTGAAGCCCCTCTGATGTCACGGTGTGATGAATACGAAGCTAAACATCTAAAGCACTTTAAAGGTGACAGGTACAGGCTTTCCCCACTATCGAACCTGAAGTGTCCTTCTCTGACCGGATGGTTACACCAACCACCAGGCTGACCTGCTGCTGAAATGCAAATGAGGTTCAGCTGAAGTTTAAGAGATAAACAAAAAGCAGAGAGCAGCACGCTGCCTTAAAAACAACAGCAAAACAGAAACTTTATTGTTCACGTTAACAAAATCATACTTAAAAATCAGCGTCATCGTTACACACAGGATACAGCTCCTCAGTATGTACAGGAACAAGGCATCGGACCTTTACAGCGTCACACACTAATAACATGCAGAATCACTGTCCTCCTGAAGCACACAAAGCAGCGTCTTTTCAAACTATGAGTAAGGACCAACAACAGGAGATGACACAGATATATTTGCATTGGTTTGATCAGTCTTTAGAATGAGAATATATTTCTTCAGATCAGTGACAGAACATTTCAAATTCGACATTCATCCTCATTTAATCAAATAACGAGTTCTTTAGGAGGAGTTTTCACAGCGTTAATTCAGTTTATGTCGGCTCTTCAGCAGGATTTTAAAGATGTTACTAATAAATACTGATCATGTATGATATGGCATCATTTTAACAATATAATTCAGTTACACACTGTACACTAGTCACTGTGCTCTTCATAAAACACACCACTGAGCAAACCAGGGGCCTGTGCAGCTTCAACCATTCACTTAGAAGTAGTGATTGTTCTCATATCAGGCGGGGAAGATAAGATATTAATTCATTTACAACTGAATATCTGTTATTGGCTTACAAATGAGCACAGATGTCACTCTTTGTGGAAGTGATGTAATGATGGAATATCAAATGAAAATGTCTGAAATTCTTGTGAAAATCATATCAAGCCATCCTAAGAACTGGCCTAGAGACAAGTTCTTATTCTAGCTCTCATCGAAAAGTGTTCAAACTGTGCTGCAGAAGCTGCAGAGTTCACATTTTTTCTTTTGTAGGGTCTCAAAAAAATCTAAAACAGCGACACACATCTGACATGATCACTTAGCTGAACTACAGCATCTTATTTAACCTTATTCCACACTCAGGTCATCTGTCAACGCCATGGACTAAACTCTAGTGATCATAACAAGCTCACTCATTTAAAATTAACCTTACTGAGAAGTGCCGATCTGGCAACAAATTGGAGAACCATACTTAAGCCTAGGCCTATGAAACAACACCTTAAAGCCTGCACAGGTCTTGATTATGTGCAGGACAAATGTCGACTGGTCACGACGACGACAACCTCAGACTGTATGTAAAAGATGGACGCAGCAGCCATGGTGTCACCCCTTGGTTTGTGGACTATAATCTGAAGCCTTAAGTTTGGCATTCAGTCAACCCAACCCAACAAGCGATAGGTAGATCTGACAGGACAAGACATGGACCACAATTCACAAAATGAACATCTGTGTAATTGAAGGAGAATTGAAACTGGGCCATAAAATTATCAGGCAAATGTTTACTGGAGTATCAAACCAGGTCATTTTCTCATAGACTTCTACAGAATCAGACTTCTTTTTGCAATAAGAGGAGTCGCCCCCTGCTGGCAGGTTTAAGGCACTCCTGCATTGTCCTCACTTTTCAGTCCCAGAGGCTCTTTTCATCTTTTTTACAGACTGTGTGTTCAGTTCCTGAAGAGAGGCCTGCAGGTTCAGGGGCAACAGTTGAAAGCTGCATTTGGCTGCTTCTTCCACCTGTACTACATTCTTTGATCGCTTCAAAAATCTGAGGTTTTGTGGACAGTGATAAAAGGTTTTATAGTAAAGTTATGGGCTAAAATGGGAGCTATACCCCTTTTTGAAGTGACCCTGTACCTCTGAGTGGTTCTGACAAACTGCTGTGTGGGTTTTTAAACTGGGAGAAGACAACAAGTCTGCCCTCCTGATGTCCTCGTTGAGCATCAGTCTTCTCCCCCGCTGGTAAAATTAACTATATGGCAAACATATCAAACCTCTTCCTACGTGTTCATAGACCTGGAGTTACATCTAGTAGCTTCTATTTGTTGTTTTGCCAAACTTAGGGTTGACGTTGCCATCTAAGCTGTTGGATTCTACACAGCAATGGAAACACAAAAGCTGAAAGCCAGATGACAGGGAGGGTTCCTGCAGTGGAACACAGAGTTTTCTCCTGCCGGGCCTTCGACACCCCACGGTCACTACTGCACAAACTCTGGTTGCCAATGACGTCACTGGTGGCACTTGCCTCCAAGATGTTTTGGCTTCCCACCTGAGGGAGCCGTCATGTCGCCCATCTTTACCAGTCTGTGGTCCCCGACCAATCATGTTACAGGTTTTACTGACAGCAGGTGAAGCCAGGCACCCAATCAAGGCAGAACACTTCATCTAATTTTAATGTCTTTTACTGTCCTATTAAAAATGTTAGCAGGCATTTATTCATTTTTCCAGATTAGTTTAACTCTGTAGTTGTTTTGGGAGCTAAATCCTCCTGGCTGAATCTAATTTGAACCCTGGAGCTTCAAATGAACAACGAAAAGGAATCGCTTGTGTTTTCTAATTTCCAGAACTACATAACAGCAAAACTGACAAAACCAGACAAAAGAAAAACAGGCAAAACACTGACACGTAACAATCTACTGCCAGCAACAGTGAGACAGCAGCTAAGGAGTTCCTGAGCAGTAAATGCTACGCTGACCAGCACAGAGCATGCTGTTTCTCCACTGTAATGTGAATACGCCTAAACCAGATCAGCCTCAGTTTGGAAGGTCAACTTATGACAGGGGAAACACAGCAAAGGCTACTGAGTCCAGCAGCATTTAAGGTGTGTTTAGGGGTCGTTGATGTACCACCAAAATAAAGCTCTGGCTCTTTTTAAGAAGTGGATGTCTTTAGGCGGATTTTGCCCCCATTATATCTCAGCTCTTTTAGCGCTGAATGTGGGGAGAAAAATGGTGAAAAAGAACAAATGAGCTGCTTGTGTTTCCCTAAAGTGACTAAACAATAAAACAGCAAAAAATAAAGTAACACCCGTCTGCTCTGTAACAGTCTAGAGACCCTGGGTTTCACTCAGATTAAAGGGTTATGTCACTTTTCTGAAGTAATATTGCAATCATTTCTGTACAGTAGATCCAAAACCCACAGATAGTTATTTAGTTTCGTTCTCTTTGCAACTGAATGGAAATCAGTTTCCTTATAATAACTCTGCAGTCTATAAATATTTCCACCAGTATACAGTATAAGTAAAAATCAAAGTGATATATCCCTTTAATGTCCATTATGCCATATTTTTGTGCTAAACATTACTTTCATTGTCATATATTGATTGCAACAGGTTCACATCTTTGATTCACAAACAGACACACAATCCTATTTTCTCAGGCCTCTGAATAGTTTTTCATTCCTTTTGTACATTTCATAGACTTTAATATGCATCATTTCATTCTGGTTTCCCAAAGCGATATTTCACTGGGATGGGGTGATTTTTATAGAAATTGAACTTTTTGCATTTACACTGATGAACATTCAGCTGTGAACACGCGGCGCCCCGAGACACCCGCCACCGTCTGGCTTCTGATTTCATTTGAAGGCTGAAAATGTTGCAGCAAATGCATGGAGGACTCAGAGGGATGAGACCTCAAACTGTAAACGTTTCCAAAGGGACTATAACGAATCAAAGGGGAAATAAGTGACTTTTTATGGCTTCCTACAACCATAATAAAGCATCAGTGTGGACTGGCTGAATCCTGATTTAAGCAGATTAGTGCAGACTTCTGCAACAATCTTTTATTTTTTTTGTTTAGCAAAGTAGCTGCATGAATGATTTCAGTTCAGCTTTGAATGTTGTGAATTCAGCAGTCAGTAAAGGCTTAAAACAAGCAGATTCTTCAGTGGGAGCCGACTGTTCACATCCAGGTTTGTCTGAAAAAACATTCCACCTGCATGAAACATCGCTTTGTCTCTTTAAATATACATCTAGTAACTCTGCACGTTCAGGACAGACCAAAAGAAGAACAGGAATGTCTATACAACAGTGTGTTTCCACTGAAATCATGTGACTTTACATCAAATGGTTTCCCGTGTGAACGACAGGTAATAATATCGTGGTATTGCGTGACACTGCTGCGCTGCACCACCTCCTGCATTACGGCATCAATTTGTACATTCATTGAGTCTCTGAGTAAAATGCTACTGCTGTGTTACATTTGTGCATATTGTTGACTGTACATAAAGGGAAGCATCCAGCTCCAGCCTGCCAAGAGCGAGTGGGTTTGTTTAAGCCGAGCGACGCAGCAGGAGGGTAACCGTAAACTCTTATTTTCTACCTGCTTATTTGAGGTTGTATATCTTTACCAGGGGCTTGTTGCTACGGCGACCGGTGCTGAGACAGCAGGATGCGTTGTGATTAATGAGACTGAACTCGGGGTCAGAGCCCTGCTGAAGTGTCCTTGAGTATCTCTCTGCATCCCAAGCAGCTGCAGGAATGCTGTGCCGACCTGTGACCTCCGACCTTCAGTGTGGAGAGTTTTTGGTCTTTGAGAGACACTTAACACACGACCGCAAGAGGTTATCAGATTGTAACAGGCAGTCTTGTGAGTTCAAGGACTGATACAGCTGCTTTTAGTAACGTTTCATATCCTGTATTTCTTTAGAGGTCTTCAAACTGAGATGTGAGACAAACACACTGCGTTTGGCCCACAAGACAATTAACCAACAGTTATTCTATTAATCATTTTTCAAGGTAAAAAAACAAAACAAAAAACATTTGCCAGCTTAAAGCTCTTAATGTGAAGTTTGGGTGCTTTTCTTGGTCTTATATTACTGAATTTACTCATTACGTATCTGATCCTAAAGCAGCTTCTGTTCAGTTTTTTGCTCCTTTGATATTTTTACTCACTTTATTTCACTGCAACATTAAGTCCTGAGCCTCTGTGGAAACAGAGCAACCATGAAGGTGGAGAGAGAACTCATATTTTATTGTGTATAAAAAAACTGAAGAAATGTATTTTATCTACAATTACATCTAGTAACTGTAGATACTAGATGTATCTACAGTTACTAGATGTAACTATTATCTATTATCATGAAGCTCATAGAAAGAGTCTGCTGTGCTGCTGGAGACTGACCGATGAATGACAACCTCTCAGTGATGGGACTCGCTAAAGTCAGGCCATATCTCCCTCATGGTGACTTTGAGAGAGTCATTCACGTCACTGATCATGACCAGGCTGGACGACTGTAATTCCTTTGTATATCAGCCTCAATCAGTCGTCTCTTTGCCGGCAGCAGTTGGTCCAAAATGGTGACGCTTGACTTTTAACTGGGACCAAAAAGCGGGAACATATGACCCCGGTCTTGGCATCACTCCACTGGCTTCCTGTCTGTTTTAGGGTCCGTTTTAAGGTTTTATTTCTTGTTTTTAAAGGTTTGCTGGCGACCTGCGCCCACGTGGCAGCTCCTTAACTCAGTGAGAAATACAGCGGGCTGGACTGCTGAATGTTTTAAGTCCTGGCTAAAGACTCACCTTTACTCTGTGGCTTTCAGTTCAGTTGGGCGCTGACATCCTGGCTGCATATGTATTGTTTTCATTCTACATTCATGTAGGTTGTTTTGCAGTGTTGATTTAGAAGTCTGTAAAGCACTTTGGTCAACCTTGGTTGTTCTTAAATGTGCTACATAAATGAAATTGACCTTGAGCTTATCTTAATTTCATTTACCCCTGGTCTTAACAGAGCTTTTCTGACACACTTCACACAATTTCAGTGTTTGTTTTCCCAAAAACAAACTTTCTTTTATGGAAATTTATCAGCAAAGTCCACTGGATCGATGTTTGAAAAATATGGCGTCAGAATCAGCGTTACAACGAGAAAACAAACTGTTTTTATTTTATAACTAATAAGAAAATAAGTTCAGCTTATGTGAATGACTTTTAAAAATAGTGTGACAACATAAGGCTGACAGTACCATTTGGTTTCTAAAGTGGTGACTCTACATGCTGTAGGTACTTTACTGTTTACATGTTGAATTTGTTTCCACACTTGTCTTCGATCTGGTCTATGTAGACACTGCCTGCAGTTCAGCTGAGAAGCTCTTGAATTTTTGTCACGTGACTGCTGTGTTGAATTTAGGAAGCTCTAACTGCTGATGAACATCTACATCTCCATTATTTTTACTCCCTCTAAGGCCGACTGTTCATCTTGTCTGCAGGGACAATCGGAGGGTTTAAGACTTTGTCTTTGCTGTTGCGTCCTCACAAGGACTTTCCATGACATCCGAGAACTGCTCCCCCAACAGTCCTCGATATAAATAGACTATTTCTATGGTAACGGAGTCATTGCGCTGCCGACAGAATAAAGATTGATTTTCTCTTGTGTCTTTGGCCAAGGTGCTCGTGTTTGGTCTTGACATTCAGACACGTCACAGAGGGGCTGAAGCCCAGTTTCGCTTTCTTTACAGCACATCGTCTTTGTGCTTTCTAGTTAGTCTAGCCTGTTTCTAGTAAATATCCACTCATGTGTTTAATTGCGACGCTGGAGTAAAGTTGTCGGGGCAGGAGGGCGCCTTGCAAATGTGTGAGTCACTTCTGGAAAGACTGAGAAAATATCCCCTCCCTTCATCAGTTCATCTTTGACGTCTCTGAATTTACTGATTCATTCATTACATTCACAGGCTTCACCTCCATCTTTATGAAGGAAACGAATCCAGGCACCGTGAATGCTCTGCAAACAGACACGATAGCGACTGAGAGAAAAATCTGATGCCTGAATTATCATCAGTAACGCTTGGTTGAATTCAGGCCTTCGAGTTATTTTGCAAATTCATTATCAATCAGCAAATGAATTATGATATTAGTATAGTTGAAGCTACCAGCTGTACACAAACTCAGTAGATTTTTAAACTGATGTGCACATTAATGCACTAATATGAACAAACCGACTGTTCTAAAATACTATTTGGCACAACAAGCACTTTTATTTTTGGTGCTTTAAGCATATTTGATTCTAAAACTTTTGTACTTTTACTTAAAGATGTGTTGCTGATAGTTTCTGTATTCCAGCACTCATCAACATCTGGAGCCAGAGTTCGGCTCCATGTGAACGTGATTCACAAAACAAGGGAAGATTGGGGATGAAGCGTTTCCAGGTAATTTAACTCGTGTTTCCAGAAGGATTTTAAACCTACAGTTCACATTCATGAGCTGTTGGGCCTGCAGTGCATGTCGGTGTTAACATGTTTCTGTCAGATTGGTAGAAACACTTCCGACTCATTCTCTCCCCCACAGAGCTGATAAAATTCAAAGGAAAGAAAGAAAGAAAAAAGCCAAGAATCCACTTCAAAACATGGGATTTAAATTGCAGGAGGAGCAGCGAGTTCACAGAAAAACAGGAGGTCATTTCTGTAATTACTCACAGGGGCAGGTAATGTTAAACCCCCCACCTCCTCTGCATAAGTAAATCCTGTCTGAATGGGGCTTTGATGTGTAAAATCAGTGCAGTTTTTTTCTACAAAGGCAATCCCCAGGCTCTGGTTCTGCTCTTCACTGCGTCTCTCCATCCATGTAACTCAAATCAAACCCTCTCAGACCTCCTTCTTCCAACCAGCAGCAACAATCCTTCCCTGTCTCATGTCGTGTTTCTGCGGCTGCTGTTTCTCCACACTAATGAGGACCTGCCGGCTGCAGCAGACCTCCTCCCTTCTGTCTCCCAACAAGAATCAGCGGCTCTTTCAGGCTTAATCTGAGTCGTGCCCGTCTGTTCATTCTCGTCTTTTTATTCTGAGGCGAGTGCGGAAACCTGAATGTGTCATTCAGAGGATTTAGCTCCATGCCGCGTCTTCCCCGGCACGCTGAAAATCCACCTCTTCAAGAATCACCTCACGTCATCCAGCTGCATCCCACCGCCTCGCCCACATCTTCTCTCCTCCGTCACTCACAGAAAACACTCGCTGTGCTTCTTTCTAGTTGCGGGGCTTTGCGCTCTTTACTTCTGGCTGCACTGCTCAGTGCACATGCCTCTGAATGAGAGCATGAGCCTAGAACGAGGTGTTTCTAATTCTGTCTGAATGGTGGTACAGCAGCTGCAAGAAGATAAGTCTGGTGATATTCTGGATTCTTCATGCAACAAATCAACATTTACTGTGCATTCTAAAACCTGCCAGTGAGGTTCAAAGGCATGCCATGTATAAAAATCTCCAAAATTACACCATTACATACAGAAAGTGTAAAAACAGAGAGAATCATTGCTCTTTGAACAAATCAAGTCTGACTGAATAAACCTAATGTGAGCTTATAATTGTAATATTTCATCAAATTACTTTATTTTAAGTGTTTCATTTTAAAGTCGCCAAAAATAAAAGTTTGCTCCTCTGTTCAACCATGAAGCTATTCGTGATTCAGTTGTGACCATCCATCCATCCATTATCTATACACCGCTTCATCCTCTGTAGGGTCGCGGGGGGACTGGAGCCTATCCCAGCCAACTCAGGGCGAAAGCAGGGGACACCCTGGACAGGTCACCAGTCTATCACAGGGCTACATATAGAGACAGACAAGCACACTCTCATTCACACCTACGGACAATTTAGAATAATCAGTTAACCTCAGCATGTTTTTGGACTGTGGGAGGAAGCTGGAGTACCCGGTGAGAACCCACACTGCACAGGAACAACATGCAAACTCCACACAGAAAGATCCCAGGCGTCCTAACTGGGACGCGAACTGGGGATCTTCTAGCTGTGAGGCAACGCTGCTAACCACTGAGTCACTGTGCAGCCCCTGACCAATAGTCACGTGACAAAAATTCAGGGACCTCTCGGCTGAACTGCAGGCAGTGTTTCCACAGAGCAGAGTGAAAAAATTCAAATGTAAACGTTAAAATATCTGAGTGACCGTTGTTTTCCTGGTATTGGTAACACCTGTGGGCACCTGATGTACATGTTGATTCCACGTTTTGTTTTTGTTTTTTAGGATTTATGTCTTTTTAAGTTTGTTAAGCAGCACAAAAGACATTTCTGAGTTCTCTCTCCTTCTGCCCATTATTGTGCTGTTTCCATAGAGGTGCGGGAATAATATTTTCAAAAATGAAGCCACAGTAAGTAAAAATGTGATGGGAGCAAAGAAAAAACACCCATAAACATTCAGAGGATTAGGCTCTCTCACACGTGAATGCAAATATGCTTGAAGACACTTCAGCAGGGACGGACGTCACGGGATTCGAACCTGCGACTGTCCAGTACAATAATTAAATCACAACGCTAACCTGCTGCAGCAGAGATTAAACCTCCTCATCTGACCCTTCATTACTTCAACGAACACTATCCAGCTGTTTTTATGAATGATAATATTATCATCACTATATTGACTCACCAGCCACTTCATTAGACACACCTGTGAGATGAACCCAGCCATTATAGCAGCTCTGTGGGCTTTACTTTCACAAAGCTCCTGCATTTCCAGCTTTTGTTGTGATGATTGTACTTACGTTTATTATTGAGGTCAAAGTGGGAGTTGGTTAATAATATTCACTGTAGATATTTAAAAATAAAATATGTCAGATTAGTCCATTTGATAATGTTCAGTAAAACAAGCCTTTCTTACACCTACAACCCTGACAGTCAACAGAAACTACAAATGCAGATTCATGCAAAGTGCTGCGTTCATTTTCCTAATAAGGTGACTGGAGACTGGATTGTTCATAATATTGTCTCCAAGTGTATGGGGAAGTCTTTTTCAGTTTCCTGGAGAATCTTGGGGGACTCTTGATGTTCTAGTTTTCCTTTTTAAGCATTAACTACCTCATCAACAGTCAGAAAATGAACTGACAACTGTTTTGATCACTGATTCATCATATTCGCTTGTTCCAGCTTCCCACATGTGACATTATGATGCCGTTCTTTATCAAACTGGATGTTAGACTGATTATTTTGGGGATTATGACTCTCATAATCTCATTTTAGCAATCATGAGATATTAAATGGGTAATTGTTGAAATAATCAGCAGACTAATCCAGAGTTAAAACTGACTTATTGACTGTTTTCATTCTAAGCTCTTGTTTTATTGTCATTTATGCTCCCAAGTTCACTGTTTCCAGTTGCAAAAGTTGTAATCATCTTTTTTGGACAATTTAAAGTAGCCTATTTTTGACATTTTATGGACTAAACAGTCAATTAATAAGAGAAACAATCATCAGAATAATCAATCAGCCCTAACATCTAAAAACCATTTATAGTAGGCCTATTTCTTTTTCCATTTAGTTTTTGTGAGTTCATTTCCCTGAACGCTCAATATGAAATCACAATTTCTCCACTTTCTGTACCCGCTGAGGTCAGTGAGCTGCTAACAGGAAGTGACGAGGTTTTTCCACTTTTGCATGCCTGCGTTGCGTATTTGGTTTGTGAGCGTTAGCCTCTGCTGCTCCTCTACATCCGACACGTCTGCTTGTGGTATTTACAGTGTTTCTGGACCGTGGAACAAAACTGTGTCACGTACGTCAGCAAACAAGAGAGTAGTATAAATGTAGCTGTGAGCTGGACTTAAAGTGTGTGTTTGTCTGTGTATAAGTGTATATGTGTGTATGTGTGTGTGTGTGTGTGGCTACATTACCCTTGGCTAACTGGTTAACTATACAGACCGTAATACATGAGCATAATATATATACAATTTACAAGGTGTGGTGTTACTCATTAAGGCATATTGTATCCTTACATGACATAAATAACATCAGTTTATAATACAAATAAGTAGGCGCTGTGTCATTAAAGGTTCATTCCATTCAAAACCAGCTGCTTGTAGACAGAAAAACACACACAAGTCACTTTAATGCTTTAAAAGTCCGTTTGCTGATTTCCCATTAAGGCCCAGCTCATTATAATCAGTGGTGGAACGTAGCTGAGTACATTTACTTTTTTTTTTTAATATACATTTTTCTGGGGGAGATTTTTGAAGCTTTATTGATAGACAGGGTGAACGGGGGTAGAGAGGAGAGAGACATGCAGCAAAGGGTCGTGAGCCGGACTCAAAACCACGACCGGCTGCTGTTGACCTGCTCCCATGTGGTAACACCTTAACTCAGTGAGCTATACAGTGGCCCAGCTGAGTACATTTACTTAACTACTGTACTTAACATGTTTACTTGGGCAGTGGTGGCCTAGTGGCTTGTGAAGAGTACTTGTAACTGGTGGGTCGCTGGTGGGTCGCTGGCAAGAGGCTGAGTCACCACCAATGTGGGCCCTTAACCCCTGACCGCTCCCCAGGCGCTTCTGTGGCAGCCCACTGCTCCTAGTACGGATGGGTCAAGTGCAGAGAGCAAACTTCCCCATGGGGACTAATAAAGTATAGATTATTATTATTACTGAACTCAATTCAGTAGAAATTATTACAGTTTTTACATTTATCTAACAGCTGCAGGTATTTTTTAAATTCAGCTTTTGGTGAACAAAACCTGTGAAGGCTTTAGAAAATATGTTGTAATGATTAATCGATTAATCAGTGAATTGTTAAATTAGTCGCCAACTATTTCGATAATCGATTAGCCGGTTTGTTGCTGAACAACTTCTTAAATTTGAACATTTTCTGGTTTCAGCAAACAGAACATCTTTGGGTTGTGGACAAAACAAGACATCTGAGGGCAAAACCATTTTCTAACGTTTCACAGGTCAAACAACGGATGGATTTTTTGAAAAATAGAATCCGCAGATTAATTGACAATGAAAACAATCATTAACGCAGCCCTGAATGAAACTACCCAAAGGTAGAACAAGTAGAGCTCAGATGAACAGCAATACAAGTTATTTTTCACAGAAAAATGACCCAAGATTTCACAACTCCAGCTTCTCCAATGTGTGTGTTCACTTTTCTTTAATAACTAGATTGAAAAATAACTTGCTGTGAAGGTGCCACAGTATTTCCTGAATTCTTACAAACCAAAAAAAACACAACCAGATAGCTGTAATTACAAGGAAACGTTGCCCATCAGCCACAAGGGCCCATCTGTGTAACATTTAGGTGAAACTTTCGATGCAGGTCTGCCACTTGTGAGAAGTATTTCCACAGTGTGGTGTTGGTAACTGGAACTTCCTCCACCACTGATTATAACAACAACCTGATCTGCAAAGGTTCATTTCTGAAGCTGGAGTTTCTTTTTATAGCAGCAGCAGCAGCAGCAGCAGCGACTAGTATGTAGCACAGGACAGTTTTATATTCCACCTTTAAATGTCACATAAATATGATCATTCAAATGCAACTTCAAGTGTGGGAAGAGCAGCTGCTGACAGTAGATGGACTCAGATGCTGTGGAGGGTGATGTTAGCAGAAAATGCTGATTAGTAAACACGAGGCAACAGTTCTGGGTGATGCAGCATGAGACAGTGGATACGTGACGCGATACTTAATATTTCCTCGCGATGATTCGTGTGTTTTAATCTGCTTTGTATTTGTGGCCTTCAGGCAGCAGCAGAGGAGATGTTCAACATGTGAGAAACTGTGGAGCAGCTCACTTTCACACACTTCCTCGTCTCCTCCAGCTGTCTGAGAATCACACACAGTATTGCTCAAGGCTGTTTCTGGAAAACAAACTGATTCGGGCTGGTGGAGACGTTCCTACGTTTTGTCCTCCTGTGATGAAACAGAAGGGATTTCCAACCGCTCTATAAATCTTTAACATGTTTGGTACGAAAGAAGAAGCGTAACAGTGACTCGTTTCACTTCTGTACCTGTCAGTCTCGCCTCTGATCGTCACCTCCTGCCTCTCACTGCATCTTATTGACGACCAGCCAAACATTAAAGCTGCATTAAGCAATTATCTTCCACATGAAGACTTATAGGATTCTCTCTGAAAACAGCAATGAATCTGTGAAACTTCTCATTTAATGTTGAGACTGTGGCTGCCTTTTTCTCCAGCTATTTGCCTTCTCTTTGTTTTTGTGTAGGTTACAGACAGATTGATTGCCTATATGAGTATTAATATTTGATGGTTTAAAGGTCCCCTGTGGAGTCTTCGACCTCGACTAACACCATGGAGCTGTTTTCCTACGACTGGATGCACACACATTGCATTTGTTAACCTCTGTCCCTTTACATGAAAGCTCCACAGGGTACCTTTTAAAAATCTGATGAAAATACGTCAACAAAACACACAGAAACAACATTTTATAAGGGCTAATATGTCTGTAGTTGCTTTAAAGGGCCACTTCCACTGTAATTTGTAATATTCAGGTCTCAATATTATCTGTAGTCATTTTTTAAAATTGAAATATCTGAAGAATCTTGCCTTTATCAAGCTTTATAGAGTTTCAGGTCATTGTTTAGCTGTCAACTTTACTTTTTTGGTTCGCTCTCTGTGCTGTTATAGCAGCAACAAACACAGACAGTTAGAGACAAGCTGGTGAACATAGTGGAGCATTTAGCAGCTAAAGAGCCACATATGTCCCTCAGGAGCTGGCGGAGATCAGAAACAGGGGGAATACTGGACGATAAATCCATCAGATGCACGCAACCATGACTCAAAATGAATCACAGTGCTGCTCCGTGAGTGCTGGAGGCAGGTGTTTGAAGAGAATAAAGCTCTGGAAAGCCTCTGTTCGCTACCTGCTCAACAGCAAACAGACGCACTTAGAGACGAGCTGGTAAGCACAGAGCAGCATTTAGCAGCTTTAAGAGCCAGAACCAGATAGAAAATATTGAATTTGCATTTGTTTTATGGCCACAAACATTTATTATCTCAAGTGTAAAATGATCTAAAGTCACACATAGTGAACTTAAAGTGACAGTGATATGATGAAAAGGTTGCTGAGGGTGAATCAGAACCCATCCAGCTCCAATCAAACTCTCCATGTGAAGCTATTTGCTCTATTAGAGCTGTGAAGCTCAACTGTGCTGCCAGAGGACCAAAGCAGTGAGCTGAAAGCAGCCAAATGATCCTTTTAATCAGTGAAAACATGGTGCTTAACGCAGGTTTAAACTGAGAATCGGCTGCTTTTGTTTTGTTTCCTGCAGCTTTCTGAAGACTTATACTTTTATTTAGTCCATTTATTGCTGGTGGTGAGTGAGTCTCCAAAACGTTGCCTGTGTTTACTTTGTGCTAGCATCACGCTGTCCATCACACTTCATTAGGACGTCTGCTAATGATGCAGCTGTCCAATGGCTGTACTGTCTTTCAGATTTCAAGTGCTATTCACAGCAGCAAGCCAGATATCTAAGGGTTAAAAATATGGCTAATGTGGAACATCTTCACAATAAACTTGCTCTCTGCAGTGCTTTTCTTTATAATGTGCTTTTACTGTGAAACCAAGTCTCTGATTAACATACTAGGATTTAATATTGAAACTCCAATCTTTGATATGCAAACGTTCGTCTCCACATGTGCTCTTTTCCACGCCGCCTTACCTCGCTCTTCCACCACATCAAACCCTCTTCTGTGAAGTCGTACATCCCTCGTAATCAGTTAGAATAAATATCCTTCAGCTCGGTTCATCCCAAACGCCGGCGTAAAGCTCCAGCGGAAAGCCTTGTACTCAAGTTGTGCTTCTCCAGTCGGCACTCGTGGGGCACATGCACTGCTGTGCATCCCCATAATGCAACGGGGCACTCACTCAGGAAGGCAACACATCTGCAGAGTTAGTTGAGTCCACGTCCAGCAGCTGAAGCAGCAGCAGGAGGAGGATGCCTGCTCGGTCCTGGTTCTGGTTTGGAGTCCCTGCCCGGTTCTGGCTGGACGTTATTCCGCGTCTCTGCAACTAAAAACTCCTCCCCTCCGTCCCCACCGTCGCCTCCTCCTGCCTCCCCGGTCGCCAGCTGCTTCATCCTCAGGTTGATGGAGCCGTAAGTCCTTTTGGGCCGAACAAACGCCGCCCTGCGCCGGTACATCTCTCCCCGGCAGATGGACACCATGAGCAGCACCGACAGGAACATCCCCCCCAGCGTCAGCAGGCCCAGACCCGCAATGATGCACTTGTCCAGGTGGGAGCCCAGCTGGGCGTAGTACATCTCCAGCTTCTCCATCTGCCGTGCCGACACCGAGTCTGGGTCCACTTTGGCTTCCCGGGGGATGGTGTAGGCGATGACCACCAGCACGATGCCGCTCACCAGGAACACCAGAGCCAGGATGAAGCCGTAGTCCGCTGAGTGGTCGTCAGCCGGGCTGAACTCGGTGAAGTCCTGACCATCCTCCGGACCTCCAGCTGCTCCTGTACCGGCCTCCTCCTCATCATAGGACTGAGGAGACACCTCGTGGTGCTGCTGCTGGACAGTAGAAGGCAAGGAAAGACGGAAAGATGGGAAAGAATTAGGGGGAATAAGGAAAGGACAAGTGGGAAAAGGAAGGATCAGGGACAGAAGGGTGAAAGTGAAGATGGAAAGAAATGAAAAAGTAAAAGAACAGGAAAGAAAGAAACATAGAAGATGAAAGTTAAAATGAAATAAGAAAGAGAAGGAAAAAAGAAAGGAAAAACAAAGAGGGAGATAAAAGTAAGGAAGATAGGATGAAAGGAAAGAAAGAAAGGAGTAATGAAAGAATTTTAAAAAATAGAAGAAAGATAAAAAGGGAGAAGGAGGGAATGAGAAACAAAAGATTAAAAGAAGGTAGAAAAAGAAAGAAGGAAAGTAAGACAGAGGGAAAGAAGAAATGAACGAAGGGACGATGCAAGGATTGAAGGAAAAACAAAGGTGATAAGGAAAGGAGGTAAAATGAAAACATTATAAGAAAGGAGGAAATTAAAAATGAAACAGTGAAGGAAGTAAGAGAAGTAGGACAGAAAAAAGAGGAAGAAAAGATAAAAAAGATCAATGGGAAGAAGTAATGATGAGATTAAAGGAGAGAGAAAGGAATAAAAGAAGAAAAGGAGCCATAAAAGGACATTAAACAGGGAAGAAGAAACAGATTAAAGGAACCAAAGAAGGAGACAATAAAGGAATGTGTGATAAAAGGAGGAATGAAGGAAGGAAAGAAGGGAAGAAAAAATAAATTCAGGAAAGAAGGAGGGAGGAAAGGGTGAAAGGGAAGGTGGAAAGAAGAAATAAAAAGTAAAAGAGTAAAGAAAAAGAAAGAAGGGAAGTAAGATGAAGGGATAAAAGCAAAGAAGGAAAGGAGAAATTAAACAATGATATAAGGAAAGATGGAAGAAAGGAAAGAAGCAGGGAAGGTGAAGTGAAAGATGGAATGAAGAAATCAAAGAAATAAAGGAGAGGAAGGAAAGAAAGAAGGAAAGATGAAAAGAGGAGAGAATAATAGAAGAAGAGAGAGAAAGAAAAAACAAAACAAGGAGGGAGTAAAGAATAAAAGTAAAGATGGAAAGTAGAAAGAACAATAGAGGAAAGAAAAAGATGAGGAGAGAAGAAGGAAAGAAGGGAAAAGGAAAATGGAAAAGAGAAAGGAAAAGATGAAAGATGGATGTAAGGAAGGAAGCAAGGACAGAATAAAAGAGCACAAAAACAAACATGAAGTTGGTAATAAATAATAAATAATGTAAGTCAGTGAGTAAACTGCTGCCACAAACAACAACATGCACTCAAGTAACTCCAGCAGTTCTTTGTAAACAGTATTTGTTTGTTTTATTCATGACAAAGGAACATTTAAATGCATAAAGTGCCACATCACTAATTTAAAAGAAAAATAATATCTGGAGCAACATTTAAATATCTGTAATATTTCTGGTGATATTTGGAACCATGAGAACATTCCTGACATGTGGCCACGTCACTGTGTTTTCTGAGTCTCACCGCTGTGCTCTGAGAGCTTTGGCAGCTCCTCAGCAGCCTGTTAGCTGACAGTCTGTTATCCTGTCTGTGCTGGCTCTGAGCTGGGATTCAGCAGCCGCTCATATTTTGGATTGAGGACTGTTTTCAGAGCCGAGCCATGGAGCATTCAGGTTGTCTTAGTGCCATAAAAGTGTCCAGGCAAACAAAAAATATGAGTGCAGCTCCTGCTGGTTGGAGTGCTGTTGGTTTCACACATTTCATTGGGCATGAAAGTAAATCGAAGGTCAAAGTGACTCTTTGAAGACCAGGTGGAGACCAAAACCAGAGCTAAAAGAGAGAACATTAAACATGAATTCATCAGCTCCATCAGCTCTGAATACATGCTCATGTGGCCACAGTGGATTATCCAGCGTACCAGGCAAAATGACCACAAAAAGACCCAAAACTATCACAAGGACAAAAAACAATTACAAAAGATACAGAATGACCACAAACAACTACAAGCAGGTGCAAAATGACACCAAAGAGACAGCAAAAAGGCAAATACAAAGGTAACACGAAAAGACCACCAAGACAAAAATCAACCATAGAGACACAAAATACCCACTAGCAGCCACGAAAAGATGCAAAGTCACCACAAAAGACACAATATGAACACAAAAGGTCCCAAATCAACCACAAAGACAAGCAAGTGACCAAAATAAACAAAAAAACTAACCACAAAAAATGCAAAATGGCCACAAAAAGCCACAAATTAACGAGAAAGATTTACAAAACAATCACAAAGCCATTACAAAAAGACACAAAATGAACACAAAATGGCAGAAATTGACTACAAAGACACACACAGTTACCACATAGAGAAAAAAACAACCACAAAATATGCAAAATGACCACAAATAGATGCACGACAACCGTACGAAACACACAAAATGACCACAAAAAGGCAAAAAATCAACTAAGACCAAGAAATACCACCAAGTGAAAAAACAACCACAAAATGACCACCAAGAGATGCAAAACAACCACACAACAGACACAAAGCTATTTCAACTGCAAGACACATAACATGACCAAAAACACAAAAATCAACCCCAAAGTGACATAAAATGACCAAAAGATGCACAAACATCAACCACAGAGACACAAAATAAATGGTAAATGGTCTGCACTTAAATAACGCCTTTCACCCTCAGTGGTGTTCAAAGCGCTTTACAATGTGTTTCTCATTCACCCATTCACACACCAATGGCAACTGAGCTGTCCTGCAAGGTGCCTGCCAGCTATTGGGGTTCAATGTCGAGCCCAAGGACACTTGGGCATGCGGAAAGGTCAGGGATCTAAAACCACCAACAACCTGGACAACCTGTTCTACCACCTGAGCCACAGCCGCCCAGCAAAGTACAAATAACCACAAAGAGATCCAAAAACAACCACAAAATATACAAAATGGTCACAAAAAGTAATTAATTAGCTACAAAGACAAGAAGCACAAATCAACCCTGGACACCACTACCAACCACAAGGTGTAAAACAACCACAAAAAGACAACATGGCCACAAGTCAACCACAAAAGACACAAAATTGTAACTAAAATATACAAAACAACCATAAAGAAATACAAATAGGCTTCAATGCTGTGTGTTGCGGGACTCAGGAAGAAGCTCCTGCAAATATCAGTGATAAAACAGAGGCAGTCATCCAACCGCACTCACCCAAGACGAGCCGATTTAGCATTCAGTAGCAGAGTCTGACACGCAACATTACAGATATCAACAATGTTGTTTTGACTAATGACGCTTCCAGAAATCTACAACAGCATTCTGAGCGGTCAAAGTGACAGCAGAGCAGTTGTCTCAAACATCGTCCTGACCAGTCTGAACTGCTGTGGTGACGCTGCTCATGGGAGGCTTCATATCTGATGCTGGACCAGTAAAGCATCAGAACAGAGACGGCAGAAGTACTGGCTGCTGCTGTGGTGGGTAAGACTGTTAGAAACAGGAGGAGCTCATCAGCGAGGAGTTTGTGTTAGAACCAGAGCTTTGTTCATTAGAGACTTATGGTCGAAACTGAACCAGAACTTGGGTCTCTGGATGCTCAGACATGGAGGTAAAACTCATCACATGTGGCTGCAGTGTTTGAAAAACAAGCTGCCTCTGCCTTCTGACGCAACTACAGATATCTGCAAAGTCATTTCACCAAGTCAAAGGTCTAATTCAAGATATATAAATGGTAAATGGTCTGCACTTATATAGTGCTTTTCTCTACCTTAGTGGTATCCAAAGCGCTTTCATTCACCCATTCACACACACATTCACACACCAATGGTGACAGAGCTGCCATGCAAGGTGCTAATCTACCATTGGGAGCAACTTGGGGTTCAGTGTCTTGCCCAAGGACACTTCGGCATGTGGAGGGGCCGGGGATCGAACCACCAACCTTGCGATCAGTGGACAACCCGCTCTACCACCTGAGCCACAGTTACACTTTGACTGGTCAAAATTTTAGTTCAAGATACTTACAATGTCAGTTCAAATTCAATTTAAGATATCTCAAAGGGATATTGTAGACATGCTGAGCTGAGAAGAATTAAAGGTATCTTGAAGCAGAATTGTGACCAGTCAGAGTTAAACTGTAGATATGTGAAGCTGGAGTTAGAACTAGTCATAATTCAGTAATAAGAAACCCCAAACACATGGACAGTAAAAGTGCATCATTTGTCCTGGAACAGTGACGGTGTGGATATCTGAAACGTTCTTTTTGACTAAGAACTGAATCACAGGTATCTGATGAGCACCATCCCGTCTACCTTGCTGTTGCCTGATGCTGGAGGAGGATCACCGGCTGACGTGGCCGCCTCCTGCTGCTGCTGCTGGTTCTGCTCCTCGTCCTGCTGGTAGGAGGCGTTCTCGAAGCCCCGGGCGGCGCTGCCCACTGTGGCCGCGGTCCAGGAGGTCGGTGTTGGAGACGGGCCTCGTCGGCCTCCTCCACCCCGCAGCTCCTGGAGCTCCACGGCGTTGAAAGAGGACTCCATCAAAATGTGCTCATGTCTTCACCGGACCGCAGCTCTGCTTTATCCTCCCTGAATGAAGGAATTAAAAAGGCACAAGGAAAAATAGCTGGGTTGTATTAACATAACATCTTCACACTCATGCAGTTTGAATGACGGGCAAAGGTTTATCAGAACATTGGAGGGAATAAGCCAGTCTTTGAGCATCAAACACTTCATTTCCTGAATTCTGATAAATTCTTATGCATCATTTTGTGCCTTTTCTGCATTAATTTATACTATAAATGTCTCTATTTACATAAAGGAAGACAAAAAAATCAGGGACCTGACGACAAATTAAAAATGTAACAGAATATACATGGATCTAAATAGACTTCCATTAAAGATTCAGAGCTTGTATGAGCTCATAATTCATCCATAATTTGGAGTAAAAAACATCCAGTGCTGGAGAAAAAACAGGTGAAATGAAATAAAAGTGCAATTTTCAGCACTTGTCCTGCAAATGCAAAACACTGTACCTGTACACTGTGCTGTTAGTCCTCTGTATTTATTTAACAGCTCCAGTAACAAGCCCAAATCAAAATTCTGGGTTAGATATTCACAAAACATTTATTTTATCCATGAAATAAATCAACAGTGTCCGTACTTTTCATTAATACAGATTAAACAGGGGTCTTTCAGCGTCAAACATTTCATTTCCTGCATTCTGGTGACATTTTTAAGCACCAACTTGTGCCTTGTCTGTATCAATTTATAATCAATAATAAAGATTCTAGTCACAAAATATGCATGTTATTGATCGAACGCCTCAACAGCATTTAGACTCACTGGAATGTGTCTGTTGAGAACATTAACATGCTGCCTACCTTAATTAATCACTAATAATTCCAGTAATACATGATAAATAAAGCATAATGTGCAATACAAGGACAGGTGTTTGAGCTTATCTTTACTAGAGTAAATAAAATCTCAGCGACGCCTCACTTTGTCACAAATGGCACCGTTTTGCTGCACCAGAGAGGGTTTTATCCTGCAGAGCTCAGCCAGCAGCCATGAATCCATCACACACAAGCATACTGAATCACAGCAGTCTCACCTTGGTGGTTATTTATTTCCATTTCTTTCCTCCTCTCATCACCGTGAGCGCTGCCGTCACATCCTGTTGAGGGCAACGGAGGGTTAAAATCAGATGCTGAATCCAAACAGATGACACAGAGAGAAAGAGATGTTCCTGCTTCCATCTTTGTGAGAACCTACACTGACTCCCCAACACCTCACTCTGGACCCAAAAATCAAACAAACCCAAACTACCCCCAGAAGTGTCCTGTATAGTGAAGACCAGCCAAAAAGTCTGTACTCTGGTGGCTTTGAGTTATAGCTGGTCCACACAGAGGCGTCCTGGAAGATCACCTGATACTAGGGCTGAACAGTTAATCAGAAATATTACTGAAATCTCCAGATCTCTCAAACTGTGCTGTCTAAACCACAGGAGACTCAGTTCATTTGACTGAGATACGATTTGTCACAACAATATAAATGAAGCATTGCAGTGCTTCAAAGATGCTCCGGCCAACAAAGCATTCTGCAGATGTAAGTGAAGGTGCTTGTTTGGTACAGACTGCAGCAAAAACAGGAGCGTGCCTATGTTCCCACAGCCCTATCTTCCCACATGGCTAAGATATTTTTCAAAATTGGGCCCTATGTTCCCACAGTTCCCACATTTCTACCCCTGGTAGTTAGTGGTTCGCCGCTCAATCCCACGGCTGGCGATTTGAAGGAGAGAGCTGGCTTCCAAACTCTTATGCATCATTTTGTGCCTTTTCTGCATTAATTTATTATATTTCCACGCGGTTCGTCACTCCACATCAGCGTTTTCCCTTCGTGTAAATGGGGTCTTAGACACGTGAGACATGTGGGAACATAGGGCTGATCCCGCAAAAACCACATCATTTTAAAATTTCTTGTGCTGGAAAAGAAATGCAAAAATACACCATCAAAAGCCAAAAAAGTCGCTCTTAGACAGCCCCCCACACCAACAAAGCCAAAGAAATGTGCTTTTAATGTAGTCAAAAGCCAGATATAATAGGCATAGTTTTTTACACCATCAAAAACTAAAAAATGCTGCATTTTATGCCGTCAAAGGCCACCTGGTCTAATCAGAAAATGATTTTTGTTGCATGTTGTTCAGTCCCCATCGGTTCAGCCCCGAGGTTCTGTGTCCTCTGCTTGTTCTCTCCATGGATGTCTCTGGATCTGGAGATACACGTCCCTGATCTGCAGTTGCTGGCCTCACCACCTGCTGCCCTGCCATCCACACCCCAACCTCTCCTGCTCTCCCCTCCCTTCTCATCCCCATCCCAACCCAACCGGTCGAGGCAGATGGCTGCCCTCCCTGAGCCTGGTTCTGTCGGAGGTTTTTTTCCCCCTTCCTAGAGGTTTTTTTTTGTTTTCTTTCCCACCGTTGCTGACTGTTTGCTCATAGGGAATCCAAAATCAACTTTGGATTGTCGGGTTTTCTGTTCTTTCTGCTATGTAAAGCGCTATGTCATGACGTCTTGTAAATATGCGCTATACAAATAAAATTGAATCGAAATTGAACTGAATCGAGCATCATGTAGGTCCTTATCGCCAAGGCCTGTTTTTAATTATGTTCAATAACAGGTCTGCATGATATTGAAAAAAATTTGACATTAAGATATTTTCTTTTTCTGTAGTGTGTATATGAAAAAAAAAGGAATTTACATCAGATTATTTCAACAACTCTATTTGCGGTGCTACTTCAAATGGTCAAATAATGTATCCTGAACAAAAATATAAATGCAGCATGCAATATTTTTTAAAATTATATCCACTGCTTCAACACATGGCACCTCTACAACAGAACAGACTTCATGCGACAGATTGAGAGTCATAGGCCAGACACTACAAGTCACACACAGTTAATGAGGCTGCTGATGCTGCTTAATGGCATCTTGTCCCACTGAAGGCCTCGCTGAAGACATTTTGGGGAACAATGCCTGTACATGAGCAACACAAACTATTCCTCAGGTGACAAATGGTGGAGTTCAAGTGCCTCACTGAGTGCTTTACCTGACCAGCCAGGATCCAGCAGCCAGTAACCAGTTCTTGTTTTTCTCTTGTCATCTGTGGCATCAGGTCATTTGAATAAAGCTGCATTTTAAGGTGTCCTTTGACAGTCACTGGTCAGTAGAGTCTCACTGTTTGATCACTGCCCTTTAAAGCCCCACCTGACCAGGGTGGAGGTTAACTCAATGGTCACCAGCTCAACAACGTTTTGTGTGCAATTAATCAAATATAGCACTTTTCCAACCATTACAGCAGAAACAAGATTTCTTACTTCCTCTTCAAGTCAGAGAAGAAGAATCTGCATGCTAAATTTATATATATATGTCCAGAGTAGTCGTGATGATTGAAAAACACTGCTAACAGAGTGCCAGCTTTTGGTCAGCATCATCCTTTGTGTAGCTGACGTAGCTCCAGACAGCTCATGTTGCATTTCATTTTGCAACCAAAGTATTTTTTCTCTCCTGTCCCTCGCTCAGTGTCATTCTCATGTCAACAAACTCTGTGCCTTAAATAAAGTTAAAAAAAATAAATAAAAATGCCCCATATAATTTTGAATCTGACTAACTTATATATCAGTCTGACTTCTCCACAATGAGAAGGCCAACAAGATGTGTCTGGATGATTTGGCTGACTTCACACAGCACCTCCTGCAGTGTAACTACCGCACATATCATCATGTTGATGCTGCAGCCCTACAATCTAATAAAAGGAAAAAATCAGCTAAAATTTGCCTACAGAAACAAAAAAAAGACACACATATTTGTACCTACAATAACATGCAAGCATCTCCTGCTCCACCTTAACATGAAACTGATTCAAATTAAAAGAGTTCTGTAGAAAAGAAAATAACATTACTGTGACCTGGTCAGTATTGTACTCTCACTAGACACACATGCAACTTTTCTGAATGGGAACTTTGCCCTATATAAAACAAAATGCTTCATCAGTGGAACTTGTTGAAGACTCACATGAGGAGCCTGTAACACAAGTGATTTTCATACATTGAGAAAGCTGGTAAGGTTACGACAGCAAACAACTAATATTTCATTTCTAAATGTACATTTAAAATCCATTGTTTTATAAGGTGTTTCTTAACTTTTAAATGTAAATGAAGTGTAGTTCTTTAAGTATTTGTTTCTTCTGTGATTATGTTACTTTGGGTATAGTTTGGTTGAAATGAATAGATCTGTGTCAGGACTGTGTTCTCATTAATAGCAGATTATTACTATTTTATTATGATCCATGAGTCTGTGATGTTGTGTGTGTTCCTGTTTTAATCTGTTAATATATACATGAAGAGAAAACACACATTCCCGTGCATTTTTATGCTAAAATACTTTTCTTAAAACATAAAACTGATTCTAAAACCAAGTCTAAACCCTTTAAGTAGCTTCTCCTTCCACAAACGTCCTCACACAGCAGCACACACCTGACAGGAGGGGCTGGACAAGAGAAAGAGCAAATAAAAAATGCAGACTTTTAATGAAGTGTTGTAGCCATCATCTCCTCCTCAGAGTCCTGGGTGTGATCCATCTGAACCTGAAGGCAGGGGGGCAGCTGGGCTTCATTCTCCTGACAGAGACTCTGCTCATCAGACCTGGAGCTGCATTCTCCTTTATTGTATTTTTTCATCTATTCTGCAGAAATATACATTTTTTTTTTAGTTTCTGCTGCCGGTTAGTCTCCGGGGAGCTCCAGGCCAAAGTAGCCCACTGACACACTTCCCATTTGACCTGACGTGAAGCTCCGGGCGGCCACGGGGAGCCCGGTGCCCGTGACCAGGCTGCCTGTCCGGGCTGCGGCCGCCAGCATCACCGTGACCTTGTGATGCGCCAAACTGCCAAACCTGAACCACACACACTCCGGCTGTGTGTGTGTGTGGAGATGACAGGATGAACCGGGGCAGATAACAGCGACTGACATGCTATTCATTACCCCGAGCAGACGGCTGTTAACACGGACTGCAGACTGCAGGAGGAGGGACAGTCCGAGTCAGCGGATATTCGCAGGGAAATTATGCAACCAGCGACACGAGCGCCGATTTCTCCGGAGGGAAACACCGGGGACGGATTGAGCATCCAGGCAGGCAGGCGAGCAGCATCCACCCCGACCCGCATCCGAACAAACGCCGCCGAAAGCATCGATCCTCCGTCGACGAGAGGACGGAGAGGCTCGATGCGCAAAGAGACGGAGAGACAGTGGAGTCTTACCTGGAGCTGGAGCGGCGACCGGCCGGGAATCAGACGCTGTGGACACCCGGAGAGATGGATGCTGCTGGATGAGGAGTGAGGAGGATGGAGCGAGGGGGGAGAGGGGGAGAGAGAGAGAGAGAGAGAGAGAGAGAGAGGTGAGACTGACCATGCGCAAAACCAGCCCGTGGATTTGAGTGCTGGTGTGTGGAGCTGGTGGAGTCACAGGAACCTCCTGACTGTATGCCTTTGACCTACATCACTGGAGATGGATGTCCTGATGCACCGAGGCTACAGCGCCCCCAAACACACAGACCTTCACCCAGGACCGGTGATGAGACACTGCTGCTGTCCTCCAGCACAGCCAGGAAGGATGGACGCTTTTAAACTGGTTGAACTGGGATTATGGAGCAGTTTATTCTCACTTAGCAGATGTTCACTGTTTATGCCAATTAAAAAAATCTGTCAATTCATCCTTATACAGGGCTTCACTTCAAAATTACACTTAAAGATTTGTTTTACTGTATTTAAATCCATTACATTGTTATCATTTTTCAGATATTAACCAGTATTTGAAAGACAACTATGAATATTAAGGAAAAAAGATAACTAATCTCAACTGACAGCTCCTGTATTTTTACAAATGGTGTTTTTTTTTGTCCATTTGACTTTATAAATACACTATTTTAAACTCTTTTTTTTAAACATATTCAGCTAAAATATGACTATTTTACACATCTTTGCTGTTATTTTCACAGTTTTTGAACTTTACAGTAGTCCACTGTTTTTTGTGGGCATTTTTTTCAGATTGTCAGTTTCTTTATGGTATGACATTAATCAGTTATTAAAAATGGACATGAGAAATGATTTAGTGACCAGTAACTGTTTCATTGCTTTGAAAGGTGCTTCGAACTGTTGGTATATATATGTTGATAATAATAGTTGAGGGTAAGAGAAAAGCCAAGAAAAGGAAATCTGTCTTTTTACACCATCAAAGCAAATTAAAAAATCCTTTTACACCATGAAAACACAGCTTCTGCAGTGCTCTAGTGAGTTTTATGCTATTGCTGCTTTTTACAGTTAAAAAACAAGAAAAAAACACACTTAGATTTTTATGTTAGCAATAACTTAAAAAGCTTTTTACGCCATCAAAAAACCCAACATGCTTTATACAATATCAAAAGCCAAAAAAGCAACTTTTTACCCAACAAAAAGCTGAAATAATGCCGTTTTTAATATCATTAAAAGCTGTTTTTTTACATCGTCAAAAGTTTAGAAAATGACACATTTCATGCAGTCAAAAGGCAAAAAACCCCCACAGCTGTTTACACCACCAAAAGCCAAAATAACAGTCACTTTTAACACCATTAAAAGCCAGAAAAATACTGCCCACCAACTTTTACTTAGTTTTTCATGGGGTAACGAGCGCTGTCTTCTGTTCTGCAGCCAGTTTGTAACCCATCAGTGAAGAGTAAAGCAATGCACTCATAAACGGTTCCTGGCATCGTAAAGCCACGAAGAGACATAAAACAGCCGCAAACAAATATAAAATGACCACAAAAATCAGCAAGAGGGATTCAAAATGACCACAGATAGATGCAAAACAGCTACAGGGAGGCAAAACAACCAGGAAGATGAAACATGACTAACTACTTGTATGACGTTTCTGTGGAGCTGTGACAGAACAGTTAATGTATGTGTCTGAAAATGGATCTTGCAGGTAATTTTGGTCTCTGAATCTCCAAAGATGATTTACTCAGAGGGAAAAACTGGCCTCGTCTTGGTTTGCAAAGATTACAGTCACCATGCCTGTTACCATAGCAACACATATCTAGAGCAGACATTAGCATTCATACAAGCAACAGACATGAAGACATCAGTTAACAAACGGCTGTCGTCTGATTTCTGCATGTTATCTACACCATCAGAGCTTCCATGTCTGCAGCTCCAAACACTCCGCTGAGGTAAAACATGCCCAGGCTGCTAATGGGAACCATGGAGGGGACTGTAGTTTCTCCAGCAGCCTCAAAGGACCAGAATACATTGCGGCCACATGATGTGTTAATGAGGTTTGTTAGAAAAGTGTCACTCTGATTTAGTGTTATCTTTTCATTGGTCAACAAGTTAAAGAATAAGTTGTATAAAAGCCTGATATAACCTCTTTCTTTCACCTTATTGTGGTTCATCTATGTTCCCTTCATCAGTGTGGACACGCACTACATTATTTGATGCTCATGGATATTTATCCTGTAGGGGGTTCAGGGGGTTCCAAGCTGCTGTGTGGATTCAGAGTATATTACTGTATGCAGAATTACGCCGACACTGGGATGTGAGGTTTGGCTGATGAAGTGTTTAACATATATTGGAAATGGGCCCCTGGCTGGGATTTAGCTCAGGGCCCGACATGAGTAGAGTGGGCAAATAATGAAAAAGAAGAATGTAAGTGGCAGGTGAGAACATTCAACCTCACAGTGACTGTATTCACAGGCAGATTTTCTCAGTGTGCGATGAACAGATATTGAACTCTCAGGCGAAGGAAGCACTGGCTGTCTGAGAGAAGTCACCCATGGAAAAAAGCGGCAGCCCGTGAAATGCTGAATAATCTCATGTCACGGCGGTGAAGATGTGTTTCTTCGCAGCCTCGGGCGGATTATCACGGCTCACCTTGTGGAAATGTAAGGTCAGGGGAAGTGTGGCGTGTCACAGTCACTGCACAGAGAAAGCACAGACTAGAGAGGCCGATTCACAGGCTGCTCCTTCCAGAGGTGGCCTAAATACTCAGCTAATTTTAGATCAGGCCTTTGTATGCACGTTTAAAGGATAAGAAAGGATTGTATTCATGAGGATATGGAGCATTTTGGGTTTCTTCTATTCCTCACAATGTTCAAATACCGAGAACCCGCTGCAGGTTTCTCTCAATCTCACTTTAAACTTCCATCCATCCATCCATTATCCATACAGCGCTTACTGTCAAATTCACACTTACATAAAAAATGTGATGAATGATGAGGTTTCATTTGTCAAATTCAATTTGAAGTCCTTCTTTATGGGTACACCAGCATATAGTAATATCAATGCACATTCCCAGGACCCATGTACAGATTACTGTCCAGGCCGACATGGGCTCATGAGCCCCAGGGGTCAAGGGGCAAAGAAACCAAAAACAACACTAGCAGACTAGAGAAAGATGCAAAATGACCACCAACATGGGTAAAAGCAACACAGCTACAACACAAAGACAAACCCAAAACTACCGTAGAGAAATGCAGAGACGTCATGACTACACATGTAAAATGACCTCAAAGAAACACAAAATGACCACAGACTGGTGACCTGTCCAGGTGTCCCCTGCCTTCGCCCTGGGATAGACTCCAGCTCCCACGTGACCCTACAGAGGACTAAGCAGTGTATAGATGATGGGTGGATGTCTTGCTATTTCAGAATTTTGCCTTTTTCACATGATTGTGACTTTTAATCTCTGCCTTTCTTTCACTGACAGAAATGAGCTCCCACTGTCTGTGTCTCATGCAGTGGTAACATGTCGTTTTGGTAAATTTTATTGTTTTGTCAGACAGAAAACTGTTTCCTCCTTGCTGTGACTCTCTTGTTTTGTTTGTTACCATAGCGATGGTAAGGAAACAAACACACCGTTCACCAAAACAACTAGAATGCACTCAAGCAAGATGCAGATCCATGACAGATGCCTTCCTAAACATGGCAGGTAGCCCTGCGACCTTGACCTTTGACCTTGTAACCCCAAAATTAATGGGTGACCAGGGTAGGTCAAGTTCAACATCTGTGCTGAGTTTGATTATCCTATTTGTATTTGTTACAGAGTTATGGTGCGAACATACACACCTTCACACTCACATACATACAGACAGAGAGACAGACAGACAGACAGCAGTAAGTTCAAGGTCAAAGGCCTAGTTAAAGGATAAGAGGTGCAGTTTGGTAGTCCTACCCTTAGATATACCAAAGTTCATCATTGCAAGCTTATATTTTAGATTATAAGGGGATTTTGCACTAAGTTTTCCCTGCAACCTTGACCTTTGACCTTTTGACCCCAAAATTAATGGGTGACCAGAAAAAAAAGATTTAAAATTACCACAAAGAGACATAACGTGATCACAATTACATGTAATGTGGCCTCAGACACAAAGTGACTGTAAACAAATAACAAACGAGCAGAAAGAGACGCAATATGATCACAAACAGCTGCTAAAAGAGCACAGAGAAAAACAAAACCATGTCACTCCCTCAGTCATGTGAGTAACCATCCTAGCACCGAGGCTAATGGCATTCCTGTTATATTTGTAATAGCATCTCCAGAGAATGACTCCTACTGATTTCTGGTGGTCTTCACATGAAGGTCCATGTAGCAGCTGCTGTGGAGCTTTTTATTGAGCAACTGAACATATTCAAAAGGCCATTTTTTGTCAGTGCTAGTCTGAAACACTCAAGTTAAATCTTAACGCTGGAAACAAAACTAAACACTGCAAAAAAAAAACAGTCTAAGAAGGACCATTTAGTGGCTTTTCTGATGTTCAAGCACATTTTCAAGGTGAAGAATTAACTTTGTAGCTCAAATATATGAGCTATAAAAAGCATTTACACTTTAAAGAAGATAAATGAAACCTGAAGACATGAGAAGAATGAAGCAAGTTTTATTGTACAAAACCTGAATGACTGTAGAAAATACAAAAGTCATTGAAGTCGGCTGGTGAGTTCTCAGAAAAGCAGACTTTATGTTCAGGCTGGAAGGAAAAACTACTTTGGATTTTTTTTGTACAACAAGTGGTCCATTTCTGACCTTCTCCTTCAGCAGGTATGAAAGCAGAAGATATCAAACGTTACAAAAGTTGATTTCTAACAGCAGCACTGTTGTATGAAAGAAAAGAATTGTCCAATGTTAAACTCAATAAAACGATCAAGTGTAGATACTACACACACACACACACTGAGGTACAGAAATGCTGCTTCAGTCGAGCACTCTTGTTGTTAGCATTCGGCCTGTTATTACAGCTTTATACAACATTACATGGTTCAAAACCACAGAAGGAAAACATTAAAAGGAGACTAATAAAATTAGACAGTCTCCAAACAAAGTGGAGACTCTGCAGATATTGTAGTGAAACACATCATGTTAGAGAAAACTATACACAAGTCTGGGGTTCAATTAAATCTGACAGCAGAGAGCTTTTCTTTTCACTTGTTGGACAAAATTTATATATATACATTAAAAAATACTGTCAGTTATTTGTGGAGGCATGAAACAAGGCACCGACACTGACAGGTTGAGATGTTTGACCATGAAAAGACGGGAGCTCCACTGTTGTCATGGCAACCCAGAGTTTGATTTCACCACACTGAGCAAAGATGTCTGATTAACTGACTGAGGATGTTTTCTTCTTCATCGCGGCTGTAAAATTCAACATCAGGCTGGGATGGTGTTAAATTCAGGAACGTATCACAACAAACACCTGATATTCTTTGCTCATGGAGAGACTGTGTTGCATTGGACGTTGTTTCTTCAAGTCTGGTGAAGATGGAAATAAGTTCCTGCAGAAACACTGAGTTATCTGTAAAGCCCTTCCTGCCATGAAGCACCAAAAGCTTTGATAAAAATGCTTCTGATGCTTCAACACCAGCCTCCGACCCACCTGGTAAAAGATCTGCAGACATGTCGTCAAACTGTTGCAGCCCAGCTGGCAGTTACATCACAATAACATCTGATATTGACACTATCAGACTCAGCTTAGCTCACTATTCCAGATCCTGACACTGTTTAGAGGTAGCAAAATGCTACAACACTCATTCAGGTTGTTTATCTTGTGTGACTACAAGGCAACTCGTTTTTAGCACCATTTCTGAGAGCTTACCTCAAGCATCATCATGTTCTGCTAAAAATGCCTGAGAATGCATGAGATGAATTTTATCCACTTCAGTCAAACAGCTGGAGATGTTCAACTTACACTGATGAAATCGTTAAGCTCTGTGAAGCCAAAATTAGGCATCGCCAATAAGCTTTGACAGAGAGGGGTCTTTGGGGAAACTGCAGGTCACAAAGGTTTACGAAACCTCAATAGATTAAAAGCTCATTGTAGAAAAAATAAAATGGAACCCTGTTTTCAGCACAGTTTTACAAATATCTCTTTTTATAATGGAGGTCAATGAAAAGGTCAGTTGAAAATATTTTGGGGCTTCAGGGGATTTTTCACTGTAATAATGCAAGTGAGCACCAGGACAAACTGGCAGCAACACAGTGTCGTCGCCATATCAGCTCTCTTAAAACACCTGAACTTCAACAACCTGCAATTGAAAAGAGCTCAGTGGTTGATCCAACTTCCAGCTGGGGGAGAAGGCTGCATAAAAACAGAAAGCAACAAGGAGCAGCTACTGAGCTACACATGATACTTAGTGGACACGTACAGTATAAAATCAGTCCGTACAATGACACACAGACTGTGGTCTGTGAAGGCTGTTTGCCCTATTGTAAACTCTGTTTCTTGATGTGGTTCAAATATCACATTTTGGATATTATTACTGACACAAAAGTCAAAACTTTGGGATTGTGAAAGTGGAACTAAAATCTGCTCTGTATAAAACACGACAGCATGAATCATGCTGCACAGTTTCTATGACCCTCAGGTCATAATATAAAACTCAAAGTTGTGGAAAAAATAATGTTAATGTTTAGTTTTCTAAAAAATACAAACGCCTGTCCACCTGTCAGCGGCAGCTCCCAAACCTGAGGAGCAGCTTCACAATGAACTGCTTTCATTACTTTCAGGTTTTAGTTCTCAGTGACTCTGCCTCTCTGACACGACGTCCTGCAGACGCTTCAGCAACACATCTGGACTGCTGCCGTTCTCTGGACATGCCCTCTTACTGGGAGAGTCGCACGCTGATGACATCATCACATCCCCCTCCATGGTGAAGGCCCTCTTCCTGCTCACGCAGCCCTGCCGGATCATTCGGTTGATGTCTGATAGCTCCTGTATGGAAGCACATGAAGAGACAGCGTTCAATCTTCTCTGTATTTTTAAAGTTCATGGCACTAACAGTGAACAATTTGCATTAATATCTGTTTGCTGCAGGGGTTGTTTGTACTTTAGATCACAACTTTCCAAGTCTGTGGTGACCTCCTCAAATGTCTCAACAACAAGATACTCAGTTTACCATCATATATGAAAGAGAGGCAGCAAATCCTCCATCTTTAAACATCTGAACCCCAAACAGTTACTTACAATTTCTTTCCTTACTCGCTTGTCTCTTCTGTGTAAACACAGCCTGCAGTTCAACCTAAGATTCCCAGAATTTTTGTCATGTGACTGTTTTTTTGTCACTAATGGCTTCATGTTTGTGGCCCTGAGAGCAAAGTGTTTAGTTTTTCACAGACTCTGTTTTGTGAGCACAGCTGGTTTTGTTAGACTTTTTAAATGGGCAGGTAGAATACAGCGGTTTGATGAATATCCAGATTTTGGATGCCCTTTCCTAACTGAGCAGCACGTCACAGGTAAGGGACTATTGAAAAGCTGAAAATCAAACAATTCTTCCTGTTTTCCGGCTATGATAAACAGTATCATTTCAGCAAGTTTTTTTTAAGATGACATGCCTCTTCACCACACTGGTGGGTTCTGAGGTATTGAGGGTTAATGTGGGTGAAGCTTTTTAGACCAGTGAGAGATGGATTTAAGGACTTGCTAATTATTTTTAAGTACAATTAATAAATTAATGCATTTTTCTTAAAGTAATTTGCCTTTTTAACCTCTTAAACTCTGGGTTATTTTCTTATTTCTACCTGAAAAAACATCCCTGAATTAACTCAGGAACAGGAAATGTGAGACTATAATGAAAATGGGCTCAAATGGATCAAAGATACCTGGGAAGACTTTCAAATACAGTAAGTATTACTGTGTCTCCACCAACATGTCAGAGTGAAATCTGTAAAACGTTTCACTCCAGCTTAATCAAAACCGTAAAAAAGAGTAACTAACAGTCTAATAGCAACGGGCCAGTGACAGTGATGTTATGGAACCAGTTCTGAAAGCTGCACCTCTACCAAATCTGATGCAAACGATGCAATGATAAAGAACAACACATGCTGCACCCATTTCAGTCACAGCAGTACTGTGGCAACCCTCTATAAATGGCAGCAGGTTGCTTTTCTGATGGACACAGTCTGGTCCCAGTGCATGGAGCCGTGGACACTCTGGTATCCCCATGTGAGTGTGAATGTGACTGTGTTCTTGCCTTGGACGGGCTGCTGTTGATCCTGTAGGTGTAGGAGTTCGGTGTGAGGCAGCCTGCTGAGTTCTTGTGAGGGGAGACGTAGAGCGAGTGTCTCTGAGAGACTCTACGAGGAGACAGAGGCTGAGCCCGGACCGACGGGAACGGAGAGAGAGGAGGAGCGTCGGCCTGCAGGATCAAATGCACAAGTTAAATGCAACGCACAAACCTCAGTGTGCTCAGCGTGCAGCAGCGAGAGTGTCGTACCCGGTTATCATGGGTGGCGTATCGCAGCGCGAAGCTCTTCATCTTCAGGACAAACACACTGTTGTAGAACTGGATGAGGTCACCACGCTCCTCCTCCACTGACTGATCTGAGTTTGCATCTCCTGGGAGCTGACTGGTTTTCTCTGCAGCTGCAGAAACACATACATGAACCATCAAAAATGTCAAACGTTTGTAAGCTGGAGCTTTTCAAATGTCAGGAGTTTGACTTTTCTCAGACTCGTATCATCGTAAACTGAATCCCGTTTGCCTTTTGTGACTCTTAAATTTTAGAAAATCAATCAATAACAGTAAATGTATAAATGCATAATACCGGAGTTTAATCACTAATGAAGACAATCATCAGCTGTAGCCCTGGTGTGCTCTGTTGTTCTGTGGTCACATGGATTAAATCTAGATTTGTATATTATAAACAGAAAAAAAGATTTTTTTTTTACTGACTTTCTTTTTATTTGGGTTATCCAGTGACACCCAGATCATAACTGACAGCAAGTCATTTTTTCAGATAAAACTAACAAAATATTGGGTGTTACACATTACAGCGTAGTGCTCCTGTACATTTGACCACAGGTCTCCATCTTAACTTAAAGGTTTATATTTTAGAATTTGGGTGTGATCTTACATTCTCCACCTGACACAGAATCCACCTCCATGTTTTCATCGGCCACCTGCTCTCTGGGAGTGTGACGCAGTAAGACGCTGCGGTACACCTGCACACACACATGCACACAGAGTTCAGTAGGTTTTCAATCCGATCAAAACACAAACTGTCCACAACAGTAAGACAATCACACATCAGTGACTGTATAAAAAGCTGGTCTTTAAAAATAATAACCACAATGACACATTTTGTTTGGAACCAAGACATTCATGCCCATGTGTATTTCTGTGTGTTTCTTACATGGCTGCTGGCTTGTGGTTGGCTCCGGTAACACTTCATGATGTCCTGGAAGGTGTGAGTCTCTTTGGTGATCTACAGCAAAGGCAGGAATCACAGGAGTCACATTCAGTCTCATTACAGTTATTGTCGATTTGAATTTCTTGAAGACCCCCGACTCCCCTGGTAGTTTTTTTTTTTTTTTACATGCCCATAACAAAAGACCAAAGACAGAGACAGTCTCATGACACAAACACAAAGCTGCCTCTAGGAGTTGTTTTTTCGCCAACACAGTTGCACAAACCAACAAAGAGTGAAGAAGCAGCATCATCATCACTGATACAGTTAAAATAAATGAGGTTTCTACAGTGACATCAGAACTGAGATTTGCTAAAGTTTTCTAAGGAATGTCACAGAAGATCAGTTCCAGGACCATCAGGTAAATATAGGACGTTTGTTAAAAAGACAACATGCCTTTAAAATCTGCCAGCAGGTTTTGTGATTCAGAAGGGTAACTAAATGTGAAGCTTTTCTCACTTTGGATATGATGTAAATGCTGCACAGCAGCAGCTGGTCAATGTGTCGGTCCTTCATCAGATCAGTAGAGTGGACCAGAGAATGCTCGAAACATGTCCAGATTTTCCCCCTCAGCTCCGACGAGATGTCCAGCTTCACACACAAATCCCTGAGACGTACACTGGCCAGGTGATACACCTGAAAACACAGAAGGAAAGGATGAGACGGTCAGAAACAGCCAACAGCAGGAAATCACCACCGACTGCACAGGACAGACACAGCAGAGGATAAACGTCTTCTGGAAATCCTCCCAGACTGATCCGTGTATCATACAATGATGGACCATAATATCTTTCTCAATCTTTTCTTCAGCTCCTACCTTCCTGAAGAACAGAGCGAGTGATCCGGTGCGTCGTGGCCGCCCGCTTCCAGTCTGGGGGTCAGAGGTTGTGGCGGTGGCAGAAGGGGCGGGGATGGGGGCGGTCCGACTCGGAGAGGCGGTCAGCAGGAACTGAGCGGTGACGGTAGCAGAGGAGTCACATGGCTGGACCGGGATCAGTGTGATAGTGCGGTCATTATTCACACCTGCAGGTATTCACACAGACACACAATCAGCTTTATACAGAACCTACCAGTGTGTTTTATGTAGACTTAATTCAGCACAGGGATCCGTCAGTCTGTCAGAGGAAGGGGCTTCATGTGCTGTGATATGAACTTGTCCAATTCTAAGGAATGTTGAGGAAAGGTGCTTTAGTGCTTCCCTTCTGTCTGCGTTAGCATAGACTGGACCATCCTTTACAAAAGAAAAGGAGATGATGCAGTCTCACAAGCGTCCATGTCAACAACATCCTGTCTTCACATCTTTCCTTGACCTCATGAAGTTTTCCGTTAAGGTCATGAAAAAGTGCTTAGGAAAAGACACAGGGTGTAGTTCTTCTTAGAGTACTCACAACACAGATTTACTCTTTAATTTATGGTCAACACAGTCTCCTTTTTAGCTTATCTTGTTATGATTACAGTAATAATGAAGAGGAAGTGAACTGATGACTCTTTATTCCTCTCCCGCTTTTTTAACATTTTTCTTTGCATAGAAAGTTGGTGCTTAAATATAAATTTAACTTTTCTGCTTCACTTGTCCTGTGTCAACTGAATGTGTACATATATATATATATATATATATATACATATAAATAAATAAGAGGGTGTAAAGATGTAAATGTTTGAAGACCTTGCAGTGGGATGCTCAGGACGGTGGTCTGGGTCCCCTGTGCTCCGATCTTCAGGGTGCTGCTCGAGCCAAACGTCAGCCTCTTGGCTGGAGACGGCATCGGGCTGCCGCTGGGGTTCAGGCCTGGTAACGGAGCCGGAGGGTCATCGCCGAAGAGACGGCGCTTGGCACTGCCAGCTGCAGGAGAGCTGTATCTGTCATGGACCGACAGCGGAGAGGGAGGCACATCTGGAAGAGGTGAAATTAAACAGGTCATAAAGGTTATTTCACACATAAAGTACAGGTGCTACCTCCAGACTGAGGCCAGTGACATTTCAGCATTCAAGAGCAAGCAAGCATCTGCCAGGGTCCAAGTGACTTGAATTTTGCGGTTTGGAGACTATGCTACAAGGGCAGTAGTACAAATGCATGAAATATGTAGATGCTGATCTACAGCGCAGGTATGGAATATATTCTCCAAACAGATGAGAAAGAAGCATGGTTCATTATTTCCACACTTTGCATTCACTGTCTACAGAAGCAGCCATGCAATACATTCTGGTAGCAGCGTGGTGCTTTTTGATAAACGGGACGTCCCACTGGCTCCTAACTCGCATAAGGTTGAGTTTTAGTCTACATTATGCAGATCAGGGGCATCTGACTGCCTCTTGATATCTCTGGAACTCCTGAAAACCTTTTACACAAACTGATCTAAAATGAAGACAAATGCATGGCCTTTTCCTCACTCTCACTGTGTTCAAAGACACATTTTGGTGAACTGTTCCTATAATATATAAGAGAAGGATTTATCTGGCTGTTTGTACGACCATCAGCGTTCCACTAGAACAGCTACACGTCTGGGGTGTTCGTATGTGTGCTGCAGGGGCTCACCTTTACGTGCACTGCCCAGGCCTGATCTGAACTCCCGGATACGAGGGTGGATGATGGGAGAGAGGGCCACCAGAGGCAGGTGGGACTGAACTCCGCCAGCGGAACCAGAATTAAAGGAACTAGAACCAGAACCAGAACCAGAACCAGTGTCGAGACTGGAGGAAAAATTCACCTGCAGAGAGACGGGAGGTGAGATATGGTCTATATCCCAGAATGGAGATCCTTAATGTAGTTCACTAAAGGTCGGCTCCAGGTGGCTAATTTCTGGGTTTCTTTTCAATAAGACTTAATAAAAACGATGAATGTATGAAACTGGTGTTTTTTGGAAAGCTGCAGGAAACTTGTGCTGATCGCCTTCAGATACAGCGTTTTGCGGGGCTCCTTGTTTACCAGAATCTCAAAGGTAGCATGACACATAGAGACACAATTCACATTTAGAAATGCAGCAGACTGAAACAAGCTAGAATGATCCTTTAACCCTCTGAGCTCCGTTTGAAAGGCATGTTATTTCAAAAAAAGAAAAGCAGAACCAGAAACTGTAAAAACAGAAAGGACTAACTTTCAACTTTCCAATGGTCCTTGAACTTCTCATGTATGACTCTCGATCTTATTGGGAAAATGGACTAAATCTAAGCTTCCAAATATGATATTTCAACAAAAACTTTTGGAATACAAAACCCTCAGAAGATTTTGTGCTCCTCGGCTTAAATGAGAAGGCATGAGTGAGTCAGCTAATTAGGGGTCGAAGAGTTCAGGCTTTAATTTTAACTGGCTGCCCTTATGCCTGTGCATGACGAATCAACAGCCTGGAGGTCAGGGGACAAAACTGGACTGAAGTAGTATTTAACTGAACTTGTGTTCTTTGTTTCTGGTTGTTTCTTTGTGCGGCTGGGATAGGCTCCAGCTCCCCCGCAACCCTACAGAGGATAAAGCGGTGTATAGGTAATGGATGGATGGATGTTTATCTCTGTTCAAATTAAATTAAATTAAATAACTACAGAAAAGTTTAATGAGCCAGTTTGTCTTTGATTTTGCTTGAAGGACTAATTTGCTTTATTCCTGTTCAGGCTTTGTGTTTTTAACTGTACAAATGAACTGAACCTGATTAAAATGTCATTTTTGAACTAAAAAAAACATAAATGCTGTACATTTTTCCCAAAGTAAACATGCCTAAATGTTTACATATCACTTTACTACAGACATGTTTGTTTTTCACAGTGGATCTGGACACATTTAGAAATCAATGTAACACTTTTTAAATACCTGAACAAAAAAGAAATCATTTTGTTTTCGTCTGTTCTTTAAAATTAGTTTAATTATTAGCTCAGCAGTTTAGAACACAAGTCTTCCTCTATTTTAACAGTTGATAGTGTTGCACATTGGCGTCAAGTTTTCAAAATCTAATTCAAGGATAACTCCTGCCCTGCTCTCAGCATCCTTAGAGGGGCCTAATTTTCAGACAGCAACAGAGCATTATTATTTTATTATTATTATTATTTTGTGTGAGTTTCTATGAGTTTGTGTCCTGCTGACCTCCTCCACTGTGGGGACTTTGTTCCCAGCAGCCTGCAAGGCGCTCCACAGGGCAGAGTCTGCCGTCCACGCTCTGCTCTCCAGAACCTGCTCCTCAATCGAGTTCAGATGCTTCACCATGTCTCTGGACAGCCCTTCCTCTGAGCGGATAAACACCTCGATCACCTGTACACAAACACACAACAGATCCAATTATAAGGCTTGTTAACAATGACCAAAAAATGTCAGAACTCAACCACAGAACATGATGTGCTGTACACTGTAGCTTATGGACACTAAAGGCAGAGTTTGGTTGCATTTTACATTAAACGGCTACATAATCTGCTTTATTAGGCCAAGGTCAAGTTTTTTGTGGGTGCTACAATGTAGATGAACAAAATTGTATCACTTTGCAATAACTGTATCACTTCTCAGGTTGAGCAGGATCTGCCCTTATGTGAAATAAAAAACAGTGTAGAGACCCACAGTAGGAACAAATTCAGTCCTCCTCAGCATGCAAGATACCAGTGTTGTACACAGTTCTACAGAGATGTTCTGCCATCCTTCACATATACGTCTTTCTCCTGGAGAAACACATCTGAATTTAGATCATCATCATTCTGGAATATTCCTCCAGCTTGTGCAGACTGGAAGTCATGTAGTCAGTCAGTATTCCGGTTTATCTACAGGCATTAACAGTATATAAATACATCTATAACTATCACCTCCCCAACACCTTTTGCACTCACACAGAACCATATCATTACACTCCCACTTCTGTGCGTTACCGTCAGGACTATGCATTCACTGTGGTAGTGCTGACCAGGTTCACACCCAACTTTCTGGCTCTAGACTGAATCAAACACATCTATATTGGTGTAATCTAATCAAAGAATGTGCTCCCAATATATTAATCAGGACTTTTATCTATTTTAGCTAGTATAATTTTACAGTTTTGAGCCGGAAAGCAAGCAAGGGTGACTATCTTGGACATCATCCATAGAGGTTAATGTTATGCACGGTCCTTTACACTATGAGAGCTGTCCATTCATACCAACTGTTCCAAGTGAGAAGCAGCTGCCATGTCTTCACAGCTAGATTGTTAAAGTAGTGCTTTTTAATTCATTTTTCTGGGGGAGATTTTTGAAGTTTTATTGATAGACAGGGTGAAAGGGGGTAGAGAGGAGAGACATGCAGCAAAGGGTCGTGAGCCGGACTCGAACTCACGACCGGCCGCTGGCGACCTGCGCCCATGTGGTAACGCCTTAACCCCGTAGTACCACTCTCTGATTAGTGGTACTACGGCTCATTCTATACTTCCTGACTACTGCTGTACTGATAGTCAGTTACCCATCTTCCTCAATCCTTGCCATGCTTTTTGAATGCTTAGAAACAGAAATGTTCTGGTCCTCTGGCAATTCTTTCTAATGTGGAGCCATGATGCAGATAGATACAGCACAGGTCCAGAACTGAGAAAGTTCTGTTTTTTTTTTTCAGTTTATTTTGTAACAATGTCCATGCATCTAGAGTTATTGAGAATCACAGGTGTACCCAGTCTAGGCTTTCTGATCACAGGTTTTCTAACTTGCATGTCAAAGATCACATCTGTATTCACTTTTGTTGCAGAGGGTTTCTACTTTGTGGCCTGTATGTGTTTTAATATAGTCTGTATTTGTAAAATAAAGCATTTGTTTTTAGGATGTTCCAAAGAGGAAATACTCCATTGTTCAACTTAGAAATAATGCAATTATTGAGAGGTCATTTGGCATTTTAGTGGGGTTACACTGATACACCATATTTTCCCCATCCCTTAGAGACTTTGTTTCATTTGTAGTGCTGTGTGCAAAGAACAAGACTCAGTCAAGAGCCTAAACACTGTGTCTGCCCTGTCATTTTATTAAATCAAGAATCAGTCAGAACTGACTCTCACTTGATAAATCTGAGCGTATGTTACCTTGAAGAAGTAAAATGGAGCCAGTTTGAAGACGCTGATGATCCATGGGAAGGTCCTCTGGGAGCTGTAGGAGAACAACACCACCTCCAGACAGCACGCCATCAGGGAACAGTGGAAGATGTCCTGCTCCAGTAAAACCTGAGGAGAGCGCACAAGCACATTTACATCCACTACAAAACCACACACGTTTTCATGAGGGAGTCATAAAACCACATAACACAGACGTCTGTTGGAATGAAAGAGGGAATGAAATGAACGGTGAGACTGATGTTTTAGAGCTGATGTAGATATTTGGGGATAAAGATAAACAAACGTTAGATCATTTTGGAGCATTTTTCTTGTCATATGTGAGCGGTCACAATGTTTGGCCTCATCGGTGAATGTTGCACACAGTGGAAGCTGCTTACACTCATGTCTCTGCCATGCAGCCGTTTGGTCTCCTGAGCCATGACATTCTCGAGGATCTTGTAGTAGAGGATCTCTGCCAGCTTCAGACGGTTCTCTGCAAAGTCTGAAACAAAAGACACCCATACATCTCAGGAATTCTGCTGAACCGGATTCTGAAGTTCTAAAAATTGCCAAGGCTGCGGAGGATTCAGTGATCAGATGAGGCAGCTGCTGGTGTAAAGACGGTGAAACTTCTAGTTCTCAAGCTGTAACAACTTCACGATGTGTCACCACCAACTGTATATCTGTGTGGGGGTGTGTGTGTGTGTTGTACCTATATGAGAGCCAGGTGTGTCGTCAGAGTCGTTGGTGTAATGTTCCTTGAAGGTTTGTCCCAAAGTCTTGACTCGAGCCAGTATGGACTCTGTGGGATCTCTGGTGCAGGACCTTTGACACCAACACAGGACACATTATGTTATAATACACGTTATGCTGTATAATGACCACATTAAAACCATTTATTTAAAACTATGTATGTCAGTAGAATTTTTCAGTTCTGATTTTAGGGTTTTAAATTTAAAAGCATTAGGTGCAGCTAAAACTAAAAAAAAGCATCTCATTTTTCAGTCTTCCTCTAATCTGCTCTAGTCGCCTCTTTTCTCTTCTCCTTCACTGTTTGTCTACTCTTGTGTAATTTCTCTGCATACAGACAAAGCTAAGCACTGACTTGAAGATCTGCATCAGGTGGTCGCTGGGTGCCGTCCTCAGACCAGCCACCATGCTCTGCAGCCGGCCGACACTCTGCGTCGCCGAGGAGACGGGCGTGACGAGCAGGTCCTTCTCCTTCAGGTAGACTCGTCCCGTCAGGGGTGTGGAGGGGGCGAGAGAGCCAGACTGCAGACAGAGAGACTGTTACTCTATGTTACTGTGAGCATCTTTACACCATTTCTATTGACATTATAAAAAAGTCTGTTATTTATTTAGGGCTGGATGGTGCGTTAACCTGCTGGAGGCAACCATTACAAGACAATACACTGTGGCCATGAAGGGATGCACGCGGTCAGCAGCAGTACTTAGTCAGGCTGTGGCAATCAGATCATGATGGATTGGTAAATCCAGGACAATCATGCCATAGTCCAAGTCTTTGAGACCACATTTTCTTCCCATTCAGATGTCTGCTGTAAACATGAAGCTCCTGATCTGTATCTGCAGTCATTTATGCCCATGATTGGCTGATTGGATAGGTGTTCCTAACAAAGTGCTCGGTGTTGTTCCCACTGAATCTGCGTGTTTTCACCTTCTCCACATGTTGCTGCAGCTGGTTCTGTGCAGCCGTTTGGCTGGCGGTTGTTTCCTGAATGACCTTCCTCGGCGTTCCGATTTCCTCGTCAGCATCAGCTCCCAGAAACACTCTCTCATCAAAGTCTCCCACCGTCAACACGTACTCCTCATACTCCCTGTTTATGGCTTTACTGCAGACAACACACACACACAAATACAGTTAAACTCTTAAAGTCACAACTACTACAATCAAACTTTAAGAAAACCTCACAAAGAGTTGAAGACAAAGCAACAGAGAGATGGCAAAGGACAAGAAGCCCAGTGTTCTAGAAGTGACCTCTGTGCTCTTGTTGCTTACTTGTTGTCAATGAAGTTCTGAGGATCCAACATTTCTGTCAAAAGCTCCTCGTTTCCTTTCAGAATCTGATTGGTGAACAGAGTTAAGAGTAAGTTAACAGGAGCAGACTAAAAGTAGGTGACCATGGAGGAAAGATAGAAGGGGAGAAGGATGAGTTGATAAACCAGGAAACTGTCTTTTTAATAGAAAGCACCTGCTTCTGAAAGATCTTCTGTATGTATGGTTTGAAGTAGTGCTGCTTGATGCCTTTGGCCTCCACCACCAGCCCGTCGTGCAGCTCACACAGCCTCTCCAACACACATGGAGGAGGTTCATCAGAGGAAACGTGGCCGTCAGCGCGGTACTGAGGAGGCAGCCCTGCACACAGACACACAATGAAGCAATCACACAGCACACAAATAAACAAGTGTACTCAGTGATCTGAAGATGTGTAAACATCAGTGAACAGCACGCATTCAAGAGGTGGTTCTCAAAACTTGACTTGTTATTTTTTATCTATGGTACAGTTGCTTTAGGACAAAAGCAACAAGTGGAATGGAAAAGCAGGATTTAGACCTATTTATGTCTCTTCAGGAAGATCCAGCAGAGCTCAGTACACAGATAGTGAGAGGAGAAGGAACACGTTTTTTAAACTGCAAATGGTTTCAAAGCCATGTCATTGTTCTATCTGCCTTTGTATAGTAATATATTCCTAAAACCATCCATCTGTTCATTATCTATATACCGCTTAATCCTCTGTAGGGTTGCAGGGGGGCTGGAGTCTATCCCAGCTAACTCGGGTGAAGGCAGGGGACACCCTGGACAGGTCACCAGTCTATCACAGGACTACACATAGAGACAGACAATCCATCACACTCTCATTCACACTTACAGACAATTTAGAATAATCAATTAACCTCAGCATGTTTTTGGACTGTGAGAGGAGTACCCCGTGAAAACCCACGCTGCACAGGGAGAACATGCAAACTCCACACAGAAAGATTCCAGACGTCCTAACTGGGACGTGAACCGGGGATCTTCCAGCTGTGAGGCGACGCTGCTAAACACCGAGTCACCAAGCAGTCCCATACCTAAAACCGAAACTGATTAAAACTAAAGCCTTTGAGTCTAAATATTGCTTGTAAGCCTACTTACCTAAAAGTTTAAAGCTGAAGGTGCTTTAAATGCCATAAAGATGAGACTCACTGATAAATTACCGAATTCCTCCTCCACATCACCACGAAAACAGTCTTTTATTACTTGTTTATCTATTCTTTAAATATTTCTGAGAAGCATGAAGGGAATAAATTTGTATTTCATTATGCAATCTTCAGATGCATGAGGAAAATTAAACTGAATCTTGAATCTTGATTAGGAAACCAACATCTAAGTACCTTAAACACAACTGTAATTATAGTCCGCTCTAATCATGCTTTAATAACGAGGCAGTGATTTTATAATAATGAGGCAGTGATATTATAATTTATACATTTACACAGTAGACAGTTGTTTGTCAGCTTTCCTTCCTGCTTTGGCTGCAGCGGTCCTGTTGCCTTTAGCCTGTATTATATTTTAAACTCCTCAGATTTGTTTAGGATTCTGGTTTCTACATGTGAGAAACATGTAGACCTGTCCATGTTAGTGACGGGTCACCTCTTCTGTGAACACGCTCATAGCCACGTTCAGAGACACTGGATTGCCTTAATGCTGGTGACCAGCTTTGTGTGATTCCCACTGTTAGGTTTAATGAAGTCACTGAATTATACATTTGCAGCATTCAGTCTGAACATACCCTCTAACACACACATAGCCCACCTCTGAACGTCGGGTTGATGAGGTCCTTCCTGTTGGCACACAGCAGAGCGTTTCCAAACACCAGGTCCAGACAGCAGAGCAGCAGGTGGTACGAGTTCACCAGGTCGTCACCGATCATACGGAAGTTACCTTCACAAACACAAACCTATGAGGCATGGTGTAGAATAAAAGCAAACTGCATCCCTCCTACAGCTGCAACAGGCTGAAAATTTGGTAAGGTGGTTGATAGAAAATTATTATTTTCTACAACTGATTAACTAAGCCACGTTTAAAGAAAAAAATGCAGAAAATTTCAGGAGCTCAAATGAGAGAATATGATGCTTTTCTTTGTAATATGTAAGAGTCGCCTGCATGTCTTTGGCTTTGGACTGTAGATGGAATAAAACAAACTATATAAATATCTTCCCCTGCGCTTTGAGAAGTGTCTGATATTGTTTACACAAAACAACAGAAACAGAAAATTAATAAATATTTAAAATAAGCATTAGTTGCACCTCTATACCTTACTAAGCAACAATGCCATTATTTGGAATTAAGTCCAAATGCAGAGTTTCACAAAGCATCGCTTCAAACATCTACACTGATGTCAGCAGAAACCTGACAGAGCCACGAGCCCTCCAGCAGTCGGGTTTGTTTCATGGTACCTTTGGTGTAGACAAACAGAGTCCAGCAGAACTTGAACACATCACTGATGTGACAGGGCAGCCGCCTGCAGAGCCAGAGAGACGACACACACTCTGTTAGACTCTGTTTCCAGCTATAGGCCTTACAGCAGGCGAGTGTGTGTATGTGTGTGTGTGTGTGTGTGTATATGTGCGATGAAAGAAACCAAACCTGTAAGTAAACCTGCACTAAAGTTATTGTGCACAGAATACACTTGTGTTTACTCGCTCTAAGCTTCCCCAGAAACCTCCTCTCTCCTTATTGTGCATTTAAAGATTTGGAGGACCCTTCATGATGGCGGAGGAGGAGTGATTTCCAGGTGACAGCAGCAAAGAGGACTCAAGAAAACATATCTGAAAGCAGCCATTGTCCATACGCTGGATGTATGGAAGAGCTTTGGTTAAATACAGCGACTTTTATTATTCTCGATCAGTTGTTTGCCACATGTGGCAATAAAATAAAGATATATTTTAACATCTCCCCAATACAAACAGTTGTTGGTCAACAGTTTTATGACCAGGAAAACACTGTAGACTACAATGTACTCTTTACAAAGGTCTATATTCATGGAAACAACACTGTTGCTCACTTGTTGAAGACTGAATGTAGCTGGTACACACCATCAGAATCGAATTTTGGACAATTGTTTGGACAAAAAGCAAGCCCATCACTATTTAAATCATTACATTTTAAGGAAAAGACTTGGTTTAAGGCTGGAGTATGAGTTAGACAAGTAGCAACTTAGTAAGTCTTGATAAAGTAACAGGAGTCAGTGTAACATCCTCTGTAGAGACAGACAGATAACTGTGTTTGTTTGTGTGTGTGTGTGTGTGTGTGTGTGTGTGTGTGTGTCATGCCTGTGTTTCCTGCTGCGTGGCTGTCGTGGCGGCTCTCCTCCCTGTGGATTCTGAAACATGTCCATGAAGATGGGCTCGAACTTGCGGAAGATCACGGTGGAGACCTCGAAGTTTCGCTCCAGCCGATCCATTCGTAGCCTGAAGTCCTGCGAGAGGTTGGACATGTCGGCCCACTTCCTCATCTTGGAGAAGAACTGGATCAGGCTGAGACAGGGACACAAGTGTCAGAAAGCATTTACACAGAGCAACCAACTTTCCACTGTAAAAAATATAAACAACATTTTTTCTGCAGTGAGAATTTTTTTTTGCACCAACCAAAGAGGTTTGAGCAGGCACCAGAGGAAAACTAATAACAGACATGAGAATAAAAATTATTTTTTAACCAGTTTTCACATTTTGAGTTCCAGTTGCTCAAGTATTATTGACATGTCTGTTAGTGAATAGTCAGAAGTAACAGAAAATACTGATATTTCTGTCAAATAAGTATCAATCATGCTCACTGTCATGTGCAGTCACCCCTAAATGACCCATTGTCCCCATTCTGAGCTAAGAAAAACCAGATAGTAGGTTTAACAGGGACAAAATGAAACTAGTCCAGGTGTTAAAGAACGAGAAGTCTAAAAATGAACAGGGAAACACAGCAGCTGGGCTGTTTCATTTCTGTTTATTCTACAGTTTAAGGTCAGTGGCTGAACGCAACAGTCTGATACCAAGTCAAAGAAGTTATTGTGACGGTGTAGCTGCCTTTCGTTACAATGGATGGTCAAACAGTCGAGTATAAACTTTACAAAAACCTGTTTTCATATCACAACTCAAGAATCAACATGGCAGATCATCTAAAAACAGCAGGCTAACTTGTTTGTGTTCTGTTCCTCAGTAGTTCTTGTGTTGGGATCACCAGTTAATATAGCTCTGTTTTCAGAAATGATATGAATAAGGGCTGGTCTGCCCCAAGTCTGTTGTTATCATAATACCATCACAATATCTCATTTTGAGTGCAGGTTTTTCTTTCTGTTACTTATCACCATGCAACACATTTGCCTGCCTGGTGGCTAGTTTGGCCTCAAAGATTGAGCAGCTTCCTCGCCGTTCACCTGCTTCTGTTGCAACTGCATCCCAATACTCACGTTAAAATAAATGATTTTGGAACATTAATACATGTAAACATTGAACTTGACCAGCAAAATAAATTATAACCCTCCTAAATGTGCATAATATGGGCTCTTAAAGAAACTCTTATGACCTGAGGCAGCTATGTGATACAGAAAAAGAGGAGGGATAAAAGCAGAGATCTACTGTACGTGTTCACTGGCTCCTGTTTCAGATAACTGACTAAATACCTGCTGATATTTTTCAACTCACTTTGGCAAAGTCTGAATTCGCAGACATGTAGTTTATGACCCAGTTGTTTGGAGGATTACACAGCTTTCAAAGATTAAAAGACATTTAACCAGAATCCTCTTATCTTCACCATCAGTTATTTAAAAATAGTCAAGCCTAAACTCAAGGTTTATCTGGCACACTGATGTTTTCATGCACTGGACAGTATTCAGTACCAGGTTCTACTGTATTATTGTCCTGCAGAGGTGCCAGTGTCTGACCTGAGCTTGGACGAGCGAAGGATCCTGGTGAGGGAGACGCAGTTTCCCTCCATCAATCCTTTACCCACTGTGGGAGTGGAGCCCTTCCTGCAGGCTGCATACAGTGAACAGGCCAGCCAGTGGACCACCTCCCCCTGCAGAGACACAGCAACACACCATGTAAACAGTCACCAAGCTTCACCTTTGCTCTGCATGTACAGAAAGCCTGATGATCGCTGGTCTGCTTCACGCAACTTCGACAGCAACATTACAGATTATGCAACATAATTACATCTGTACACACACTTAGCTAAAACTTTGATTTAACAGCAGAAAACATAAGTTGTTATTTTGACAATGAGCCTCTTGAATGCCTCAGAGAGACATAACTGTGTACCATTTTAGTTTAGGAACTCTAAAATACACTTTTATAAGTTAAAAAAATACAAAAGACAACTGCATTTGCCCTTTGTATTCATTTTTAAACAGAAATAGGTGATAAATACCTACATGAAATAACTGTAACAGCATATTACTTGTGAAATAATTCTGATAACAGTAAAATCACTGGGGCTGCACAGTGGCTCGGTGTTTAGCAGCATTGTCTCACAGCTAAGAAGATCCCCGATTCGCGTCCCAGTTAGGGATCTTTCTGTGGGGAGTTTGCATGTTCTTCCTGTGCATGCGTGGGTTTTCACCAGGTACTCCAGCTTCCTCCCACAGTCCAAAAGCATGCTGAGGTTAATTGATTATTCTAAATTGTCCGTAGGTGTGATGGAGACTGTGCTTGGTTGTTTGTCTCTATGTGTAGCCCTGTGATAGACTGGTGACCAGTCCAAGGTGTCCCCTGCCTTCACCTGAGTCGGCTGAGATAGAATCCAGCCCCCCGTGACCCTACAGAGGATTAAGCGGTGTATAGATAATGGAAGGATGGATGGAATTTAATCACTTGCATTCAAGAAAAAAAGTCAAATGTGTGCATTTTCTGCTTTTGTTTGTTTTGTCACTGTAAGAAAGCCTTTATGTCAACTTTATGTTTTTGGCATAACTGTAATTATAATTAGTATCATTATATTTTCCACATAAAATACTTTGTAACCATGTTCAGAAGTGTGTGACATGAATAGGTTGTTGTAATTTATTATTATAAATTCAGTATGTCCTGGTTATTGGCCTGTTGCATCTTGGGCTCCCACATTTTTTTGGCCAATTTTCTGACATGTGATGGACAAAATAACTTCAATATTAGACAATAATAAAAAAAATAGTAGCAGCACAGGCTTGATACAATATAAAATAGCAAGAGAGAATAAAGGTGTTAACTATATATAGACATATATAACATCACATACAGTTAGGTCCATAAGTATTTGGACATTGACACAATTTTCAGCATTCCAGCTCTGTACAACACCACAATGGATTTGAAATGAAACAATCAAGATGTGCTTTAAGTGCAGACTTTGAGCTTTAATTTGAGGGCATTTACATCCAAATCAGATGAACGGTGTAGGAATTACAATACATTTTATATGTGCCTCCACCTTTTTAAGGGACTAAAAGTATTTGGACAATTGGCTACTCAGCTGTTCCATGGCCAGGTGTGTGTTATTCCCTCATTATTTTATTTACAAGGAGCAGATAAAAGGCCTGCAGTTCATTTCAAGTGTGGTATATTCATTTGGAATCTGGTGAGGTCATCTCTCAATATGAAGTCCAAAGAGCTGTCACTATCAGTGAAGCAAGCCATCATTAGGCTGAAAAATCAAAATAAACCCATCAGAGAGAAGCAAAAACATTAGGTGTGGCCAAATCAACTGTTTGGTACATTCTTAAAAAGAGAGAACACACTGGTGAGCTCAGCAATGCCAAAAGACCTGGAAGACCACGGAAAACAAGTGTAGTGGATGACAGACGAATCCTTTCCCTCATTAAGAAAAACCCCTTCACAACAGTTGGCCACATCAAGAAAACTCTCCAGGAGGTAGGTGTATCTGTGTCCAAGTCAACAATTAAGAGAAGACTTCACCAGAGGAAATACAGAGGTTTCACCACAAAGTGTAAACCATTGGTGAGCCTCAAAAACAGGAAGGCCAGATTAGAGTTTGCCAAAAAACATCTAAAAGAGCCTGTGCAGTTCTGGAACAACATCTTATGGACAGATGAGACAAAGATCAACTTGTACCAGAATGATGGAAAGAGAAGAGTATGGAGAAGAGAAGGAAGTGCTCAAGATCCAAAGCATACCACCTCATCAGTGAAGCATGGTGGTGGTAGTGTAATGGCGTGGGCATGTATGGCTGCCAGTGGAACTGGATCTCTTATATTTATTGATGATGTGACTGCTGACAAGAGCAGCAGAATGAATTCTGAAGTGTTTCGGGCAATATTATCTGCTCATATTCAACCAAATGCTTCAAAACTCATTGGACAGCGCTTCACAATGCAGATGGACAATGACCCGAAGCAAACTGCCAAAGCAACCAAAGAGTTTTTAAAGGCAAAGAAGTGGAATGTTCTGCAATGGCCAAGTCAATCACCTGACCTGAATCCAATTGAACATGCATTTCACTTGCTGAAGACAAAACTGAAGGGAAAATGCCCAAAGAACAAGCAGGAACTGAAGACAGCTGCAGCAGAGGCCTGGCAGAGCATCACCAGGGACCAAACCCAGCGTCTGGTGATGTCCATGAGTTCCAGACTACAGGCTGTCATTGACTGCAAAGGATTTGCAACAAAGTATTAAAAAGTGACAATTTGATTTATGATTATGTTAGTTTGTCCAATTACTTTTGGTCCCTTAAAAAGGTGGAGGCACATATAAAATGTATTGTAATTCCTACACCGTTCATCTGATGTGGATGTAAATACCCTCAAATTAAAGCTCAAAGTCTGCACTTAAAGCACATCTTAATTGTTTCATTTCAAATCCATTGTGGTGTTGTACAGAGCTGGAATGCTGAAAATTGTGTCGATGTCCAAATACTTATGGACCTAACTGTATATAACATACTAGCTGCAATGAAACATAAAATATCAGACACTGGTTTCAGTTGTGTTACATGGTTCACAATGCTTTAGTTATTCAGCCACCACAGTGACGCAGGAACTGTTGTGACACCTTGAGCTGGTAAATAACACTTTGCAGAGCAGCGCAGGACCACAGCAGCTGTTAGCAGCTGGATAAATGAAGCAGCAGCTGCCTTGTGTGTCATTTAACCAGTGTGATGGTCGCTGCTCGCCCTCTCATCTGTCACCGTGGAGCAATGACGTAATGAGTGTTGCTGCTGTGAAGGCATTTTGATCCTGCATTCATTAATGACGGTGATGTAACCACAGGGGAAGAGCACCAGACAGGCTGCTCTGCCACAACATGCCAGCAAATGCTGCAGTTTGGCTTGGCCTGTTTTTCATTGGTTCAATAAAATATTCTCTTAAGGCCAATGAATCAATTATGTGATCAAGAATCCATGACCTCTATTAAACCAGTGTTGCCTTTTTGCTTTGCAATTTAAAAAGAAATATATATATGTTTTGTGGTTAATGTGAACAGGCCACTGTAACACTGTAATTTTCTGTTGGCATTTCCCCAAGGGGACTAATAAAGCATAGATTAGATTAGGATCCTCCTATACAGTGAAAAACTTTTTGTGTTGTGTTTTGTATGTCTTAATAACTTGTAGGCGGAAATTAAAAGCTGTGAGAATTTGAGGAGGCTGACTACAGCAACATGAAGCCAATGAACAAGGACTGGGAGGGTTACTGTGCTGTCATGTCACTTGTTGTGCTTCCGTTCAACCTAAACTGTGGACAGCAGCAGCTCAGCTGAATTTAAAGGTCCAGACACCAAAACAGACGGTTTAGAACCAAACTAAAACCAGGAGTTATACAGTCAGGATGAAATGAACTGTGTTTATAGTATTTTGAGCTGAACTTTGGAAAAACACACCTGGGAACATGTGTATTTCATTAATTTGCAATAAGTGAGCTCAGTATTGGACCTGAATAAAGCATCTACCTGAGTAAGAACCCCAAACCAGAGATTTTTGACTCTTACTTGTAAACAACTCAACAAGATTTCTTGACTAGTAAAATAATTAACAAGTAAAGGTCTGTCAATCGATTCGTTGTGGTTCTAGGCTGGAAAACCAAAACAGTGGTTCAGTGAAGCCCTTTAACTCCAGTGTTTGTGTCCCACAATGCACCGGTGCTTACTTCTGCAGAGTTTACTGTGGGAGAAAAGTTCATCCACAGCAGTGAGTTTACCAAACAGCTACAAGTTACTGAAAGTACTGTTCACCTCCAGAGTGTAAGTGTTCCAGATGGCAGTGAAGTTGTCCATGGCTTCAGTGGCAGTCTGCTCGTCCATGTTCAGCTCCTGACACAGCGTCTCCAGGCTCCTCCGCACCGAGCTCTCCTCCATCCTCCCCGACTCCGAATCCGACGACTCTTCGCCCCGCATCCGTCTGAGCTCACGGCGAACAGTTCACGTTTAAAATCCCCCGGAGATAAAAACGAAACACCGAAACACCAAAACACGGTGCTGCCCTACCGTATCCAAACAACGCCGACCACCGGCGGACTTCCGCTACCAATCCCCACAATGCAACGCGTTGGCGCGAAAACTTCACGGCGTTGACCAATCAGAGGCGAGGGGAGCGGCGGCTCGCCCAACCCCCTTCCACAGCTGTTACCAGGCAACCGTCATCGGGACTCACCCGTTCAGTTCACTTCAGTAAGATTTATTGACATGAATATCAGCTAAACAGTACTGTCAAATCATTAAGGATGATGAAATTGAAGAAACAATGCAATTTATTAATAATAGTAATAATAACTTAATTTTTACAGCACCTTTTTAAAACTGAGTTTTCAAAGTGCTTTAACACACAAACCACAAATGAGGATACTCAGGAAGACAATAGTGCAACAGAAAGAAAAACAGCAGAGTGGAGAAATAACTTTGTTATTAGTTTTGGTTGTATTCCTCCAATATTCCAGATAAGCTTCTTTTGTTAATGTGATCATAACTTGTTTCACTGTGATTACTGGATAGAGCAGTGCTGTTCTGAAGCTGATCAGTGTTGGGTCTGATCTAACCAGTGAGTCTCAGTTCCAGCTCACACATGGGAAGTTTTAGGGGGTTCAACTCCCTGGTTTCTGGTGCCTTGGGAGGCTCGATTTGAAATGTAGCCAAGTTATTATTATGATTTTAAATGTTGACCATTCTCTCTGGCTGTGGGGGCCACCGTAGACTTTGGCACTGACAGCTGCTGGAAACAGGTTTTTTGTTTCACACCTTTGCTTTTGCCCTTTGAAAAATGATGGTCACAATCCATAACATCTATTTTTCCGGAAGGAACTCAAATCATATGTTATATAAGGATGCAAGAGTGTGACCTCAGCCATGCAGCATATTTTACTCAGGTTAAAATGTATACTTTTCTGAACTGGGTGAATTGCTTGGTGTTTCTAGATCCTAACAACACCTCTGCTGGTAAAGGGGAATTATTATTATTATTATTATTATTATTATTATTATTATTATTATTATTATTATTATTATTAGCCTGGGATCTTCCTGTGTGTAGTTTGCATGTTCTCCCTGAGCAGTGTGGGTTCTCACCAGGTACTCCAGCTTCCTCCACATGCTGATGTTAATTGATTATTCTAAATTGTCCGTATAGGTGTGAATGAGAGTGTGCTTGTTTGTCTCTATATGTAGCCCTGTGATAGGCTGGTGACCTGTTCAGGGTGTCCCCTGCCTTCGCCCTGAGTCAACTTGGATAGACTCCAGCCCCCCCGCAACCCTACAGAGGATTAAGCGGTGTATAGATAATGGATGGATGGGATTATTATTAAGTACTGTAAATGTCACTCTACATGAATTCCTCCACAGTGTCTGTCTATTGAAGTGCACATACACATACTAACCTCTGGAGGGCAGTGTTAAATTATTTCAGACTTACTGTTGGTAGCGTGGGACTGCGGTTGTAGAACACTTCATGGGCCTGTTTCATCGGTTCATTGGTTATGATGTGTCTCTGCTTTGTTTCTCTTTCCCATCCATCCATCCATCCATCCATCCATCCATCCATCCATCCATCCATCCATCCATCCATCCATCCATCCATCCATCCATCCATCCACCTATTTAAAACTGTCATTTGTGCTACTGAGGTGGAATAAACCTTTGAAACCATCAGATGTTTGACAGAACGTAATATTTCCAGTGGATCTTTAAAACTAGAAACAGCCCGTTTCACCAGTCATCCAGTTTTGGTGGTGCAGTCAGGAAAAACAGCTGTGGTCCTGAAATTTCAATCCTGCTGCTGCAAACATTATAACACCGTTCACTGTACCTCTAAGCACTTACATTATGCAAATCTTCATTGGTTTTGTCTTATCGATTCAACTTATTCATTCACTTATTTTAGATATAAGCTGTATTGTCACATATGCCAAAGTTTTACTTGGTATTACAAGATTCAATTCATGTAACAGCACTTGGTTATATTTCGTATTCATTTGAAAAATTCAGAGCCATATCTTTTTAAAACATGTTACAGACTCATTTATAATATGATGCAGAAGATGTAGATAAAAACAGGAATAGTGTGACTGTTGGTATTCAAGTTTATACACACAAAGAACAAAACACAAGGGGAGGGGGCCATGTTTGCTCCTCCGTGGTTCATTTAGCACATTTGAAAAGCATATTTGCTCGTCATTATTATCTGATTCCTCCACAGCTTTTTAAACCTCAAGAAAAAGAAAGAAGAAAAACACTCAAGAGCCTTTTTGTTCACTTTATTTGTGAAAGCAACAGGAAAGTGACAACTCAAACCCAGTGACTCTAAAACTCTAACAGGATCTCCAGAATGATTTGCAAGTCTACAGTATTCTTATATTCTTATGGATTACATAGAAAACAGTACAGCAGCCTCCACAGAGCGTGTTAAAGGCCCCATGTGACTCAGATCAGATTTTACCTCACAGACTACAGTAAAACATTAAAGTCTTTATTGTTCGTATTAGAAACAACGGTGCCCACTGCTATTTCCACTTCATTTCCAGAGTTTAGATGATTTAATTTTTCTTTGCTCTAAGTTAAAGTTAGTAATTAAATGTGCGCCCTCACACATTCATGGGTTTATAGACACTCAGGATGTGTATGCTCTCAGTGAGTGCTGTATCTGCTGTTATCTCTCATCTCTGTTGTCTTTATCAGCAGCTTTGGAGCAGGAGAGCTGCTGCTACTGTGGTAGCCATTAGTACTTTTAGCACCTGGAGAGAAACACACAGAGAAAGACAGGAAGAAGATGCTGGAAGAGAAAGAATGGACGTTTTTGTGTTTGACCTCTAGGTTTTTTTTTCAGATGTCCTGCCTCAGGTTGGGGTGTAGAGGTCTCGGTCGTGGGAAGGCGACTCCAGTGTTTATGCTACATACAGTAATGCCTTCTGGTTTGTTACTTACTGTAGTTGGAGATGGCCTGGATGTTGAGGATGGACTGCTGTCCAAGTCTGCAGAGGAAGAAACAAAGGTTAGCTGGGAGAGAAACAGGGGAGGGGGGATTTAGAGCATCAAACACTTCATTTTCTGCAATCTGGTAAACTTAAGTGAACCAGTTTTCCTACATCAATTTTCTTGTGGAAGTGTTGTCATTTATGTATAAGAAAGGACAAATTTCAGCCACAATAGATTCAGTGATTGTCTGAGCTCACAATTCACAATTTGAGAGACAAAAGAACCAGTGCTGAAGAAACAAGACGCACCACAGTCTAAGGCTTTGTTGGACCTGTGAGTAACATTACATCAGTGTAATGTTACTCACTTTGATCTCAGGGGACGAATGCATGTGTTAGACATATAAATATTTGCATCCCCTCCTGAATGTTACACCTGTGCCTCCATCCTTCCACTCTGTCTTTTTACATACATTCATTATCAGTCAGAATGAAAGAAAACACAGAAATGAGTTACCTGAAATCAAATTATTATTTTTTAAGCTTCCCATTGACCTACTCTCAGCATATTTTATTGTGCACTAAATCTTCAGGTCTCTAAAATACGCCCATATTAAAAACTCAGTTTTCTTAGTTATATTTAGAGAACTATTGTGAATCTCCAGAGCTCTGGTCTACTTGGATTAGACTGTCTGGCAATGTTTTAGTTTTGGTGGTACAGCTTGTCTGACCTGCTCCATCAGTTATAAAAGTTCTTTTTTTGTACACAAGTACTCCATCTCAAAAACTGTATGTTTTGCTTTGTATTGTTGTGACATAAAACTAGTTGACTTCTGTATTATTATACAGTTTTCTGGTCATGTGAGCTCAAAGACAGGACTTTTCATGAAGGCTTCAGTTTTTTTTTCATTATTATTATTTATTGATTATTTATTCTACTTATCTTTTATAGTTCCTCAGATGTTGTCATTCAAATAAAGCCTCAAATTTCAAGCAGTTTTGAGAAGAAGGCCACCAATGAATTGAGACAGAAAGACCCTGTCTTTGTTGTAGCAGCTTTCATTGACTGTACTGGAAGCTGAGCGTTCAGTCTGGCCACTTTTACTCTGTTCTTCTTGTTGACCGTGTCAGAGGTGAAACACTGCTTCCACTTCCCCTTCCAAAAAATCGACCATCAAACTTAAACGACCTGCTACTGTCCTCATATTTGATCCACGGGATTATCCAGTGATACATTTAACAGCTGATAGTTCAGAAAGTCACGCATACGAACAGACTGGTGGATGAATATGGAGGGTGATTAGATCAGACAACAAGGAACTTTGGATGGAAATCCTTGATACAGTCAGTAAAAATGTCCTTTCCAGTTGTCTAATGACTGTTTGCTTTCAGTCAGACTAAAAGCATACATTTAAAATGACTCATGTAAGAATCCAGATTTACAACCCTCTCCTGCTTCATGCTCGGTGGTTTTAAAGGCACTTACTGTGGTCGTCACTCACCTGTCCTCCTCTCCTTCCAGCAGCTTCCTGTAGGTGGCGATCTCAATGTCCAGAGCCAGTTTCAGGTTCATCAGATCCTGCAGGTTGAGACCAGAATTATTAACTGTGCTATATTCTGCTTTTTCCCGTCCACTCTGTCATTTCTTCTTGTGCAGCTCACCTGGTACTCCCGGAGCTGTCTGGCCATGTCCTGCTTGGCTCTCTGCAGAGCGTCCTCCAGGTCTCTGGTTCGGGCTTTGGCTTCTTTCACGGCCAGCTCTCCACGCTCCTCCGCCTCAGCCAGCTGGTTCTCCAGACTGCCACGCTGAGGAGAGACGGGGACAACAAACCACCCATAATGCTACTCAAGTATCAGGAGAGCTTAGCTAACTGATGCCTGTAACTGTACACTGTAAAACACCATAAACTCATTTCGTCAAATCAACTCATTTTTTCTAGTTTGCCAAATGTAAATGTATGAGTTTTGCCATTTTCTAGTGAACTGGACGTACAATGTCTATTGGACCTTAAAATGTTCCTCCAACTTGAGTCATTTTGACTTAAAATGATTGAATGAATGAACAGCTGAGTTCACTCAACTCATTAAAAAAAATAAAAAATTTGGACTAAACAAAACCAACATAAAGAGTTAAAACTCCTGAGAGAAACTTTGTTTTGTTGTTTAATAAAATAGATGTGATGGAAATTTGCTGTATGTCGTTGTTAAATTAAGCTAAGCTTTTATTATAATATACCTCACTGTAAACAGAAGCAGCTTAACAGATTGTCTTTGTACCGACTCTTGTCAAAAATGGCTTCAACCACTGAAGCTGTAAGTTCTCAAAGTAAAATGAAGAAGAAACATCTCCGTCTCTCCGATTCTCACCTTTTTTTTGAGATAAAATAAGAAAAGCGAAAGGATATAAGTACGATATGATACTGAAAATCAAGTGACCCAAAATCAGACCAGAGTAGAAAAGTAAAAGGTAATACTGGCAATGATACTGAGGTAGTAAAACAATATTACATGTGATAATGAAAGACTGATGAAACTCAACTACAGCTGCTAGTTTTGTACTTTCACGACTTTAAATCAGTGAAACAATGTAAGTGCAGTTCACTCACATCTTTAAGCCAGGAGGGGACCTTATATTTCTAAGCTCAAATGATTAGATTTCCGGTGTACCTGTGCTTTGACGGCCTCTATCTCACTCTGCAGTCGGCTGATCAGTCGGTTCACCTCGGCCACCTCTCCCTTCACGATGCGAAGCTCGTCTCCGAACTGGCTGGCCTGCACCGACATTTGGTCGAACTGCAAGCAGAGGAATGACGATTGTTATCTGAACAAACAGTGCTGGTGCTTTTGGTGCTTTTAAATGATTAGAGGCTCACAAAATCTTATCATCTTATCATCTGTTCCAACTCCTCCCCTCTGGGAGGCTCTACAGAGAGGTGAAGGCCAAAGCAACCACACATGAGAACAGTTCCTTCCCAGTGTCCATCATCACTCTGATAAACATAGAAATCAGTCTAATGGCAGGAACAACTCATTCTGAAAGGCAACACTAAACCACTGTATACATTGTTTATCATGTACCTGTCTATGTTTCTTCTTAACAAAGCTGCTCTCTGCTCCATTGAGGTATATACACAGTATATGAGGTACTGTATATATACCTCATATAAATACACTATGTGAGGCATCAGCAGCTTTTTTTGTATTTATTGTTAATAACTATATTTCACACTAAACTTTGATTCACTTTAAACTCCTTTCCAAATATCTATAGCTGTATACAGTAGTCAAACACTACTTTAACCTGTTGGCCTTGCTTAAATGTGCATTTTTGTCTTTTTATGCGAGCAAAGAAGACTCAAGAGTCAAATCCCTCGTATGTGTGCACATACCAGTAAAGTTCATTCTGATTCTGATTTTCAAACATCTTTAATTCACCCTGAGAATCATGGATCCTAATGGATTTTGGAGCTCTTCTAAAGCACCTTTATGGCTGATGTCCCATGTTTCCCCTTCCTCACCTTGCTCTTGTACCAGGCCTCGGCCTCCTCTCGGCTGCGGGCTGCGATGTCCTCGTACTGGGCTTTGACCTCAGCCACGATCTGCTCCATGTTCAGGCTGCGGCTGTTGTCCATCTGCACCACCACCGAGGTGTCTTTAATGCTGGCCTGCAGCTCGCGCAGCTCCTGCAGGGGGCATGAAGTAAAGCAGAAGACATGGGTGAAAATAATCTGTCCACAAGTGATGAGATAAACATAAATGATGTTTTTTTGAACTGTGTTTCATGAATCCTCTGAAAGGTAAGATGTAAAAATACATGTAAATGTAAATAACATTTTAACTTTCCTGATTTTACAGACATGAGTTGAACACTGAAAGGTTGTTATTATGGAGACAAAGGAACAACAAAAAAGATATTTAAATGCCACATGCATGCTTTAGAATGGAGGAATATTATGTATAAATACAATACAATGAACATTGTTAACACATTATCAGCACCAAACTGCATGTCCAGGCATGGTTCAGTGGAGCTGCAGAGCTGTGAAAACCTTTCCTGTGTTCAAAAACGTTCTGTTATTTAAACGTATCTTTTGTTAACAGGGTTTTTTTAAGATGCCAACAACAATAAGGTTTCCGCTGGTTGATATAAAAAAAAACTTCAAGAGGCAGTTAATGTTTGAAGTCGACTGTGATGAGTCACGACACAAAGACAGAACAATGAACCAGTGGAAAGTACAGCTTTGACAGGGAAATAACTGGAAATCAGAAGGGAGAAGTGTGCAAATATAGAACTGCAGGAAGTGTTTTAATTAAAGCATGAAGAAGTTTCTATACCTCCTCATAGACGTTGCGCAGAAAGTTGATTTCATCAGTCAGGGCTCCGACCTTATCCTCCAGATCAGCCTTGACCAGGTAGGCAGAGTCCACATCCTGAAAACACACAGAGACACAAGTTGAGGGCAGTGGTGGTTAAGTCTCTGGGCCACTGATCAGAAAGTCAGAGGATCAAACCCCAATGCCGCCATTGTTGGACCCTTGAGCAAGGACCTTAACCCTTCCTGCTCCAGGGGCTGTACCATGGCTGATCCTGCACTCTGACCCCAACTGGGATATGTGAAAACAACATTTCACAATGCTGTAAAAATGTATTTGTGACAAATAAAGGCTCCTTTCTTTCTTTCTAAAGCTATTTAAAATGATTAAAAACACATAAAGTTATGCACATATTGTAAATATAAAGACACTACACTGCTAGACAGTAACTAACAAACCAAGTATGATAATTTGACTTTTCGTTCTTTAACAGCGCTGTGTTTCTAAAGGGAGATGTTTAAGCCATGACATTTATCTCATCCTTGTGTTGCTTTTTAGATTTAGATTTAAACATGAAGACCTCAAATCTTACATTTAAAAAAAACACGATAAGCTAATAAAATATGGCACTTTATGTGGTTTCCAATCATTCTGACATGTGACAGGTCACAAGAAAACAGTTTTTACCTTTAGGAGTTTTACTGCTGTTTTTTTGTTTCTTTTCCACCATTAAGTGATTTGGCTGCTGTCTTATTTAAAGCTAGAGGATGTAAAGTTCTCAGCTCTCCCTAAGGCTGTATAATGAGCCCGTTACTGTTTGCTCTTTAAATCAATGACACAAACCACATTATAAAATTTGCAGATGACACCACCTTTTTCAGACGCATTTCAAGACAAGATAAGTCGACCTACGGATACGAGGTCCAGAGATGGACAGCGAGTTGTTCAGCTAACAGCATGACTCTGAACACCAGTTGTGCTGTTTTCATAGAGGTCGGGGAAAAATGTTCAGAAACTGCTTGGGGGGGTCAGATTGTTAATGCAGCAATCACCAGTAGAGCTTATTGTATTTTGCACAATACAGTGACAATTAAGGCTTTCTTTTCTCCTCTACGCTGCCACCAAATAAGGTTGGGAACTTCTGTACTACATAAATTAAGCCAGATTTCTGGATTACTGGGAATCCTACCAGCTTGGGTAAATTACCAAAGTGTCTCACATGTAAAACTGACTCCAGCTGCTGCTCAGATGTGATACTGACAAGTAAAGCTGCCAAAAATATTTATGGCTTTTGATGCATGTGGGAATGCTGCAGGAGAGATAATAAGGACAATGGGAGAGAAGAATAGAAGGGGTTCGTCTTACTTGCCACACCTGTAATGTATGAATGTATGAATGGATGAATGGTGCATGCTGACCTTCTTTAGGATGACAAAGTCATTCTCCAGGTTGTTTCTCTTGTTAATCTCCTCCTCATATCTGTGGCAGAAACAAGACACAGTGACGGGCGGTGCGTTCAGTGACACGAATAGCACATACTGATCTGATGTCACAGAGCTCATCTGTCATCATGTACTTGTGTTTGTAGTCCTCCACCAGGCCCTGCATGTTCCGCAGCTCCCCGTCCAGCTTGATCTTGTCGTTGTTGACCAGGTCCATCTGGCGCCTCAGACCTGCCATGAAGGCCTCGAACAGGGGCTCCACGTTGGACCGGCCCACCCCCTGACCCTTCAGCAGCTCCAGCTTGGTGTCAAGCATCTTATTCTGCTGCTCCAGATAGCGTACCTGGGTGAAGGAGGTGGACAACACATTAGAGGTTTTTAGATGTAGGAGCACATCATCTGGTGACAATGCCAAAAGTTTTGAAATGATAAGTCCTTGACATTTTGATTAAATAACTATTAGTACTCCATTGTTAATATTCTAAAACTTAAAACTTCTAACTCTTAAAACTACCTGAACTGACCAATGCAAGGTATAAGACATGTAACCTAAATCACGAAAAAAACAAAAAAATAATAAAATAAAATTGTAAAATGAAATAAAATAAATGTAAAATACAAAAAACCCAACAAGACAAAACAGGTCTGTGTGCATTCTCAGTCATCCAGGTCATGCTAATCCCAAGAGCTTCAGTAGAAGTTGAAGATATTTCACTTCTCATCCACAAGGCTTCCTCAGTTCTAACTTGAATGGTGGGGAGTCCCAGGTATTTATTCTCACCCCCAAATCCCATGGCTTATGGCCTGTTAGGACTCACGTTACTCACAGGGTTAATGGTGGCACAACTGTCTGGGGAAGGATCTCAGGACGGCATTATAAGTACCTAACAAGCAACCCTTATATTAGTCCCTCATGTAGCTGATGTGTCTGAGAAACGCAACATACCGATGTCCTTCAGACCCAGCATCACTCTGAGACAAAACCAGGTTAACCCAAACGATAAAATACTTAAACACAAGCTCAGCAATGCGAGGAGTAAACAAGACTCAGCAGTTCACCTGTAGTAAATGATCAGGGATGCTCCTCTGAGGACAGCAATGTCCACATTCTGGACAGGTAAGACATGGTTTGAGAAAGGAGCTAGGTAGGCCATCTATGTCAAACTGGAACAGTCATCTCTAAACAGAGGAGGTGGTCTACAACACCACTTACCAGGGACTTATAATGCAGTCCTGAGATCCTCCCCATACCGCTTCATTACCAGCAACACCTTGAGGCTAAACTGTTATAACGGAGGAAAAATCATATTCTGACGATTATCACAAATGTGATATGAGTTACGATTTTAGTAGACTGTAGTAGACAAATATGTTCCCCCAGAACATTAGACTATGGTTTATCAGTTGGGGCAGCTCTGTAGCACATCAGTGCTTTATTTATAATAGTATGCTGTGACACGATTTACCTTCATCCAGAATTTGCAGCTTCTGCCACATGGAAATTATCCATATAGCAATTTCAATATTAGTTTGATTCATTGTTAGGCTCAACCAGTAACATAGCATTTTGGTTAAGAGACCTAAAAAAGATACATAAGAAGCTACACTCAAATGACAACATGTGACCTACTGATATTTACATGATCTTAGACGTCATTATTTTTCTGCCAGGTCCTTGATCTAACTCTAAAACTGGGCTCCCATTCCTCAGGCCATGTTATGAGCTAGTCCATAAGCAACCCACAAAATGTACTGAATGCAGATTTCTGATGCTTTCTGCTGGAAAATAATCAGAATGGCTGGTCAAAGTGACTGTACAAGAGACGTAATGTTGCGTTAACATGCAACAACACTACTCATTAGGGTCATTTTATAGTATAAAAACAGTATTTTTTGTCTCTCATAGTAAATAGAACATCTTTGAGTTTTGGACAAAGAACTAATTGGTTAATTAAGAAAATTACCAGCACATTAGCCAATGATGAAAATACTTAGCAGCTGCAGCCAGAGAATAAGGTCCTGCTTTGATAAACAGAGGTCGAAGAAACGGCAGATAAGCAGTTGGAGCTCAGTGTCAACACCTGACGGTTCTCCAGGCCTGCACAGCTCGTGTTTCCTGCCCGCGGCCGGGTAGATCCACCGTCTATTATACCCCCTACACAAAGCCCGCGTTCTGTTCAGAGCAGAATAATCTCCCTCTGGGACACAACCACACCGTGTCCGACCTGATTTATCAGGTTACAGCCCGACTCAATGGGACGGAAATGGGACAGATAGCCTAAATATCTGGCAGTCTAGTAGCACCGATTCAGGCAGCAGATGGCCGTTTAAATCCCAGACACATTCTCTAAATATCTAGGTTTTAAACAAATGTTTAGATCTAACTCTTGTCTGCATTATGAATAAATGGCATCACATTTCATCTGGACTGTCCTTCAGGTTCAAACTGGGTCATCATCCAGCATCAAGTAAAGCCATGTCTGTCTGTTGCATCGCACTAATTAACTCTCTGCATGAGAGCAGCAGCTCTTTAATGTTTCATTAAACTCGGGGCCAGGTGGGATTACATTACCCGAGTAAGTGCAGGTCAGTTTATCTCTCAGGTCTCTTGACTTGGCTGCAGAGGTAGTGAGGGAGTGTGAATATATGTCAGTATATCAGAAATAATGTCCCGGAACAATGAACAACGAGCAAAAAACTGGCCAAGAGTGTCTTTTTAAAAGCCCAGCTAGAAGGTTCAGGACAAGGACTCTTCTGTGTGTCGCCTATTAGCTGTGAAATCACATCGACTGTCTCATTTACATCGTTTGTCCATCCATCTGCACTTATAATGCAGACGGAGGGACAAACTTTCAAATGTTTTCTACAAGCTGTCGCAATATTTTGTCTGGGGACACTGACGCTGATTTTGCAGATGCGTTTTTCTGGTTGTATTATACAGCGCTGCAGAATCTCACTCTTTAGATTGATAATAGGAGCTTTTCAAGTTAAAATCCTTTTTTCCTTAAACCAATTCAGACATCAACCCATTTCCTGCACTTTGACTAAAATCTAAGGATTTCTAACTGCTTAAAAATTAAACAACTACAGGCAGAAAAGGTAGTTTTTTCTTGACTTGACATTACATTATATCAGTTACAGCATCATGTAATAACACCATACTGTTGTCATGGGTCTAGATTTCATTTGATCATTGGAAAGAACACATTACACAGGAAATTTTGAACATCAAACACCTATTATCCTGATTGGTCAGTTTTAATGCAGCAATTTGTGCCTTTATTGCAGCAAGTTATGGTGGAATTATTTCTTTCTGTAAAAACAAAACAGGAACAATGAGTTCACATTGCATCCCGATTGCTATTACTGAATTTTCATATCATGCTAATAACCTCTGTTTCTATGACATATGTGTTGAGATCTCAGTATTATTACATGTACTGCACATATATTAGATAAAACTACGTACTTTAAGATATTAGTGTGCTCATACTCTGTATTTATAATACCTATATACTGCTGCTCATGCTGTTCTTTTACAAACAAATTTGTAAAATTCTTTTAATCAGTGTAGGCAGTTTTACACAATGTCATCTTGTTCGGATTTGATTTTTATCAATAGTTCTTTTATGTATTTCAATCAATTGTTATTTTGGGATCAGTAAGGTTTAGACTAAGACCAGAATAATTCAAGACTTCAAACAACCTATTCTAGATCCATCATTTCTATGGGTAAAGGTGTTTTTATGGAGCATTTGATTTAAAGCAGCATCCAGAAAGACTTTCATTTTGCACATTTGGACCAACGGGCCTCCGTCCAGCGTCGCTCTCTGTCTCTGTGCGCCTGAAGTGTATCTCTGCTGATGTGAGAAGCCAACAAAGCCTCTATTGTGGGAGTGTTAGTCACTCCGTGAGAAAGCAGAGATGTTCCCTAAGTAGAGTATCGATGTCCTCCGTTATCACACAGCAGGCCTTCTGTGGGAAGTATGAGCATCCTGTGTTCCTCAGGAACCTCAACAAGGCCACTTCTCACATTTACTTCCCTATTTACTGTTTCCCAACACCTTCAGAAGAAGCAGAGGCTCGTATTTATAAGATTAGCTTTGTGGATATTATTTACTTTAGCCAGATAAGCATTAATGCTTCAACACTTAGTACAGTAGCACATTTCTCCTCTTGTCTGATAGTGACTTTCTAGCACAGATCTTAGAAATAGAACTATGTATTAAATACTTTTGTACTGTACTGTGTAATAACTGCATAGTGTCGGGATGATGTCCCTGTTATTGTTCAGACACAGGAGCGACTCCTGCGCTGACAGCTTAATTTGTAAAGCGACTAAAGCTACAAAGTAAATGTAGTAAAGTAAATATTCCTCTGAGATGCAGTAGGGTGGAAGGAGAAAGTGTCATATGAATAAAATGCTCAAGTAATGTAAAAGTACTTCAAACAAGGGACAGTCTTTTGATAAAATAATAGCAATGCAAATGAACTGTAACTCCTTACATATGACTTTTGAAATTATGTCAATTTGGTTACTTTTCCACTAAACAACATTGTTAGTTGTTGTTCATTTTGTCAGAGGACAGTGAATCAATTATGAACAAACAGTGTAAATAAAATGTCAATAGTGTGTAAAAATCTGCCAAAGATTATGAATAACTTATGGAGAAATGGCACAGTTTCGCCAATTTATTAAAATATTTATTAGCTGTACAAACCCTTTTGGAAGACAAGTTAACAGTGCTATTTAAGTTTGCTTGGCTCTACAGACAGGCTGAGAACATTTTAATTTCATCCCCCACTACCTTGAAACTGTGAGTTAACTGACCTCAGGTTGGATTAATTTAAGCTCCTCTTATGAGCTCTGATGACAGTGTAACTTACCACTTACTTAGAACGCAGGCCTGAGATCCCTCCCCACCCAGTAAATAAACTTCATAATGAATTTGAATAGACAAACTTGTTTTCTGGAACATTTTGTCACTTTAAAGGGTCCTTTCTTCATCTGACATAAAGTCACAGCTGCAGCTGCTGAACCATTTAGTATCATTGTAATTTAAGGTTGTCCATGAGATTTGATCATTGTAGATTAACTGAATTTAAAAACAATACAATTACTTATCAGGTACTTATGATGCAGTCCTGAGATACCTAGCCAGAGAATAAATAAACTTCTGATAATAATTTGAACAAACAAAAGACCTTGCCAGTTTAAAAAGTCATATTTTCATCAGGCATGAAGTTACATTTGCAGTTCCTGGAACCATTTAGTACTGAAAAAGCTCAAAATAACCAAATAGCCATTTGTTTTTACATAAAATTCATTCTGTGGGCTGTTTATCGATGAATAAAAACAAATACTACACATTAAATAAATTAACAGCAGTCAATTCAACTCTGAAGCTGAAGCAGAAACAGATCAATGTTTAAATTTGCTCTAAAAATGTGAGAAACCTGTGTTGACTGCATAAAGTGACAGCTTTTCTATCAGTACAACTCACTAACACTCTGACCTATTTAACATGCAGTATAAAACAGTTAGTTAGCAGCACATTCTCCATCTTTAACAGCTGAAATGTGAAGATTTTGGCTTTTTTGCATAAAGAATGCTGTGTATGATTTTTAAAAATTTGTCTCAAGAGCTTGAGATCAACTGAATTTAGAGTGAACTTCAGATGCACCACCTACATGGCAATGTCACTCATCAGGTACTTATAATGCAGTCTTGAGGTCCCTCCCCAGAGAGAAAACAAACTTCAGGTATTAATTTGAATGGACAAACTTGTTTTCCTGAGCATGTTGTCAGCTTAAAGAGTCATTTCTTCATTTGATATTGAGAAGGTACAACTGGAGCTGAGTAACCACTTAGTAAAGGATCACTTTCACTCCCTTTACCTTATCTATGAAGCTGGCAAAGCGGTTGTTGAGGCTCTTGATCTGCTCCTTCTCGTGGGCCCGGCTCATGGACAGGCTGGGGTCGATCTCCAGGTTGAGGGGGGCCAGGAGGCTCTTGTTGACCGACAGGGAGGTTAGTGAGGCCCCCAGGCCGTGGTGGTGCCCGTTGGTGCCTGCATACAGAGAGCTGCTGCTCAGGGAGACCCCGCTGAAACCCCCCGGACCCGGACCAAAACCGCTCAGCCTCCTCGAGCCGCTACTGCTCCGGACGGAGTTACTGGAGCTGATTCGCTTGGTACGACTCAGACTCATGGTGGAGGCAGAGATGGAGGGTTAGACGACAAAATGGACGTATGAAAGGATGGAGTGACTGGAAAAAGAGACAAATCACAAAGAAGAAGCAGAGATGATAAAGAAGATGAGAATAAAAACACTTGCAGAAAGCAAACAGCAGAGGAGGACAGAGACGTGAAGCAGGTTGTCTGACCACAGTGAGGTGTCTCAGGTGTCTCCTGGCTTTTTAAACCTCCTCAGGGTGGAGTCAGAGTGGAGAGGAGGGGAGAAGCTGCAGAGCTGTGGTGTCAGATATCTTGTTCCTGACTTTTCTAATGTCAACATGCTGTTTTTTGAGTTTGCACGAACAGATGCAGGTGATCGTGGTCTTTCTTTCATCTGACCCACAACCTGAAGAGACCAGAGGTAACAAACAGTGAACTCCACCTTGAGCAGATGTAACACTCTGGATACAAACAGCTTCTTGTGTCCGGTTTCCTCCTTGTTTTCACTGTGCTGCCTCCGGCTGGTTCATCAGATCTGCCTCCACAACCTGAGACTAAGCTGGTGTTTGTGTTCTTGTATTTAATCCTGCTTTGCATTTGAAAACCATCCCAGTGACCTCTCTGGGTAATGCTGGAAATATCTGAACATACTGATCTCACATTTGGCGTTCCAACAGCAGGGAACGCTCCGACCGTGTAATTTCACCTCCTGTCTTCTGCAAATGTCTGCGTAGTTTTACAATATGATGTTTTTCTTTTCCAGAGAAGAAGCGTCCCTCCAGAGATGACAAGGACAACATTCTGAGGATTAAATATTTTTGTAACTAGTTGAAATTACTAGTTTTATTGCAATAGCTTGTTCTCGTCTGTCTGTCTGTCTGTGAAATGTTAACCCAATGCAATGCATGCTGGAAATTATATGCTAATAACCTCTTTGCGACCTACTGACCTACTAGTGTTTCTAAATACCTTAATTTCATAAGTTAAATAAACAGTTGACTGGAAATTTAGTCACCTGATCAACACACCAGACAAATCATAATGAGTTAATGAAAAGTTTATTATTTTGTATTTAATATGGGTTTTTACATTTAGTGATTTAAGAACGTGAAAGCTTGTTCTGACGTCTTCTCTTCGTTGGTATGTTGGATGCACCTGATGGCTGTCCACGCTTCCTTTTTGCTGCTGTGTTCTTCTTCTGTGGTCCTGCCGTCTCGGCTTTCTTCTTCTTCTTCTGTGGTCCTGCTGACGCATCAGTTTGATGTAAATAAATAAAGAGCAGATCAAACTGAATGTCACTGAACTGTGATCAGACTGTGAGAATAATGACGCTCTCAGTCTTTTATAGAAATCATGCTGAAATGAATGTAATCAAGCAGTGACACTCCAAACTACAAATACATTAGGTAAATGAAAAAAGACACCTTTCTTCTGAGTTTGTCCTTTGATGGATGTCATGTTTGTTGTTCGGGGGACCGCTGCCCTCCTCTGCCTCGGTGCTTCGTCCCTCTGCTTGGTCTTCAGCTCCACCTCCACAGGGTAGTGGTCACTGATGCTGAGGGTCTTGGAGAATAAAGAAAGTCACATGTTCAGTGCTGCTGCTGACCTTTAAATGCTGCAGACAGTCAGTTTTGCAGCTTCACATCAACACAAACTTGTCTTACTTCCTCATCGCTCAGCTTGAACTCTCTCTGGAAGTTGAAAGGTTTGGCAGAGCCGGGGACGATGGCGTTCAGCATGGTCTGTCCGTACACCACGATCCTGGAGGCAGAACACCCATCACAGTCCTTAGACACAGGGACTTACCTCCTGGACACTTCCTGAGGGCTGAGCTGTGAAGTCTGATTAATGGGTTTGTGGTATGTTGAAGATAAAGTTTTGGAACACATTAAAGTGGATGTCTTTTAATAGGCCTACAGGCTGCAAACCTGGCCTGCTCTGGAGGAGGTTTTGCATTTAAATGACCTGTAAGAAACGCCACCATTTCACCATTTCTTTTTCTGACCATATTCTCTTTAGAAGATACAAACTCTCAGCTGAGGGAACATGTTTTATCTATAAACCTGTTGAGCTGTACACTACCAGTTTGCCTGAAGTGAATATATGAAAGTACTGTAGGACTGAACTTCAGCCCTGCAAGCAGATAACAGACATTTGTAATAGTTGTAAGTTATCCACTACAAATTGGCATTATTACCTCATACTGTTATGTGGAGAAGTTCACTGCTTTATTTCCAAATCTAAATTTCCTGAAGATCATCTGTTAAAGAAATGTTTCTTAAAAAAAATCAAAAGGCAAAATTTAGCCAATTCAGATTGGTTCAGTACACAAAAGGACACCTGCAAACTGCTCGCTCTTTGCTTTGTAATGACGTACTACTTTACCAAGCCGTCAAAAAATCCAGCTCATGACACATGAATTTATTTAATGATTTATAAACCATATCTTAAATGGTTCACTGTAAAAATACAAACATTTCTTATCGTTTTAATGGTATTCACATCCTGCATTTTTATGTATATGACTAAATTCATTAATTTATGTTTATACATTTATTAATTCATGTGTCTCCTTGCATTTAAGTCATCAACTAGGTGCACAGAAGAAGCTATTAAAATTTATCTAGAGGTATGTGATCTTGCTGCTGCAGAGAGGTTGTAAGCTCAGACAGCAGTGCCTCACCTGTCGTAGGTGTTGTCATTGTGGTTGCTAGCTGTGGTGTCCACGTCATCTTCTATTAGCCAGTGGTAGGGAGCAGAGTTAATGCGGATCCCTCCCTTCTTCTTCTGGGAGAGGTATCGACCGTCTGCGTTAAAGTCCCCCAAAATCATGATGTTCTGCAGAAATAAGCACACCTTTGTCTTTTAACAGTCTTCAACTCTCTCAGTGCCAGCACCAAGACTTCCATGCATGTGTTCATTATGGGAATCACAAGGTAGTTTGTGGTACTGTTCAGAGGAAGAAGTGAAGATGGGTGTCAGTGATGCACAGTGCATCCCTTTACTTTTAAAAGGCACAAAAATATCCATAATCTGAAGACTTTATGTATGGTTCTTGTGTAGACTAGGTTTTTATACTGAGCATCCTGAAGGCTTAATCAAAAGGGTGAAACTCAGTCATGTGATTCTGTCCATGCATTTTCAAGCACGTTCAGCTGTAAAGACATGGCAGGTAAAAGACAGATCATCCAACAAAGGGCTCAGTGTTTGACTTTTTAATCACACTCATGGCAGCATTTACATAATGTGCAATAACATAAATGTAAAAGAGCCATAAGTTGACAAAAGGCTGAAGTGTCCAAGTGTTGAAGTGTCTGCAGTAAAGATACAAAACTCAGGTTTAATTGTAGCATTAGAAGTTCTGGCGTATCACATAAAAGTAGAGATGGAAGCAATTTCCAGGTCCTTTACCAAAATAACTAGGTAAAACTATTTGATTACAAGTAAACGTCCTGCATGAAAAATCATACTTGAGTAAAAATACTTGCAGCAAAATGTAGTTAAAGTATCAAAGTAAAAGTCCTGGTTTGTTCCCTCTGACTGATACACTGTTATATCTGCTATCATTAGACTATTAACAGTAGGCATCAGAGTGTCAGCAGCTTGTTCCTGTTGCAGCTGCTGCAGGTTTGAACTTCTTTATACCCAGTTTCATATTCAGGGACAGCAAATACATCTGAGGATGATAGCAGGAGAAAAAACAAAGTTCTAATCCAGAAAATGTGTTTTTAAGATTTTGCTACGATGTTGGCTCATTTGAACATTTGTTGAAATTAAAATATGTGAGACGTCTAGAGGGAAAAATCCTCGTCGACAGACAAACGAACAGATAAATGCCGGCAAAAACATAACTGTGTCATATTTTAAAAGATTGTTTTATATCCATTGTGTAAAATTTCTGTCTCAAAAAAGCTGTCAGATAAATGCAGTGGAGTAGAAAGTACAATATTTTGTATTATCCTGAAAATATACTCAAGAACAGTACTTGAGTAAATATATTTGGTTACTTTCCACTGCTGCATATAACATCAGAATCAATGTTAACCCCGTCCTTGTTCCTTTGATATGATTTTACACCTAAAAGTAAAAATGTTTACTAAACCTGCTGTGAATTTCATTTTAAAAAATCCAGTTAGTATCAGTCTTGTGTATTTGACCTGCAGCACTTTTTATTGAAAGTGTCACTTACATTAGTTTTCCATTTCTTCCTGACAGCCTGGACCACATCGTGCAGCTCGTCCAGCTCCTTCATAGAATCCTCTGGTTTGGTGTGAACTGGGATCAGGACCAGGTCTTTCACCGCTGGAAGGTACATGATACACAAAATCAGAATCAGAATCAGAATCAGAATCAGAATCATGTTTATTGCCAAGTAATTTTTACATTACAAGGAATTTGTCTTGGTCTGTTGGTGCAAACAGTTAAGATAGCAAGAAATAAAATAACATTAAGAATATAAAAGAAGAAGTAGAATAGAATAAAATATGGCAAAATACAAGATTAAAGGACAAAACAAGACACAACAAAGCGCACCAATGCACCGTGGCGGCCGTCTGCGGCGCCATCTTGTTGTCTAAACATAAGTGAAGACATTATGCTAATAGAAACACAGGTAATGCTTTAGATTACACAATATTATCAATACAAATCCACACTGTGAGTTTTTAGACTTATACAGAATGTACTATTATATACTGGTAGGTAGAAGGGAACAAGGTTTGAGTGAATGGGTGGGGGTGGGTGGGTATGAGATTATAAAAAATCTAGGTATCTTCTGTCTATGTGGACATGACAAAGTAAATACACTCAGCGGACACTTTATCAGGTACACCTGTTCAATTGCTTGTTCAATTCAATTTTATTTATATAGCGCATATTTATAACATAAGTCGTCACAAAGCGCTAAACATTGTAAGAAAGAACACAAATAGCTGTTAACACAAATAGCTAATCAGCCAATCACATGGTCAATGCATTTAGGCGTGTAGACGTGGTCAAGACAACTTGATGAAGTTCAAACCGAGCATCAGAATGGGGAAGAAGGGGGATTTAAGTGACTTTGAACATCGCATGGTTGTTGGTGCCAGACGGGGTGGTCAGAGTATTTCAGAAACCGCTGATCTACTGGGATTTTCACACACAACCATCTCTGGGGTTTACAGAGAATGGTCTGAAAAAGAGAAGACATCCAGTGAGCAGCAGATGTGAGGACGAAAATGCCTTGTTGATGTGAGATGGTCAGAGGAGAATGGTCAGACTGGTTCCAGATGACAGAAAGGCAACAGTAATTCAATAACCACTGGTTATAACCAAAGAATGCAGATAACCATCTCTGAACCACAACACGTCCAACCTTGAAGAAGCTACAGCAGCGGAAGACCACACCAGGTGCTACTCCTGTCAGCTAAGAACAGGAAACCAAGGCTACAATTCACACAGACTCACCAAAACTGGACAACAGAAGATGGAAAAACATTGTCAGGTCTGATGAGTCTCAATTTCAGCTGCAACATTCAGATGGTAGAGTCAGAATTTTTAACTGGTTTCTTGACCATGACAACGAGTTCACTGTTCTCCAACGGCCTCCACAGTCACCAGATCTCAATCCAATAGAGCTCCTTTGGGATGTGGTGGAACAGGAGATTGGCATCATGGATGTGCAGAAGACAAATCTGCAGTAACTGCGTGATGCTATCATGTCAATATGGACCAAAACCTCTGAGGAATGTTTCCAACACCTTGTTGAAAGTATGCCACGAAGAAATAAGGCAGTTCTGAAGGCAAAAGGGGGTCCAACCTTTTACTAGCAAGGTGTTCCTGATAAAGTGGTCGGTGAGTGTAATTTCATCACTGCAGGCTGTGATCACAGGATAAGTACAGTATGCAGGCTGTAATCTAAGTAGTGATTGTTTGCCTTTTTGTTTTCTTATACACCTTAAAAAGTAATTCAAGAGATCTACCCAACACTAAATTAAATGCATGGCTACAAGATAAACAAAAATCTAATTTACTGACTGAGACAAACCTTGTGGGTTGCAAGCATTAATTTGGTCGGTTAGGGCTGCCGTAATAACGTTACATCAACTTAACATTGTGCATAATTTGAAATCAAATTTCTGTGTTGATTTAAACTAAATTCAAGTTGAGGTAAATTAATAGAATTGGCTTGATAACTTCCCTTTTCTTTAACTTGTGTTCAGGGTTTCAAGTCCCCTCCCCTGTCTACTAAACACTGGGACAACTTATTTTTTCAGATTCTGCCAATGTAAAAAAATGTGTTCATAATTACAGTAATTAATATGTTAATTAACAACACAAAAATTCCCTTTAAATAATGTAAAAATAATAGTTGGAAGAACTTAATTTCTGTAAATAATCAACAAAGACTTGTGTTTATGCTGCCTGTCATTAGGTAATTTAAAATATCTCTAACTCACCGTAGTTTGTTGGTTGAACATAATTTCAGTAGAATTTGTCATGACTCAAAAGATTGATTCAAACTGTTACCTTGGTTATTTATTTATTTGATCAGTCAAAACATTATTTTTTAGTTTATTTGAACACAAAAACTTAGGCTGTATATTTGTGTTACTGAACAGCACAGACCTGCAGTGGGGCAGCTGAAGTGCAGGATGAAGGGCTCTCTGGCGAAGGCGTCTTCGTCTCCAGCCTGATTGTCTTCATACTGGTAGCAGGCTTTCAGCTTCAGCTCATCCTCTCTGAGACACACACATGTCAGGGCACGGTGGTGCGTTTGTGTGCATGCTACATGAGCCAAAAGCTTTGTGTAAAAGCAAAACCTTGGATCCATAAACTATTGAAAAATGTTACTGATCTCACACAGTGATTTAATTATAGCTTTAATGTTGGTATGAGCTGCTCCTTTATGTGATGTGGACGGTGAAGTTGGACTCTCACCTGTAGAAACAAACAAACTGCTCCTTGTACGTGTCTCGTCCCAGCTGGCAGCTTGAGATCATGGAGTAGGGATGCTGTCTGTTACTGATGAGGGAAACACAAACATGAAAGAACACCACTGTTGTGTTACATAAGGTCTTTGAAGACGTTTCACCTCTTATTCAAGAGACTTCTTCAGTTCTAAAAGAGAAGCCTCACGCCTAAAGGAGAAGTCCAGGTAGTTTTATTGAAGCTCTAGCCTTATCTAGATGCCTTTTGTTTATGGAGTTACATTCCTATCTTTGATCAAGACCGTGGTCTTTTAATTTGAGTGTAATATAGTGAGGATCGGTAAAATGGGACACTTTCTGAAAATCTGCATTCTGGAACAAGTTGCAGAATTTGTCCAAAGCCCCAGCTCCAAACTTCCTACAATTCTATCCTTAACTTTTTTCTATCAAAATGAGCAGCAACACAATGACACAAGTAGCAGTTTTCAAAAGAGCAAAATGGTTATAGAATTGATTCTTAGCAAATATTACAATAAAGACCATAAATATCACGGGAGTCTCGAGTTCACATTGACTCTTATAATTCGTAGGTTTTCCTGAATGAATGGCTGAAACACATGCATCTTTGTCATAACAACAGTCAGGCATTTGGTTGTTTCATAGATTTATTATAGGTCATCTAAAAAATGACAAAATCTGCTGGGTCATTTTCTTCTCATAAGTGTTTACAATTGACTATAGTTGCTGACTCCTCTGAACCAATTTAAATTAGGCCCGTTTTATCCACTCATTAGACTCAGTTACAAACACTACAATGGAAAAGTCTAAGGAGCTCAGCACAGATCTGGAAAAGCACATAATTGACTTGAACAAGTCAGGCAAGTCACTTGGAGCCATTTCAAAGCAGCTACAGATCCCAAAATCAGTTGTTCAGGTCTTAAGCATATGCATGGTGCAGCTGTATCATTGCCATTACCAGTGAGAAAACACAAGCTACCACAATCTCCTAAGAGACAATTGGTCAGGATGGCCATGAGTCAACCATTAATCACCTAAAGGTACATTCACAGTGAATTAGGAGCTGCTGGAACACAGGTGTCCATGGACTGAAAGAAGCCCTTCCCCCAGAGGCAGCTCCTTACAGCTTGACTGAAGTTTGCTGCTGATCAAATGGACTAAGAAAAGGCTTTCTGTTGTCAGATGAAACAAAAATTGCACTGTTTGGAGGAGAGAAAATAATGCCTTTAACACCAAGAATACCATGCTTGACAAACCTATTGTCAAGCATGGTGGTGGTAGTATTATGCTCTAGGGCTGTTTTGGCGCCAGTGGGGCTGGTGCTTTCCAGAAAGTAAATTAAATAAGAAGGAGCATTACCTCCACATTCTTAAGGAAAAATCCTAAAATCATGTGGCAGAAGGTTGGATCGTAAATGCAGCTGGGTGTTCCAACAAGACAATGACACAAACACTCGTCAACAGTGGTAAAGAAACAGCAAAATCAGGTTAGCATTAAGTACTTAGACTGGTCTCCCCAAATTCCTTATTGAAACCCATCAAGAACCTGTGGGCTGTGTTGACAAAACCATTCTATGTCAGGAAGCCAACAAATGTAGTTCAACTGCACCAATTCTGTCCAGAGGAGTGGTCAAAGATACAACTAGAAACTTGCCACAAGCTTGTAGACAGCTACCTAAAGTACATAGTTTAGGTGAAAATGGCCAGTGGACTTTTATACAAATATTAGCATTGCTGTAATGTATATTTCTGACCTGGCAGATTTAGTCATATTTCCAGAAGACATACATCAAATCTGCCAAAAATCAAAATGCATGATTGTTGTTTGTGACAGAGACGCATGTGAATCTTCAAAGATTCCATCACAGAAAATTCAGAGTCATAGGAGCTATTGGAAACCTAAGACTGCCGTCATATTCATGGTCTTTAGAAGAGCATATAAACTTTTGTTCACAGCTGTACATTTAGCAGTGCAGTGAACTCACTCAGTGTTGTTGAGTTTTTGAAGCAACTTCTCCATGGCTTTACCGCTCTTATCCACCACCTCTAGTATCAACACCACACTGTACCGAGACATGATCTGGAGGAAACACAATGCTTGTTATCATCGGCAGCCTTTATCTTCAAACTGCATGTTTCTTTGTCTTCCATGTGCTTGAACAATGCTGTATAGATAAAATTATAATCACCTTGGTGAGGTAGTGGACGACAGTCTCATCCGCGACTTTTTTCTGTCCAAGGTTCTTGGCGTTGAAGGCTGCTACCTTCATTTTACACCTTATTTTGACAGACAGATAATTCAGAGGGTTGGTAGGATGAGTATAAGGGATATATTGTTCAAACTGCTGGTGACACTAAACAGAAAGAAGAAGAAAATGAAGAACAGAAAAAGAAGAAGCTGAGGTAGATAAAGAATGATGACACTGTGATTGGTCTGTTGTTGAAAGCAAACTACATTATAATCAGACTGCTGGTATCAGCTTCAACATGCAGCACAGATGTGACTAGACTGTGAAACCATGCTCAGTACATTTTATAATCAGTCAGTCAGTCAGAATTGAAAGTCCGTGTGTACTTCCACATTAACTTTTAAGTTGTAACTTAAGTCAGACTGTGAAACATTTAAATTCATTCTTTTAGACACAGCTTATTTATACTTAGTTTACTATTATCTCTGCACAACTCCTTGGTGTCCGCACATAAAGTTCGTGTCATTTCAGACAGTGGTGCTGCACTGTTCCACATTTTGTTCAGAGTTTACTTATCTGTTTTCTGGTTTTGTTTACCTGGGAACCTGTACTAAGGATTCAATATCCCCAGAACTATAACTCCCACAGCTGTGAAATGTGCTGAGGACAAAGGCAAAATAGGGTCCAACAGATCCAAATGATTAAACTGCTCCAGCAAAGGCTAGATTTCAAATGATTAGCCCTTGAAAATGGAAGAAGGTGCAAACTTTTTAAACAAGGAGCCTCAGAAAGTTCCCGTAAGTGCATGTATGAGGACAAAGCTAATATTTCCTACTAAAATGCAGTCTTTGGTTGACATTTAACCTACTTTTGAGAACTCTAGCATCAGTAGAGTTTGGTTTGTGTCTATTTTGACATGCCAAAATGGTGATTATGGACTCATTATATATGGACAGGTAACAGTTTGCTCAAGGAAAAAATGTTCAATCACAACCATCATCCGTCACACAAGGTGTTCCGCAGGGATCAGTGTTGGGACCACTTCTATTATCATATACATCCTCCCCCTTGGCAACATCCTCCGTCACTTTGGAATTCATTTTCACTGTTATGCCGATGACATACAACTCTACATCTCCACTAAACGTAGCTTCATTTTGTCAAAATAACAAAAACCTGAAACCTCAGTGTACCATATCACATATTTAATGGTATGAGTGTCTTAAAAATGTAACATCAAAAACTCCTGCACTGACATATAAAATGTATGAAACTGTGCAGCAGCTTTTTGGACCAACTTCTGCCTGGTCTTCCTAAGAATATGCTTAATAACATCTCATACTGACATTATAAAACCACAATTAATGGCTCAAACAAACACTTTAAGAACACTTCAGCAGTGTTGAAACAAATCTTTAGATTTTTAAAAGTAACAATAAAAACACCAAAGTCCTACTTCATGTTTTTATCTGTAAAAATGCCCGACACCTTATAAGATGGCAACATGTTTTATATGAAAATACATTCTAAAGAAAAACCATCCCAGCTGTCACTTTATAAGTGATCTGATAACAGACTGTTCAACTACCACGACTTCAGCATTCATATTCAGTTATTTAGCTTCACACAGAACTTTTCAAAATGTACAATTCATCCTTCAAAATGAAACTAAGCAAGTATTCAGCTTTCTTCTTCTGCTACAGTCGAATACTGACTGATGTAGTTCAGTTTTTAGTTTTTAGAAGCAGTAAATGAATGCAAATAGAACAGAAACTCACCTTTGTGGCTGAAATAAGCAAAATAAAAAATGAAACAGCTGCTAGTATGTGAGCAGACTGAGGACTGGAGAAAACAGAACAAAGCCGCACCATGCAGGAAGTGTCTCTACAAAGGTCTGTTGGCTGCAACACACACATGCACACACACACACACACACCCACACCCACACACACAAACCACAGCGCAGCCAGCAGTCTCTGTTATCAGCGCCATTAAGTTCAACTCAGGTGTTTATCAAACACTACAGTCCTCTGTTCTGTGCAAGCTGTCAGGAAAATACATTATTTCTTTAATACGACAATTTTTACCCACACCGACGGAGTTGGCCGTGGGTAGGGCGGTCACAGCCGTCTGTCTGTCTGTCTGTGGGAGGGTGTGTGAGTGGCTATGTCCGCACCATAACTCCAGAACAAATAGAGATAGGCTAATCATGTTTAGGAAGGCATCCGACGTGGATCTGCATCTGGCTTGATTGCATCCTAGTTAGATCTGTTTTCACATTGTTTGGTCTCTCAGTGGTCTCAGTGAGGAATTTGACAAAAAGCCTTTTCACCTCCTGGAGCAGTTCTCACTGCATGCTGCAGAAGCTGCTCAGAGGATCCTTGATTGCTTGTTTGCATTTTTTCTTTTCATTTTTCCTGATCTGCATTTGCAGATCTTTTGAATTTTACATGTATTCCTAAACAGAGAATCATAGAGGAATATGAAATATCAGGCTCCTGGGCCGAGAAATATACATTATATTGCCAAAAGTATTGGGACGTCTGTCTTTACACGTGCATGAACTTTAACGACATCCCAATTTTAATCCATAGGGTTTAATATGGAGTTGGCCCACCCTCTGCGGCTATAACAGCCTCAACTCTTCTGGGAAGACTTTCCACAAGGTTTAGGAGTGTGTTTATGGGAATTTCTGACCATTCTTCCAGAAGCACATTTGTGAGGTCAGGCAATGATGTTGGACCAGAAGGCCTGGGTCTCAGTCTCTGCTCTGATTCATCCCAAAGGTGTTCTATCGGGTTGAGGTCAGGACTCTGTGCAGGCCAGTCCAGTTCCTCCACACCAAACTGGCTCATCCATGTCTTTATTGACTTGCTTTGTGCACTGGTGCTCAGTCATGTTGGAACAGGAAGGGGCCATCCCCAAACTGTTCCCACAAAGTGGGGAGCATGAAATTGTCCAGAATGTCTTGGTATGCTGAAGCATTAAGAGTTCCTTTCACTGGAACTAAGGGGCCAAGCCCAACCCCTGAAAACAACCCCACACCACCAAACTTTAAACTTGGCATAGTACTTGGCAACCTATCACGGTACCACACTTGAATTCACTGAGCTCCTGAGAGCGAAACATTCTTTCACAAATGTTTGTAGAAGCAGTCTGCATGCCTAGGGGGTGGATTTTATACACCTGTGGTCATTGAAGTGATTGGAACACCTGAATTCAGTTATTGTGAGGGGTGTCCCAATACTTTTGGCAGTATAGTTGTTATGATTGGCTTTTGCTCTGTTCTCTTTAAAGTTATATTCTTGCACTTGTTCACCTCAGATTTGTATTTCTTCACTGAACTCATGTAACCCACCGGTTGTTTGCATTTAACCAGAACAGTGCGACATTTAACTTGATAAGCTGGAACCAAACATATTTGCAAGTTCCTCTTTAATCTGTCTGCATTAGATACACGCCTGGAGAACAACACTCATTCATCTTTAATACCGCATTTCAGTAAGATCACGTGGACAGTGGTTGACATGTTCACGTCAGAGGTAACTGTGAAACTGGGTTGCATGCAAGTCCAACCTCTGTACGAGGTGGGCCCAGCCTACGAAGACTTACGTACATCATTTCCAGAATTCCAGGTTTGCTCTGACTGAGATTCGGCGGAAGCTTTGTCACTCCGAGCCCACCCCTGTATTTATTTTACCTGTGACCTAAACAAATCCTACATTTGAAAACTGAAGAATTCTCATTCTTGTGCAGTCAATAAAATAATCTTAACATAGTGTACATCAGCCCTGTCCCTCCTGTAACGACTGAGTCAGTTTCTTTTCAGTCAATTTATGTCTCACTGTGGTATTTTCAGTCTGTTAGTGGCCATTTTGCATTTCTTTGAGGTTGTTTCATGTCTCTCTGTGATCACTTTCTGTCCATTTCTGCTCATTTTGTATTTCTTTGAGGTCCTTTTAAACCATTTCCTAGTCATTTTGCATCTCTTTGAGACCATTCTGTGTCTGTTTGTGGTCATTTTGCACATCTTTTTTGACACACCACATCTCTTTTTGAGATATTTTCCAGGTGAAAACTAGGATCCTGAGGCCTGTAATTAGGAGGCTTGTTCACTAATCCATCCATGAAGAAAACACATTAGGGAAACCCATAGAAAACAGTTTTCATCCACATTAGAAAGTCAGCCTGCAACTTGCAAGACTGAATGAAAGTAAATGAGTGATAGAAGCAGGGGCTACAATGAGAAAACAACAGACTGGTCAGTGACAATGAAAACACAAAAAGCAGAGTTTCCTGATGAGTTTATTTCATAACATATATAACTGAGTCACTAAAGCAGAGATACACTGTGGGATGAAAGGCTCTTCCATGCTCTCTGCCCAGACATCCTTCCTCTTCCTGTTAAAGGCTGATTCACAAAAGGACACAAACAAAAACAGAAGAGGAATAAGCAGACTTCTCAGTAAAACAGCTAACATCATACATCAGCACTGTTAAAAATTTTGGCTCACAGCAATTAATTATTTGATGCTGTTCAATAAGCTAAAAGTGACAGACAACTTAAAAGATGCTACAATCACAAAAATTCACTTCGCTGTTTCTTGAAATGATTAATTTTACATAATTCCTGATGAGTTGTCAGCTCAGTTCATCTCATGCAGCCTGTTTTTTAAAATTTATTTTTCTGTTTTTGTCTGTAAAATTCCAGTTTATAATATAAAGTCAAACAGTCTCAGTACTGTTCTGCACTCAGCCGACTATCACCTCCTCATGCAAAATGTAATTGACAGCTTACACCCATTGTTAGTAGTATTGTGTGAATGTTACTGTAGCAGCAGCTTGATGGTGAAAATTTAAAGAGTTCTAATGTTTAATTTATCAGAACAGTTGTGCAGATTATTAACTTTATTTCCATTCTTCACCAGGGTAGAAAAGGCCCGCCTGTTCACAGGGGCAAGACCCCCAGACTGAAAGAGACACAATACAAGTACAAGTGAAGCTCTTTGTGGTTGTTTTGTGTCTCTGTGCTGTTGCTTTCTCTTTTTGCATTGGTTTTTATTTGAGTCATTCCATGCCAACTCACCGAAGTCCTTCCAGTTGAGGTCATGGATTTTCTTAAAAAAAAAAACAGGCAAAAACTTCTACCTAAACCACGGAACCTTGCAAAATCCCACTGCTCTACTCCAAATGCTTTTAGAGTTATGAATTTTTGAAAATCAGCCCTCAGTATTAAATTTGTATGACACCTGTTGAGCTATTTTGTCATAAGAGAGTGAAATGTTGTATTATTTTTTTGTACATACTATTTTTATACTTTATTGCTGTTAATCTGAGTGGACGGCAAAGTAAGAATTTCATACAGGGAAACGTGTGTCTTCACTGTGCACATGACAATAAAACTTTGAATCTTGAATCTTATATATCTCATAGTATGTCGCAATCCATTCTGCAATAATCTGCCTCAATGAGTATCAGGTGGGGTAAGCCCAGACTAGCTTTATTGTTTTGCTAATTACAGTAATGATACAAGCTGATGAACTTAGGAAATGTTATCTTGTCCAGACGCACGGAGCAAAATGAATCATCTATTACACAATGAGCAAAACCACTGCAGTTGTTTATTTCCTGAACTCATGACTAAATAGCTCAACAGGAAACATACAGACATATTAAACATTGACATCAACATAACAATAATATCTACCTGACAATTAAAGCCACCAAATGTGACATTAAACACGCTGAAAACTACAAAAAATGTGTCATCTTCATAAAATCACAAAGTAATAAAGGAGTAAAATAACACCTTTATTTTTAAACATGTTTTCAATGGATATGAAGACATAAATAAATGATAAATGGTTTGCACTTATATACTGCTTTTTTCTACCTTAGTGGTATCCAAAGCGCTTTACAATGTGTTTCTCATTCACCCATTCACACACCGATGGCGACATAGCAGGCATCTTGCCCAAGGACACTTCAGCATGTGGAGGGGTGGGGGATTGAACCACCAACCTTGGGATCAGTGGACAACCCGCTCTACCACCTGAGCCACAGCCACCCACAACCATCCCCTTTACAAAATTTCAAAGAAAGCAAAACGATCCTTCCTGGAATAAAATCCTGTTAAAATGTCCTAAAAGTGGATTTTCCAGTTCTGAAGCTAATTACAGGACAGTCAGTTTTTAATGTAGCAGCAAATGACATTTAGATCTGACAAAACTAAGTTGTTTCTACCCACAACACACCTTTGGTTGGAATTGACAGAATATTAGCAGAGATCTGGATTTTTGAAAAGTATAGATTTTTCATTCTTTGGAATTTTATTATTTTAATTGCTGTACAAAAACAAGTTCCAGCTTTTTCTTGATGTTCCTGGAATATTCAATAAAACAACACCAGCTGATGAAGAAACATTTGGTGAGGCTTAAAAGAAGAAGTGAAGTGATCAAATTTAACACCGAGGGCCTGTTTTCAAAAATTCATAACTCAAAAAGTATTTGGAGCAGAGCTGTGGGATTTTGCAAGGTTCCATGGTTTAGTTTTTGCATAATTTTCCTCAGTAAAATCCATATCATTCAACTGGGAGGCCCTAGGTGAGTTGGCACGGAATGACTCATCTGTTTGTGTTTATTTTGCATCTCTTTCACTCAGTTTTAAAATCTGTCTCGTTACGTTTTATATCTATGCAGTTATTTTTGCACTTTTGTGTTCATGGTGCATTTTCTTGTTCTGACTGTGGTTGTTCTGCATCTCTCTTGTCTTGATCCCCGCTTTGACCCTGCCTGTCTCCCTCTTTCTTTCTTTCTTTCTTTCTTTCTTTCTTTCTTTCTTTCTTTCTTTCATTCTTTCTTCCTCTCTCTCTTCCTCTCAGCTTTGCTTTCCCTCTCTCTCACTCAGCCCTGCTTTCCCTCACCTTCATTCCAGCTCTGCCTGCACCCTGATTACCTGGATTCAGGACAGCTGCGAACAGCAGCTCACCTGCCACTAATCATCCTTCCTCAATAAAAGCCCCGGTTCATTCAGTCAATCTCCACCAGACCACAGACAATTCAACTCTGTTTTCCTGCCGGTCCTCGCTATGTCTCCTGCCTGCCTTTCCCCAGACGCCAGTGCCAGAACTCTCTGCTTCTGCAGCACATTTCTTTCCCGTATCCTGCCCCCAGCCAGCCTTTACCCGTCTCCTGCCTGCTTTCCCTCAGCCTGTCTGCCCCTCTAGTTTAGTTTCTGTCTTGTGAGTATCCCCGTTTGGTTTGTCTTGCTTTAGGTTTTTCGTACCTGTTTTCCTTTGTTCTTATTCTGTGTGCAGTCTGAGTTATTTCTTAGTTTTTGTAGTTTTGTACACCTTTTGAATTGAGTTTGGTTTATCCCAATCTGTTCTCCCCCCCCAGTTTGGTTTATCTTAATCTGCTCCCTATGTCCCCGCTTTGTTAGTGTAGTTTAGTTAAATCTTCTGTGGTCTTCTTAGGTTTCCCTTCATTTGTTATAGTAGCATTGGTTGTAGGTTTTTGTAGTTTTCTCCCCTTTTGGTTACTCATTCTGTTTTCCCTTCCAGTTGGTTTCCTCTTGGTGAATCTACTTTTTTTTAAAGTCCTTATTAAAGAAACTGTGTCTGCAAACTTCACCTGCCTGTCTGCCTGCTTCTGTGTCTGCACCTGGGTTCCCAGATCCCCCTTGTAACATCTCTGGAGCTATTTGCATCAAGTAGTACCTTTGTGTATCTGACAGGTCTATCTGTCCCTATTTGTATTGGTTTAGCATCTTTTTCATTGGTTTGTATATCTTTCTGAGCTTTTTGACTTTGTCATTGTTTGCCTCTCTTCACTTGTTGACTAGAAATTTTAGCCATCACTTCAGAGTCTCTGGACTCTTTGGAACTCTCGGCCTGTGCCTGGTGAGGTCTGTTCAGTAGACTGTCCATGCCTTTGTGCTGTACATGATGTCATACAACTGCTAAGGCTTTTGTTTAATGTAAGTACAAGCACCAGAAATCAATCTCGACCTGGTACAGACAAAACGGCAGAGTTGGAGCGCTTCTCTAAATTAAGATAAAAGAAACGTATAAAGAACTGAGACGGTGTCAGAACTAGAAATATACCTTTCTTCTTTAGATGTTTTCTGGACTCATTTGTCTGGTTTTATTCTTCCTCAGGCTCCAGCTCCAGCTCCACCTCCACAGGGTAGTGGTCACTGATACGTCGAGTCTGCAATAAGAAAAGTCAAAGTATTTTGAAGACGGCATGGTGGAGAAAAGAGAAACTTTATTTTGAGACGGTTGCCTAACTGGTCCCCATGTAAAATGTCTTACCATGATATTACTCAGCCGGTAGAACTTCTGGAAGTTGAAAGGCTGAGCTGAGTGAGGAACAATGCAGTTAAACATCTCATCTCCATACACCACTATCCTGTAGGCAGAAAGCACAATCAATCATGCATTATTTTGTCAAAATATAAAATGTGGTGTTTTAACAGGCCAACAAAATTTCCTCCAGTCCAGGGTCGGTTCATTTAAAGTATAAAAGCACACTGCTCCTATAGTGGTGTGTAGCAATGCAGACAAGGGCTTTTGAATCTCAAGAAATTCTCGAAAGCAGTTGTCCACTGCTATTTAACACTCAGAAACCCAAAGCCTGCTGGCAGGTTGACAGACAAGTTATCCTTTAAAAAATCCCCAAAAAGAGTCACTGGGTTTTCAATTGTTCAATGGCCTTTAAACTAATCACACTGAATGTTCCCTTGTGGTGTTTCTTTAGAAAATGTAACCAAATCTAATCTCAAAATTATGATACTCCATCAAAATCACTTCATTGTACAGGTCATTAGTGCCATTAGTGACTAGCTGCCACCAACAGTCACATGACACAAATTCTAGGACTCTTTGAGTAAACCGCAGGAGACAAGTATGGAAACAAATTAAAAATGTAAGTAGCAAAATATCTGTAATGTGTAAAGTAACATTTTTTTAAATCACTGGCAAGACATGTTGGCATTTGGAATAGTGAATGTAGCCTCCAAGTCTGAAAGCATGCAAACTGAAGCCAATGCAGAAGTGCTTTCAACCTGTATTCTTTCTATTAGCCACCAGGGGTGATTGCTCTGGTTGTAGAAACACATTGATTGTACAGAAGTCTATGAGAAAAGGCTTCTCTTCTCAATTGATTTGTTACATCAGTGAACATTTTTCAAATTAGTGTATGGGCTCAGCTGCTTACTCTAAGTCTACTTCAATACACTGTGCTCATCTAAGAAATGATAGTCCCATTTAGAGTAAAACAGATGATAAAGAAGGGCATGTTTAAGGGCCTGTCTGACTTGGGATTGACATATGCTACCATATGGGTGTGCACAGAGTCCTCCAGTTCTCTGTCAGGCCCACCCCTTGCTCACATCATTTGGTTTCCAAAAACCAAGATGGCAACGGCCAAATTCCAAACGCAAGATTTCAAAATGACATCACAATGTCTTCTTTCATACGGTTTGGTTTTTCCTATTCATCTAGTACCAGTGCATGTTTTTCCCCTAATGCCTCTGGAGACAATAAAGCCCAGTAAGGCTTCAACACACCATAATAAATGGAATAAGACAGTGTACGTGAAAAAGCACTTGAACAAGAAATGCAATAGTGAAATTTATACTAACATGTTTCAAACAATGCTTTACCTTGAGTTTTTTAGCAAAAACATACTATGGTATAAGTACAAGCTGCTGAGATACCTGTCGTAGGTATGGTCATTAAGGTTACTAGTAGTGGTGTCCGCTTTCTCATCTATCAGCCAATGGTAGGGAGCGGAGAAGATTCTGATATTCCTTCTTCTGTGCTCTGGGAGGTAACGACCATCAGCATTGAAGTCCCCCAAAATCATAATGTTCTGCAGTGTAAAACAGTAAAAATACAGGGAGGAATGCTGTGGTCATAAAGAAATGTTGTACATCATATATATTATTTCCATTTCTTTTTAAAATGAATGTTTCCTAACTGTGTAAAATATGTAATATTGTGACAAAAACTTGTCTTTATACTTGTAATGAGAACCTGGGTCATCTATCCATTAATTTTAGCTAACTATTTTATCTTTTCCTGACCATTTTACTAACTTGCGGTTGGGTCAATGTGTGTAATTTATAGTAAAATGGGATGTGAGCATAAAATACCAATGAGATCAAATCGATTTGTAGTTACCAATACAACCATTACATGAATCAATCCATTCAAATCAAAAGATGATTATTACTGTTACCATACATTATTATATGCTATTAATTTCCAACCCACATTAGTGCTGAATTTGCTCCTTGCAGCTGTGACCACTTTATGAAGAGCATTCAGCTCAACTGCAGCGTCCTCTGGTTTGGTGTGGATTGGGATCAGAACCAGGTCCTCCACAACTAGGAGCACAAACACACCTAGTAAGATGCAGCTGTGTTAGTGGACACACATACAGTGCCTATAAAATGTATTCACTGCCCTTTAGGAGTCCTTTTTTTCTCTTTATTGCTTTTAAACATTGAATCATGGGCAATTTAATTTGGCTTTTTTGACAAAAATGTACAAAGAAAAGACTCTTAATGTCATAGTAAAAACAGATTTCTACAAAGTCAAGTGATTAAAAATACAAAATGTAAAATTGCATAAGTATTTACCCCCTTAGGTAGTCACCTGATTCAACACAGGTGCAGCTAATTGGTGCTAGAAATCAGTTTGTAACATGGAGATCATCTGAGTGAAGCGAATGTGTCCCAGTGATGATAGTATAAAGACAGCTGTTTCTGTTGAGTGTTGACTGTGAGTGACAAAGAGAAAGCCACTGAAGCTGTTAAAAAACTCCTATTAAATCTTGACTACAGTTTGCCAGAAGGCATTTGGGAGAATCTTAAATCATCTGGAAGATGATTCTTTGGTCTAATGAGACCAAAATGGAACTTTTTGGCTGTCAGACTAGACGCTATGTTTAGAGGACACCAACCACTGCACATCATCACAAACACACCATCCTCACCATGAAGCATGGTGGTGGCAGCATTATGATGTCAAGATGCTTTTAGAAAGACTTGTTAAGGTAGATGGTAAAATCAGTGCACCAAAATGACATCATGGAAGTCACGGAGGACAACCGCAAGAGAATTGCAGCTTGCATGTTTTCCAGCAAGACAATGACCTGAAGCATGCAGCCAAAGCTGCACAGAAATGGTTTGGTGGAGTAGCTGAGTCAGAGCCCAGACCTCAGTCCAGTTGAGAATTTGTGACTGTATTTGAAAAAAGCTGTTCACTCACGATCTCTGTGTAAACTAAAACTGCAGAGTCCATATGTCCAATGCTGATTGAGACCTGTCCATCCAGGCTCAGTGCTGTGTTTGAGGCCAAGGGTGCTTCTACCAAATACTGACTTGAAGTGAGTGAACACAGATACAACCACTGACTTTACATTTTATACTTCTAATTAACTGACTTTACTGTGTATGAAACAGTTTTAACTTTGATGGGAAATAGTCTTTTTTTGTAATTTATTTGTGGAAAAAGCCAAAAATAAATTGATTCAATTTGGAAAAGCAATAAAAGGTGAAAATATCTAAGGGGGTGAATGCTGTCATAGATTTGACACACGGTGGCATATTGCCAAACCCTGAAGGTACCATATTGAGCTTTCTAGTAAACACATCTAGTGCTACTCTCTAAAACGCATTCGTTGAACCCTCGAGGTTTCTGTTTAGTACCAGACCTAAAACCCTAATTTAAACTTTATTCTAGCCCTAAAACCAGACTGAATACTCCAACAGCCCTTTATATTTCTGTCCTAAAGTGAGGACCAGCTACAATTTCTTCACTCCCAAGATCTAACTGAAACTGATCTTCTCAAAGACACACACACACACACACCCACACACATACCTGTATCAGGGCAGTGAAGGTGCAGAATAAAAGGCTCTCTAATGAACACGTCTTCGGTCGTTTCTTTATACTGGTAGGACTCGATGATACCCACCTCGTCCTTTCTGAGACACACAAACACACGTGTTTCCCTCACTTCAGATGGCAATACACTGACCCACATCTATTTCCTTGGCAATACTAACCTGAATGCTAAACCAAGTCTTGTTTGAACAACAATATCTCAGGAAGTATTAAAGATAAAAGCCAACCAGAATCTGCAGTATTGGACAAGCAGATTGAATATGAAGATCTGTTGAGACAGTGGGATTTACACTATACACTAGAAAAATCCCATTATCTCAGCAGATTTATGCATTCTGACTCCATGGGATGATGAGAAGTTACGGTGGAAGCTTCAGACTTTTATATTTAATAGTTTTTGAGCTATTGTTGTTCAAACAAAGCCTCAAATTTAAATAGGCTAAAAGTGGGTCGACTGGGAATTTAATAAACAATTCCTGGAGTGCTTTTGATATATGAATCTGCAGTTTCACAGATACCATTTATATATCCACAGTTTATGATAAAGGGTTTCAAGCAAATCTGATCTGAGATGGTCGAGCAGAAGGCTCTTGGTGATTTAACATAAAAAACAAAACTTTTGTCTATGGATATATGTGAAAGCATCAATAGAAAGCATCACGTTGCCATAGCAACAGGTCAAATTTAAATGAGTACAACTCACCTGAAATTTTGCACAACTTTTCCAGGAATGTTTAATGTAGATTCAGAATCCAACAAGTTAAACTTTTTTCACTGTTTTATTTTCTTTGCAGAGGTGAGTTCTGTTATTTCGCAGACATCTGTCAAACATGTGTTGAGCAGATTCATTCAGAGGGTTGTTCACTTCACCTGTAGAAGAAGACATACTTCTCCCTGCGGCGGCCTCGTCCCAGCGGTTCACTGCATTCCATGGCGTACGGACGTCTTCTGTTCCCTCTATCAAAAAACACACAACAAACCAGCAGTGTGAACATATAGGAATCAGTCATCAGTCCTACTGTGAAAATCCAACCCTTTTCACAAATATAGTCAGACTTTAGACACAGAAATTAATCTGTTGCACAAAGCTCTTAATTGTGACTAACTTGGGATGAATATTGTGCAAACTGATCAATTAATTAAAAAAAAACTCTCTAAACTCCATTTACTGCAGCAGAAAATATCATCAATATGTATAAAGACGTCCTCAGTGCTTCATGTCTCATGGCTCACTTCATTTTGTGCCACTGGTCAACAGGCACCAGTGATTGTTACCATGGAAACACGACTTGTTCAGGTTGTGCAGACTCACCTGTGCTCGTTGAGCTTAGTGAGGAAAAAGTCCATGACCTCACCATCGGGATCCATCACCTCCAGCATCACCACCACACTGTACCGAGACACAATCTGAAGGAAGGCAAATAAAATAAACAATCAGTATTTGATATGTAAAAGATTTTCCCATACTGGTCCAACACAGTGTGTTACCTTGATGAGATTTTTCCGCACATCTTCATCGTGGACTTTGCTCTCTCCCAGGTTCCTCACATTGAAGGCTGCGATCTTCATCTTGACTATAACATTAAGAACAGTACATTACAGTATAAAATAAGGTTTAGACAAGTTTAAATCTGAGTTTCCAGATAAAGTACACATGTTCAGAGCCGGCTTGCCTATTAGGCCATATGGGCAAATGCTAAGGGTGCCGTGGCCTCCAGGGGGCGCCACAGAATCAGGAAATATTTCACCTTCAATATAATTATATTAAAAATAGTTATTACTATGAACTCTTCCAATGGAAAAGCTCACATTGATTCAAATGTAAAGCAATGCCCAATTAATATTACTACAAAACAATGCTATTGGATTTCTTTTGTAAGCGTATGTAAATCACCGATGGAGGGGGGGCCATATAAAAGCTCGCATAGGGCGTCACACTGGGTAGGGCCGGCTCTGACCATGTTAATGAAAAGCAGTGGAAAACAGAACAAGAAAGAGACAGCAGATGAAAATGAAGAAGTGGCAGGAGCTGACAGTACTCTGGATGATCTGGGTAATAGTCATAATCAAAATCATAACAGTAATAACAGTAAATTAGTGAGATGCATTTTTCATCATGGTCATCTTATCCCTCTTTGGGTCCATGTCTGTTTTCAGATGTGATTTCTGTGTCTATGCATGCATGAATATGTGCACATTTTAAGGCTGAAAATGTACAGAGATGCATCAATCTATTCCAACAGATCAACCCTTGCCACAAAAACAATGTGTTTATCTTCCAGTGCTTCTTTTCAAGTAAACATTTGATGCCTCATAGGAGAGAAAACTAAATAAATGTAACAGAAAACAGAAGAAGAGCAGTGAATAGTCAAGTGATGACACCTAACCACAGCGTTTGTTTTCTTGTCAGTTTCCTGTCTACAGACTGGAGGGTAACAAAATAAGTATAAAACCTTAAGTTAATCTTTTCATCACTGTAGCTGAAAAAAAAACCGATATAAATCTATATATCGATGTGATTTTAGCAGCTTTACAGCAGGCCTTCCACCAAAGTCCTGTAAACTGAACAGTTGCCTTCTTAACACTTTAACTGCTAGGTTTTTTTTTGTGACAAACAACAAAAAAACTCACCAGTCTGGTTGAGGTTAACAGCACTTGGGACGTCAGAGAGCAGCAGAGGATGCTTCAGCGTCAGCAGGCAGACTGTGACTGAGAGTTTCTGCAGTCTGACAGGAAGTTTTTCTGCTCCCAAATGGTGGGCGGTCTGCATCGTTTGGCGCTCTTTTACAAGCATACTGATTAGATTGAGTGTGAAAGGGCGCCAAATGCATGCATACTGATTAGTTTTTGTCTAGGACAGATCATCACCTATTTGGCATGACGAGAAAGGTAAAACGTCTTACACATTTAAAAACAAATATGATGTTCTTGGGTGCATGATTAAAGTTAAAATCACCTGTTTTTGCAGACAGACAGAGATGAGCTGCTGAACACACTGAGTCTACAACAACGCTGGGCTGAGCTCAGTCACTGAAGCAGGAGACGCTGTAGATTCAAGATTCAAGATTCTTTATTGTCATGTGCTTGTAATAATGTAACATCATCATCAGCAATGAAATTTACTGTGCTTAGTGTCCGATTCAACTTCACAGTGCAACAATAAAATAGCAATAGAATAAAATAGAAATAGAATAATAAATAAGAACAATAGAAAAAAAAATAAAATAAAGACCAAGGTGCCAGAGTGCATTGTGACAGCTGAGGTAATTTCACATATTATTACTACGTGGTTAGTTCATTGAGTGAGTGTGTATGTAGTGTTAGTGTGTATGTGAGTGTGAATGAGTGTACCTGTGTGAGTGTAACTGTTGTCTGAGAGGGTGTGGGCTTGTGTGAGAATGTGAGAGTAAAAACCTGTAAAAAGCTTACTAAGGTGAAATGACTCTTTTTATTATTGGAATTAGTTTCATTTGGTTCAGTACCAGGTGAAAAGTCTAGAGGAGCTGCATTAGCTTTAATTTGTGGGCGGCTGTGGCTCAGGTGGTAGAGCGGGTTGTCCACTGATTGCAAGGTTGACTGTTCGATCCCCGGCCCCTCCACATGCCGAAGTGTCCTTCGGCAAAACACTGAACCCCAAGTTGCTCCCAATGGCAGGCAGGCATCTTGCATGGAAGTCTGTCACCATTGATGTGTGAATGGATGAATGTGAAACACACTATGAAGTGTTTTGAGTTCCACTAAGGTAGAAAGGTGCTATTTAAGTGCAGACCATTTACCATTTGCCATATTTAAACTCAACCACACGTGCAGGGAGCCAACAGAAACCACAGTAATGAATACTTCATACTTCACAGAGGAGGACACTAATGCAAACCTTCTATGGATCCAAGCCTATGAAATATATTGATGACATGATACACTATTAACTGTGTTTGCAGGGGGTTAGCTGAAAATAAGACTAGAGAGAGGAAACCCATTACTTCTGTTATGGTACTTTGTAATATGGTAACTAATAAAAGACTTTAACGCATAAATCACATGTTTTTGATATATTTAATTTTTTGCAAAAAAGAAAAAAAAGTCTTTTTTTTTTTAACAAACTGCCAAAAAAGTTGGATGAGTTTTCCAGTAGAAGCCCAGCATCCATGTTGAAGGATGTGTTGACCCGTCATTGACTGTAAAACACTGTAACAGCACAGACAGATGACTGCTGGCTGTGACTCCCCACTGAAATCCACTGATTTATTACTGAAGTGAATGAAGCCTTGCGTGAGCAGAATCCATCTGATTCATTCTTTCCTTCTCTGCTTCCTCCGCCGCGCCTCTCGTCTCTTCCCGCTTCTTTTTCCATCAACCAATCAGTTTAAAATTCACAATCCTGGCTTCCTGTTTGCGTGCATCACTGAATCACTGGGCAAACCTTCACACACGCCACCAGCCCGGCAACACCGCCAGGACTGCTGCTGTTGTTTTGGTGAACAGTGTGGTTGTTTCCTTCCATTGCTATGGTAACAAACAAAACAACACAGTCACAGCAGGGAGAAACCGTTTTCTGTCTGACAAAACAATGAAATTTGGCAAAACGACATGTTACCACTGCATGAGACACAGACAGTGTGAACATTTCACTGAGTAACTAAAGTGGATTAATGGAAGCTCATTATTGTCAGTAAAAGAAAGGTAGAGGAGAAAGGTTAGTCCTGATTAAAAAGTCACGTAGATTACATTTTACAACAATTGTGAGATTAAAAGTCACAATTATGTGGAAAAAGTCAAAATTTGGAAATAGTATGATATATAAGATCAAAAATAATGACACAAAACGTCTAACTTCTGGGAAAAAGCCATCCCTTTGGGTTACTGGCTCAATATTACACGAGAAAAAACTCAAAACTATGAGTTAAAAAGGAAAATGTATGAAATTAAAGGCAAAATATTGAAATACATCTAAAATGATGACACAAAAAGTTTAAAATAATGATATGTAAAGTCAAAACTATGGGAACAAAAAATCTAAATGGTCACAATTTTTTTTTTTTTTAATTTACACTGAAAGTCAACATCATGCCTTCATTACAAAATAAAGTGAAAACAATGCAAAAATCTAAATGACACAGAATCAACTTGTCAAATTAAAGTCAACATTCTGACTAATCAAATTAGAAATGAGAATGTGAGAAAAAGACAAAATTCTGAGTTAAAAAGGCAAACTTGTGAAATTAAAAGTCATAATCATGCATTTGTCCTTCAGGAACATGTTTTCTGACTTTCATTCTAATCAAATAATTTGAAGCAGAAAAAGACACCAAACATCATTTTAACATTAACAATTATTTAATTACATCAAATATGAAAAACACATCCACAGTGTCTGATTTTACAACTTGAAAAGAAAAATAAATCCCAAACTGCTTTGCTCCATTCATGTATGTCAAGAGGTGTTCACTTCTGGTTGCCATGGGAACAGTGGCTAATTAATTAAGGCAGGTTCTGAATTTAGTTCACTAAATAAATCAGTCATTGTGTTACTATATACCTCAAATCAGGCGCTCATTTTTGGTCTAACTATGTTTGTTTACAGCCCATGATGTGAAACTGCTCCTGCAATAAATTCAACAAATGTAAAAGAAACAAGATAGTTTTATTTTGTAGGAGACTTCCTGCTTGTTCGGGTGAAGCAGTCATTAAAACAAGTGTTGAAAGACGAGTGACGGTTGCCTCCGAGGATGCTGGGATGACCCAGGGCTGTGATAGTTTAGTTTCTCAGCTGGTGGAGGTGGAATGTATCGGAAGCAAAGCATCATGGGAGGGGAGGATGGAGGGTGGGCGTATAGAGAGGTGTCTTGCTTTACATTTTATTTGGACCAGCATTCATGAACATGTGGAAACTATAAACTGGGAAGAGGCTTAAACAGAAGTAGTGGAGTGTGTCAGATTAAAAAAAGTCGTCACTGATCATGTTTGTATTTCTAAACATCATCAAACAAAGCAGAGACTCTCAGTCTTAGGACAGCGAAGGATGACATTTAGAAATATTTATTCTGGTACATTTTAAGGCCGAACCAGACTGAGCTCAGTCACTGTGGACGTCTTGTTGTCGGTCCAAATGTCCAGCATGTTTATTAACTCATCTTTGCAGACTGGGGTCGACCTCACAGGGTCGCTGTAATGTGTTCATTTGTGTGTCACTGCTCGTTCTGCTGCGTGTCTGTGATGGTGGACACGGCGCCCTGGCCTTTGCTGACATCACTGATGCACGCCCACTGACCGTCCATCGACTCCTTCCACAGCGTCACCTACAAACAGTGAAGGAGACAGCAGTCAGACATCCGAGGCCACGACAAAGCCAGTTCCATATAACCGGAGTATCTTTTCAGATGACCAGTGACTAACACGGACAGGTCTACAGCTGCATATTTCTCACAAGAAGCACAAGCTATAACCCTAAACCAATATGAGGAATCAAAATTCTAACACAAGCTAAAAGAATCACAGCTGCTGGAGCCAAAACCAGGACGGAAAGCTGGAACAACATTTCCAACTGTGTGAACGTGAGTTAATAGTTAATAAACGTGAGTATCACTGCCTCAGAGAAAGGCACAATAAGAGGGAGACTTTAACCACGTATGAGTTGCTTAGATGTAAGTTTCTTATTCAACCTTCAGTTAAAATATCATCATGCAACACAAGACTGTGTAACAATATTACAGATGTTGTCCCTTTATGCTGCTCACAAAAGTATGGAAGTAAGAATAAATAATCCGGTGATGAAAATAAAACTATTTTCATTGTTATGTGGGGGATGACTTCAGCAATCTTACACTCAGTGTCATTCTTATAATGTGTAAGACAGTTTATATCTTTTTCTTTCAGCTGCTTGGCTTAGTTAAACAGTTTTAGCTAGAAGTAAAGAACAAATATAAAAACACCTTTCAAACTGATAAGTATTGGTATTGAAAATCTTACACAGCTGAGAAGTAAAAGGCTTTAGTGCTTTATCAGCATCTGTTTTAGGATTCTATCAATATGCAAAGAACATGAAACAATGAAACAATGAAAGGGCCTTGAAACTGCAGCTCTAGAAACTCTTGTCCTCCTCAGAGAAGCTTTCATAGCACTTTCTGCACACTGAGCTCTGTATACTCTTTCAGGAATAGTGATGCTGTTTTCCAGCTGACTAGTCAGTAGAGGGTGTTTTAATGTGTGTTGATCGGTTATCTCAAACATAGTTTACATAAGTTACTATAGTTCGGACAACCCAGAGTTACACCTGAAGTTAACTGCTTCATAGCACAGGCCTCCAGTTTTTCACAAAAGTCCATTCATAGCTGTGAAAAGCAGGAATATCCTGTTCTCAACGTGGTATTAGGGAGATCACAGGAAGGCTGCTGTCAGAAGTTAATATGAAATAAAACAAAGTGCTACACGCTACAGACCAATCACATAAAGCCTGGTTCTGAGTGGTGAGTTTAGCCTCTGTGTTGGCTGGGCTGAGCTCCCTACACAAACGTCTGTCTTTGTGAGATTTACAGTGACCCTAACTGTCACAACTAAGGCTTCCACACCTTTCCTTTTAAAACGGCATTTAAAAACATAAACTATCTCTGTGCTGGTGATTATTTTAGCTCAGTTTCAGAAATAATCTGCATACTAACATGCCTGAAAAAGCTCATCACTTGACCTTTTAGTGCACTGGCCACGCAGGTTCTAGTGCAAACATGAAACAGGAGGCTGGCTGCTTAATTGTAGGAAATACTGTAGAGGAAAAACACCACCGGCTGAAATTAAGTTATGCGTTTTAAAGTGACAACATATCAGAGAGTATGTAGCCTAAATGCCTCAAAATAACCCCCAGTCCTCAAAATAACCTACGTCTGATTCTCTTTTCATTTAGAAAAAGCACTGAGAATAGACAAGAACAAAACACAGGAAAGAGTTACAAATACAGAAAACAAAGTAGAGTGAAACATCTTCCCTTTATCGTCACCTCACATCGATTTCAACAGTCACATTTTTGCAGTTGAACCTTAATTAATATCAGATCAATAACTCATGACAAATAAGGTGTCAAGCTTAGAAGACTATATAGAGACCAAAACAACAGTCAACCTTCTGAATTCATTGATGACTCTTTGGTGGAATACATAAGGAAAACATATATTTTTTATGTAAGTATTAAAAAATATATCTAAAATCATGAATGTATTAGAGGGGAAAACAGAGACTGTGTAAATCTGCACATTGTACCTTGTTGTCTCCTCCAGACACAGCCAGTATATTTCCAGTGATGGACCAGCTGACGTGCCAAACCACATCGTTGAACTTGTGGAGCAGTTTGGCCGTCCAGGTGTTGCCAGCAGGGTCGTCGCATGTCCAGATAAACACACGTCCGTCCTGGAAGAAGAAGAAGGTGTAAAAAAAAATGGTTCCCATTTAACTCTGGTGATGAGCTTTCAGGAAGCTGCCATCAAAATATCAAATTTAACACAAAGTTTCTGTGAGTCTTTAAAAACTAAAATGTAGACTGGTTAAGACAGCAGATATGTAGGTTTGTAAATCAGATCTTAAAGCAATTTAGAGAAATGAAGTGGCTGCTTTCTTTGGCTCCACCTGGTGGTACAAGCGAGTAATTTCCAGTGGAAAACTCCTGATTGAGTTGGAATTGTTTTGGTGATGAGGAGAAATGTGACTGTTCAAAAACATTATGGATGCTGCTGGAGACCAGTACAGGCCAAATCTTAAAGTAAAACCATAAAATCTCACCTGAGAGCAGCTGGCGATGGTGCTGGTGGGAAGACCAATAGAAGGAGCCCAACCGACATCTCTCACCCAATCGCTGTGAGCCTCAAGTTTCTGATCCTCCTTCCACTGACCGTCCTCCTCTCTGATACAAATACATTTATTAAGGTTATTACTGACAGTACATAGAAGAAACATCCAGTGCAACAGAGAGTCTCTCACTGATAACTTACTTCCAGAGTTTAACCAGGTTGTCACAGCCTCCAGAGACAAAGCGTTTGACGTAGTTTGGTTTCTGTCCTGATGGCTGATCGATCAGGCTGCCTGGAACTACAGCAGGAGCCCAACTCACTGCGTTACAGCCAATCTGCAGCAAAATTACAGCACAGTGTATTACAGCCAACACACGCGGCACCAACAAATATAATACAATAGTAGAGAACAGAGACACAGATTGCTTAACCGAGTAAAGCAGACATTTCCAATATTCAACACAGTATTTTATCTCTGTGCTGCTGAGTACTGCGTGGCAGACTCACAGTGTGCGCGTTGCTGATCTTCTTGACATCCCACTGCTGATCTCCGGTGAATGTGAGGAGGGAAATTGCTCCATCTGAGCTGCCACAGGCCAAGATCAGACCAAAGTCATAGGGACCCCAGCAGACAGAGTTCACTGTAGACACAGAGAAACAGTTGAAGACAAGACCAACATCTCAAGAGACGGTCAAAGAAATGGGTGGAAATTTACTTAGTTAACAAGTCAAACACACTTTGTGTATAGCTTGTTTCATACAAATAAAATGAAACACAAAGTGCTTTACATTAAAAAAAAGAAAGAAGAACACAAGCAATACCCCTCACCCCTAAATTTCCTCCCCTAAATCTCTCCCACAAACAATTAGTCCTAATGAAGGACTTAATTGAATGTCACCATAAATAAATGTAATGAGGAAACATCAGAGGCAGGATAAGTCAAAAAATTTAGAATTGCAAAATAAGACGTCAATAAAGCAGTGAAGCCTAAAGTGTATAAACCGGCTAATTAAATAAATAAAAATCAACTAAAAAACAGACTGAAAAGGTAAGTCCTGAGTTTGCCTTAAACAATATTAACTTCTCTGCTGCCCTTAGGTCTTCAGCAAGGCTGTTCCAGAGGCGATGCAAGACCATACAAATAAAAGGATGTCTTACTGTGGAATTTTGTTTTGACTTTAAATCAAAAGGCCACTATCAGAAGACCAGAAGGTCAAATATCCAGTACACTATTTCTAAGCAAGGAAAAGGAAGAAACAACTAGAAAGAGAACAATAGAGTTTAACAGAAACCAGAGAGGCAATTAAACAATGGTTTACCTTGAAAAAATTCCCATAGCAACGATAAACTAGTGAGAAACTTACTACAAATATAACTGTTGTGCATCTCTTCAATCACTGCGTGAGGCTGCTGTAGCAGCAGGGTTATGTATTTGACACCTGCAGGGCCCAACCAAGTATAAAAATGAACAACAATGAGGTGTCAAACCTCTCAAAACAAGGAAATAATGGTGGTTTGACACAATGTCTGTGATTTGGAAATGGTCTGGATTGTTATAGCTAGATAAACAGCAGAGAAACACGCTGCAAAACATGTCGGTGACCTGCACTGATGAAGTCTGCAGTTCCAATCCAGAGCCTGAGCTCACAAACAAGCCTCTAGTTTTCACAGTCACTGTTGATCGTGTTTGCCTTTTCAGCTGTTACCACATACAATAATAAGACATGAACATAAAGGTAAAAAATTTCATAATTTATTGATGGTTTCAAAAAGCTAAAGGAGCTCTGATACTGACACTCCTAACGGGTTTTCTACAAATAAAATTATATAGCATCAATGCTAATATAAAATAAGTATCTCCCAGGCCTACCAGCACCTGGGCATTTCCTCTACACTGGCAGGGAGGACAAACAGGATTTTGACTAACACTCTGATCCCGGTGAGCTACTGACCTGAAGACTCGTGTCCGGTGTACTCGTACATCTTGTCCCAGGCTCCGTTCTCCTCCTTCCAGATGATGACTTTGCGGTCGTAGGAACAAGAAGCCAAGATGTTGCCGAACATCGGGTGAGCCCAGGCGACCTGCCACACAGGACCCTCGTGGCTAGACAATACACACACACAAAATATAATGAAATATTTTTATGTGACATGAAACAGACTTTACCCAAGAATCATAATTTATCACCAGTTATGGTTACAGTTGTTTTGTCTATATGTCATTTATAAACATAAGCCACCAGTTTCCTAACACAAACCAGAAAAAGCAAACAAACAACAAGAAAACAGTTGTAAATGTTATTTAATGTATTTTACTAATTTTCAGTGTGCAATGACTGAGCTCTTTTATTAGCTTTAGCCTCCTGGTTTGGTTGTGCAGCTTTGGTTGCTTACCCTCTAAGGTCTGCAACCAGTATCTGCCCTCCGTTCCTGACATCAAAGATCTTGACAGTGCGGTCAGAGGAACAGGTGGCAAGCCGGGTCCCATAGTAGTCCATCTGGGCATCGTGCTGAAACAGACAGAACAAGAAAATATCAAGACCTGTGATATGAAAATGATCTCTCCTTCCACCTTTCTACATACTTATGATTTTTTATTTTTCTGCAAGAAAAATTCAAAATAACATTAACAGACACATTTAATACCAGACCATAGTGAGGGCTGCTGGTAGCACTGTGAAAGGACACATCATCCTACAAAAAACACAGTGAACTGTTGAATAGTTCCTGTTAGCACTAGAACAATTAGTCATGAATCAGTTAGTCAACCAAAAGAAAATTAATTATCATCCATTTTCAGAATGTATTAACTGTTAGTTGTTGGGCTTACATGGTTAATGATTTTGGGTGCAGCCCTACTTCTGATCCACAGTTTCTACTGCATTAACCAGATGCCAAATCAAACACTTTACTCGTGTGTATGGAGGCAAAATTAAGAAAACTGTGTCACTGGCAGAAATTCTCATGGGCCTGACTGTATCAGTTCAGGAACTGATGATTCTTCAGCTGCATTACACGTCCTAATGTGTCAACTAATGTCTAACAATTTAATATGACGTTACAAGGGGAAGACCACGCAACATTTTGCACCTGCCACGATTATTGTTTCAATTTTAAACATTTTCTGTTCATAAAATAAAAACATTTGTTAAGGTTTGTTAAGGTTCATCTTAGTGTGTGTTTTCTGCAGCTGTTGTATTTACCTATTTTTACTTTAAAATCAGCCAACTGCAGAAGTTTGCACAAACTATTGCATTCAGTTTTACAGGAAGAAACAGATGTCACAGCAGAAATGTTTCAGATGACTTTCACCACTAACAGGAGCGACAACACAAAATACCTTTAAGGCTGCAGCTTATTATATTATTATTTTTATGTATCTGTTAATCTGGTAGTGTCTGTCTACCACAGGTTCTAAGTAAAACACCCGGTTTAACGTAGTGGTTTACACTTTCAGAGCCAAATGAAAGGAGCAAATCCTCCAAATGAAGAAACTACAGCCACAGAATACTAGACGATTGACTGATTCTAAAATAACTGGAAAATAATTTCTGTTGATCAGCTCTGACTGTCATTCAGACATGATATTGAGCTCCCACAGTGTCAGCTATCAGCTAGCTGGGAAGGTAGTTACACGTTACAGTGGCAACATAGACTCAAACATAGGTGACATGGCGCTATAAATACATCTACATTAAGGCAACATTGTGCTGGCATATGTATTTGAGCTAATTAGGAACAAAAACTACAATAACTTGAACTAAACGCTAACGTTAGCTTCGATAATCTACTAGTTTGAGTTGAACGAAAAAGGCAATACTTACGATCATGTCCTCGTGGGAGGTGTCCACCGTGTTAATAACGGAAACCTGAAATTCACAAAGAAACGAATCAACTTAAAAATTGCACTCAATTAAAGCTAGAGATTAGCCTCCTACTGTTAGCTACTGTGCTAACGAGCTAGCAGCTTGGGCACGTCAGCAGCTAACGGTAAACATTTAAAATCCCAAATGTCAACGAGCAGCTTCGCTCACAGCGTAAATTAAAGGTTAATAGACTCACCATGACTGCAGCGAAACGACAAACGCTCCAGAAATGTGTTAGTTATGTTTTCTAAAATGAATTAATTCTGTTCCCCAACTACTCCGACGTGGCAACAACTACAGGAGCCGCTTCCCACCGAGTCCCACCAAACTTCGAACCGGCAGAAACGACACAAGCACAGAAAGGTTCCGCTTTCTAAAAAAAAAGACTTTTTCCGAGGGCTAAAGAAAAACATTTATAAATCTTACATAATATATGCCAGAATAATATTTTTATTTGTCCTGTTTTTCGGTAGTAAATTTCTTGCCAGATTTTAGATGCCATTGCCAGCTTAATAAACACAGTTTAAACTTAAGTTTTGAATTTAAAGGCACAAGATTGAGTTTATTGTAAACAAAAATATTTTTTTCTTCACATTTGCCGAAAGATTGCAACATTTTTTTGTTTTCCTTCATAATTTTACATAAATTTCAATCGAAGCAAAAAGTATTATTATTAATCACAATAATTTCTTGTAAAACTATTTTGAAAACACATATTTTATTTCTTATTTTTAGTGTCTCTGTCTTTTCATATCACTTGATTCTAATATAATTTAAATGTGAATCTTAATACTCACAAAATGCTTCCTTGAATAAAGTTTTATTTATTTATTTATTTGGAAAAAGACAGTTAAGCACAACTATTATGCTAATAAGAATGAATGCTAACTGCTAACGGAAGTGCAGCCGATGTTTTATGCTAATTAACAAGCTACTTAAATATCAAACGCGGTTTTAATGACAGATTTCGAACAGTGACTCAGCGGTGAAACTTCGTGTGTCCACACAACGGCGCCACAAACCTGGAACTCTTTTCCCTTCACGTCTATTTTTATCTGAACCCACCGAGTGTCAGGTTCCACCGGCGGCTAGCCCTCCTCTCCGCCCCGGCAGCCTCGCCATGTTGTCGGGTTAAACCTTCTGACAAAGTTTCCTGATTTTATTGAACAGTAAGTTTATTGTCGCCGGTGACAGCTGTCAAACAACCAAGATGTCGAGTGTCTCCTACCACATCTCCAACCTGCTGGAGAAAATGACATCTACTGACAAAGACTTCAGGTAAGAAGCAGCTGAGCAGCTCTGACAGTGAGATGACACTTTTCAGTCCTGACTGATGTCATGTGTGTGACATTTTACTACACAGGGGGCATTTCCGTCTTCTTTATCAACTTTTCTTAGATTTAAAATCACACTGGAAGGCTACTTTTAACCAACAATGCAACTACAAGGATTATTTTCTTTTTCTACAAATGATTTTCTCTCAAAATGGCCAAAATACAGTAAAAAATTAGTTAAAATTGTTAATGTTATAATAACAGACAGGGCTGTTTCCAGTCCAAAGCATAAATACATTCAGTTTACTGTCTAGCTGATAAGACAGACATGAAACCCTCCATTTTAAGAAGCTGGAAACAGTGAATCAGACCTCTTTTTATTCAATTTAAAATGACTTATACAAGTAAATGATTATCAAAAAAGTATTTTTTTCTGTATAGCTACTAACCATTTTATGCACTAATCAACCAGAGCTGCAATGACAGACACTATTTTGTCTGTACAAATGATTTTCTCTAAGAAATAGCCCAAAACAGTAGACAATACGTTATAACTTTTAATGTCTGGTAACAGGCCAAGGTCCAAAACAAATTTATCAAGTTTACTGTCACCTAACTAGTAAAAACAAGACATCAAATTGTCCATTTGAGAAACTAGAAACAGCAAATCTGACCTGTTTTTATTGCTTTGAAAATGTCCAATACAAGTAATTGGTTATCAAAAGGGTTTATGTAAATCTACTGTTCACTTTAATGACTGTGTCCTCAAGTTAAGATGTTGGAATCAACTAATATTTGCAAGTTTTTGCATATCGAAAAGCTGTCTTACCCAGTTCTGTTCTGACTCTGGGAACAAACATAAATGAATAATAAAACAATTTGATGAAGCAGTTATCCAGTAGTTGAAGACTGTGTGTGGAAAAGTTACAACAGTTGATTTTATTGTTGAATAATGTACCTATTGTTATCTCAAGTAATCAGTTACTTCTTTTCTGGATGAAGTGCTTGAAAAGAGATAAAACTGTGTTATAGTTTCACACAGATTAAAAGGACGTCTTCAATAAAGAGTCCAAAACCCAAAGATATTCAGCTCACTGACGTGGATGTTAAAGAAAAACATCAAATCCTCAATTCAGGTAGCTGTAAACAGCAAATCTTTGACATTTTTAGTGTAAAAAGGACTTAAACTGTTAATCAGTGAGCAATTGTGGATTAATTTTCTCAAACTGTTTTCAACCAATTTTAAGAAAGCCTGTGTGGTGACATAAGTGTGTCTATAAGTCAAAAACACTATGATGCAACAGATTGTTCTTGTGTTGATGACTGACATCTGCTTCAGCCCTGTCTTTCTTCGTGCTGCATGTGTTCAGGGAGTAACAATGTACAAACAAGCATTTTAATGAGTGGATTATTCATAGGGCAGGTCATTTGCATGCTTCTGTTTGCTGTCCACATATTCTGTTTAATCTCCAACGGTGTGTGTTTGTTGTGCTGCATGCGTAGGTTCATGGCCACCAATGACCTGATGCTGGAGCTGCAGAAGGACAGCATTAAGCTGGACGAGGACAGCGAGAGGAAGGTGGTGACCATGCTGCTCAAACTGCTGGAGGACAAGAACGGAGAGGTGCAGAACCTGGCTGTGAAATGGTAAAACTTACAAAGACTCATGATCTACATTGAAACTATTCTACAGTGTTTCATTCATATTTTTCAGACAAATCATGTGAATCACCGGAAAATCACTTAGTTTTGCACATTTCTCAGCTTCACTGTTTCCAAGGCAGCGCTGTCGCCTCTGCGCAACAAAGTGACATTTAGTGCAATGATATTTTAAGAGTGCTTTATTTGCAATTATTGTGGTGCTTTTGTCCGTTCTTAAGTAGACATTTTTTTAAAAATATTTTCTTCGCTTTTCTGTGAGCACATTTTAAGTTACTGTTCATGCCTTGCAATTGGAAGTTTGAAGAAAGCAAACATACCTACATATTTTTATTTTATGGTTTGAATGTGAGCAATTCAAATCCAGTTCCAGTTTTTGGCAGCATAGCAGATCACATAATCAATTAACCCAAGTTGGGCTGAAAAATAAATCATTTGGATGCTTGATGGCAAAACGGGGCAAAACTTATTTTGCCAAAAGATCATCAAAAACGCACAATATAAGAGAAAAGTTTTAAAAATTCCACACACAGTCCTTCTAATGAACATAATTTATTGAAGTGACTTTTCAGTTCTCAGACCTCCATCAGGAAACAATCATTCAGACAAAAAGACAGTACATAAGTTTACAGAATGAATGCTAAAAACATGCTGATGTGTTCCTTTTCTACATCTTACATTAAAGCAAATGAAATATCCTTGGGTTGGTCAGACCAGCAGATTAAAGCTGTCACTTTGAGCTTTTTGAACCATTTTTATGGCATTTTAAACAATTTGTGCAACAATCAGCAGATTATTGAATATGAAAAACCCCACTAGTTACACTGAATCCACTGAAGTACGATGTGGGTGTGTTTGATTTTCAGTCTGGCCCCTCTGGTGAGTAAAGTGAAGGAGCCTCAGGTGGAGACGATGGTGGACACGCTGTGTTCAAACATGACGTCGGACAAAGAGCAGCTGAGAGACATTTCCAGCATGGGGCTGAAGACTGTTATCGCTGAGCTGCCGCTGACTTCATCAGGTGAGCTGCTGTCTCAGATGATCAACTTCTAATGGCAGCTTTGATCTCACATTAAAGTCAAACTGTTAGCAGGACATGCTGGACATATATTGTTCCTGTGATTACAGTAATTGGCAACAGGAAAGCAAAATGTTCATTAGACATTCACTCATGTTTTACTGTAACTGGCTCACTAGTCAAGTTACATGTTTTTGAGGGATTGCTCTGAAACCTTTCTGTAAATAAGAGGAGAATTCTCGGCTGGATTTTTTAAGTACTGTAACCAGTTGGCAAACATAGTTTGATTTATCTTCAGGTTGTCTCTCCAGCTCTTCAAGGTTGCTTGTATTTGAAAGGATTCCATCATTGTAGCTAAAACTGACTAAAGCCCTGTTGCTCTTACCTCTTCTAAGATGAAATCATATGAGAAGATTGTGAAGGAAGTGCTCTTAAACACAGTGCAGCAAACCTCACCCTGCTCCAGTTGTTCACGGGTCAGACAGGGGCACTGAAGATGCAGCAGGCGTCGTGTTAAACGTGGCTGTGTTTAATAGGGTGTCTCACATTTTTTCATGTAGGCTAGGGAGTATCCACAACACTGATCCTGGCCTGATTATTTGGCTGACAGCTTTTTTAAAACCTTAAAGTTCCGCCGTGTGAAGATTAATTGTGTTTCATCAGATGTTCTTTTATCCTTCACCAAATCACCTTAAGGATGAGCCCTCTTGCCCCTGCTATGTAACTTATACTCTAACATGTGTCAAAGACAATCTGAGAGGAGTCACATCAAGTTTGGTGACGATTCTATCATAATGTCTCTGCTTTGACCTTGATCACTTCCTGTTAGCAAAATAATCCATGGGCAGATGCCAGTCGTCTTTCTTGGATATCAATGTATCCAAAAGTAAAGAGATGATCATTGAACAGAGTTTAACTGTCGTCTCCTGTGGTGATTAAAGATCAAGTTATTGAGGTTGTGCAGCACTTTAAATATCTTGGCACCTAAATCCATAATAAGCTGATCTTGGAGCCTCATGTGGATTCTATGTTTAGGAAAGCCTTTTAGTGCATGTGCTTTTATTGTAAGTTTCTGTCACGGCAGGTCTGAGAAGAAGAAGAAGACATGAATCAGAAAAGCAGAGGAACAGGTGTACAAGGCTTTAGCAGCAATGCATAAGGAAGGCTTAGCACAAACCCTGGGGACCAGCTCAGAGTAGATGACCAACTACAGGGCAGGTGGTGAAACACTAAGGCCTGTAGGAAGGGGGGAGTTCAGGCTGGCTAAGCTAACTAGGCGGGAGACCATAATTCACAAAAACGTGGCAGAAAGAACACAAGAATTAGAAGCAGCCAGACCTGAAGACAAGGACAGACTGAACTTAACTCAAAGAACTAACAAGATCCAAGGACTGAGCTAGAATTACATGACTGTTAACCACCTTTGCTAATGTAGCATGGTAAAGAACAAAGTCAGGACATTGATTTCGTGGTTACAGAGTACAGACAGCAGGGACTGCTTACACACTTAACTGACTGGGGTTACGGAGATTGGGGGGAACAATCTGAATCTGACAGGTGTAGATGTAGGAGTCTGGCTGGAGGAGGAGCAGCTGATCAGAGCAGAGGAGGCCAAGACAGGTATGAACAGGTCCAGGTGTGGGTTCAACCGGAGCGAGTCCATTGGCTCGACTGGGAGGGTGACATGAATATTAAAATGTTTTATTCCAGTTTTATTGAATTACATTAGGCTTTGTCAGCTGGTACAGATCTCTTCCCCTAAAAAAAGGGACAGACTGGAGGATATTGTCAAAGTGTGCAGCAAAACTCTAGGCATGACCTTGAATAACCTTTCTCACCAGGACAAAGTTAGGATGATTAATACAATTGTTAAAGTCCACTAAAATCAGGCTCTGAAGGCAGCAAAAGCCCATGCTTAGAACAACAGAGCAGCTGAACAGATACAAAACTGTTAAAATAGAAAGTACATTTTGTTTTGATCTGCTTGTGGTGTTGCTTGTGTTTGCTTATGTGTGTTTCCGTGGGTTGACAGGTTTGAATCTGACTGCCAGTGTGTGCAAGAAGATTACCTCCCAGCTGATTGGTGCGATGGGGAAACAGGAAGATGTGTCAGTTCAGTTAGAGGCCTTGGACATCCTGTCAGACATGCTGGGAAGGTAATAAAGGGTCTGTCCTGATTCACATAGGTGTGGTGTTGAGCTGAAAATACCAACATGCACAGTTCATTTAACCGTACTCAAAACATCTCTATCAATAACAACATAATCAAAATATAAACATATGATGATGTCAGTGATAGTTGTGTCTTTGTTTTCTCTGCAGGCTGAGCGGTGCACTAGTCAGTTTTCATAGCTCTCTGCTCTCCAGCCTGCTGCCTCAGGTAGGAAACACTCAGCCAGACAAACACCAGCTGTGGTGTTTAAAGTTAAACACAGCTCAATAAAAAAGTGGTGTCTTTCAAATTGTAATGTTGCTACATTTTGAGATTTTTTATTTTTTATTTTTACGACATGCTTTGCACAAAAAAGGGAGATATTTTTTAGTATTGTTCTTGGACATTGTTGCTTGCAGCTACATTGTATTTTGCTGAATTTTTTCATCATTCATCCCTCACCTATCTTTCTGTCCAGTAATTCACCTGCTGTGCTGCGTGTCTTCATTTGTTTCTTCACACTTATGCTCCGTCAGCTAACTAGCCCCAGAATGGCGGTCAGAAAGCGCTCCATCTTGGCTCTCGGTCACCTGGTGCCCTGTTGCAGCCCTGCCCTGTTCTCCCAGCTGACTGAACACCTGTTGACAGAGCTGGCCAAGGGCCCGCCCACTTCAAACACGAGGACATACATCCAGTGCCTGGCAACCGTGAGCCGGCAGGGCGGCCATAGAGTCGGTGAGATCTGTCGTCCCATTTATGCTGCATTTAGTGGTAATGGGGAATAACGAAACTAAGATCGTAAACCTGTTAAACATTATATGTGTTTTGGTTCTGGATGTTAGCATTTTCATTGTTAGCATGTGTCTCAGATGCAGGCTACAATAGTAAAAACAATACTAGCTATGCTGCTGTGCACAGAGAAGCCTCTAGTTTCCACACAGTTACTGGAGTACAGCATCTTAGACAGGTGTGTCACTAAAAATGACTTTAAAAAGAGTGAAGTCAGTCATTCTGGTGTCAGATTTACCTAAGATACAACCAAGTGATTTTGTGTCTTGCATGTAATTAGCACATTAACTGCCTTTAACAGAGCAGTTAGCATGGCTGTAGACTGCTGGTCTTGTTTCACGTGTGTTTCTGTGGGACTTAGTGCATCTTAACCGCAGATGTTTTTCTTCTGGTGTGCAGGTGAGCATTTAGAGAAGCTGATCCCCATGGTGGTGAAGTTCACTGGTGTGGAGGACGATGAACTCAGAGAGTACTGTTTCCAGGCCTTCGAAGCCTTTATACGCAGGTACACATGAACAGCCATGCTTCCTGCCCTTCAGAGGACGTTACATTCATTTACATCCCTTCCCTTGCCCTATTCATAGAGTTAAACCAGAACTTCTCTTACCCTAACCTAACCTTTCCTCAACCTTTAACTATTTTTTTAAAAATTGTAATGACTTACTATACGTTATGGGAATAAGCATTTTGTCTCCATAATGTTATGGTGTAAACAGACTCAGTTCTTACATTGTTCCTCACTGTGTGACTCATGTTGTGTCAATGTCACTGTCAGGTGTCCAAAGGAGATGTCACCTCACGTTGCCACGGTGACCCAGCTTTGTCTTAAGTTCATGACCTTTGACCCTAACTATAATTACGATGACAATGAGGAAGAAGAAGACAGCATGGACATAGAGGACGGACTCGATGAAGGTTTGTGAGTTCTGTCCATCAGCCTGATCTCAAACAGACACTCAGCAGGGCTTAAAGAAAAACCAGATCAACTTCTACAGTTTCTCCGGACAGCTTCAGTGTCTTTCCATCATCATATTTGCTCCCCAAAACAGTATGTTGGTGTTAACATGTTTCCATCAGATATAACACAGAGCAGATAAAACACCAGGAGCAGCAAAAAACACAGACGAGGTTCCCAGTGGGAAAATACCTATTTTCTTTAATTGTTATGTATAAGTTGCTGTTTAGGGCTGCTAAAAACTGTTATAAACACATACAGATTATTACAAGTAGTTTGAGGTAAGCGTTTTGAGAAATTACCACATATGTGAAGTAACTGCTGTCTCATCTCACGTCTTGACCCCACCCAGAATCAGACGACGAGTACAGCGACGATGACGACATGAGCTGGAAGGTGCGTCGCTCCTCCATCAAGTGTCTGGAGGCGTTGATAAGTACTCGCCGGGACCTTCTCCTCTCGTTCTACTCCTCCATCTGCCCCGCACTGCTGACCCGCTTCAAGGAGCGCGAGGAAAACGTGAGGGCTGACGTCTTTGCAGCTTTTTCAACGCTGCTGAGACAAACTCGCGTGGGGTCGAGTCACCATGGCCTCATCATGGCTGGTTCAGATGCCGGAGTGTGCAGGGAGGAGGAGCCGGCAGTCAGCTTGCTGAAGAAACAGGTACTGACTCGAGGTATCAACAGGTGCAGTATCTCATAGAAAGCACTGACGTTGACTTTCATTACAAAGAGGTCTGAGAAGGAGTAGAAACTTTTAAAATTAGATTTCAAAAAGTCTGAAATATCGTTCACTACTCACTGACTTTTTTCAGTCTAAGAATTAAAGTTATGTCTTCACTGTTGTAGATGACATATTCTTACTTTATTTTTATGAGCTAGAATCATCCAATGTTTTGTATATGCGCTTTAAAATAACTGCAATGGTTGAATTTAACCATCAGGACTGCTGCTGAATTGTCTCTTAGTGGGAGGTTAACACACTAATTGTTACAGCTCTGAAAAGAATTAATTGTTTTTACCTGGTTAATCCATCCATTCATTTTCTATTGTTTGTCTGGGTCCAGCTCATTACATCATTAGGATTGTTCTATACTATTGGAAATATGATATAATGACAAATGGTTGTTGCTTTTCTTGTCCCTGTTGATTTTTCATCATGCTTTTAAACTTTAGAAAGAAACAAAGGTAACCTTTAAACAGAGAATTTGGTTGCCAGGTGACTCCTTTAGGCCATTGCAGGGGTTGTAAAAATGATGTAACTAAATGTTGTCTGGTTTTGGCTAGGGGTGCTCTGATCAGTTGTGTCGGGGACGATTGTCAATCGCTGGGAGCAGTATTGGCTGCTCACCATTCACAAGGTCTGTTTGTAACCTTCCATTTATCATTTAGCCTTATTTATTAGTTTATCTAATCATAACAACACTGTATATGAAGTATCAACATTAAAAAGAGAGAGTATCATTAAGACAATTGCTTCTTTATTGACAGGCAGCCTGTTAAGCATCTTCCATTCTCAGACAGAACCTAAACTGTGTTACTGAGCCCTGCACTTTGACTCACAGGTGTTTCTGTAGTTTGTGCTGGGTCTTTAAACTTGAGTCATTGCAGTTTGGTGCTTCATTTTGGCTTCATGATATTTTGTGTAGAGGCTGAATGCTGCATTGTGTTAGATACATTTCATATTTTTGGTTTACCATTTGACTTGCTGGAAACAGTGGTGAATCACAGAGTGTGTCTTCTTGGATGTTTCAGTGTCCTTTAGTCACTTTATTGGTGTTATTGGTGAAAATTACGAATGTATTGTCTTTGTCTGACACCCACACAGACTGCTAGACATAGAGAAGATGATTTTTGCATCATCTGATCAGCTTTTATAGAGACCTCAGATCAAACTATGTAAAATGAGTAGAGGCCAATAATAATCAGTTACACCCTTAGTGCACCCTTAGTTTTGCATGCTCCTGGGAAACATGACTTGCAGGGATAAAATGTGTTAATGTGTCTGTGTGTCCAGGTGCCTGTGATCGTGAAGGCGCTCCACAGGCAGCTGAAGGAGAAGAGCATTAAATCTCGACAAGGCTGCTTCTGTCTCCTCACTGAGCTGGCTCACACTGTACCGGGAGCCCTGGAAGAGCACATACCTGCCCTAATACCTGGTACACAAACACACACAAACAAATCCTAAAACTAAATTTTAACCTTCAAACAGTCCTTTGATGTTGTGTCAGAAAGTGGCCTCACTCCTGTGGTGTAAAACTCAGACCAGTCCTTATAAAGACCTACAAGTAAACACAGTGCATTCTTTGGCTTTCTCTTGCTATCTCTTCATCGTGCTTAAAACCTCCCAACATCTATTTGTCTTTTGCTTCAGCTACTTCATCCTCTCTCCCCTGCTCTCTCCTCTTTCATCTTTCTTTCTGTTTTTCCTCCCTCCTCCTCCCTCCCTCCAGGCATTGTCTTCTCCCTGACAGACAAGTCCACCTCCTCCACAATGAGGATCGATGCTCTCACCTTCTTCCATGTCCTCCTCCTCTCCCACCCTCCTCAAGCCTTTCAGACCCACATGCAGGTTCCTCAAACTTCTTTTTAGTCTTTGCTTTTGGATGTTTGCATTGGGACACTAAAATATGTATATTTTCGTTCAGTGATTTCATTCTTCACACTGTTTTCCAGTTTCCTCTAAAAAGGCCTTTTTGCACTTTTGACCAAATAGCTGAGAAAAGCATCTTTCAGTAAGCATGTGAAGATGTATTTTGGTCTCCTCTGTTGTGCTCTCTTCAGGTGCTGCTGCCTCCGGTGGTGGCATGCGTTGAAGACACTTTCTATAAGATCACCTCGGAGGCTCTGCTGGTCACCCAGCAGCTGGTCAGAGTGATGAGGCCACAGGGACAAACTACCACAGCTGGAGGATTCGACCCCAAACCATTTGTCAGGGAGGTAAGATAGCTCAGGGCTGTTTCCTCTCATCTTAAGGGTTTTAATTAGATTTTTCTCTATGACCTAAAGAGCTTTGGTTGAAGGTACCTGGTCCTCTCTTTTTAGTTCTCAACGGTGTTTTACCTTTTATTCGAGAAACTTCCACAGTTCAATTAATACATATTTATATATACAAATGAGCCACAACTTTTAAACCACTGAGAGTTGAAGTGATTAACGCTGATCATCTGGTTACAGTGGCACCTGTCAGGGGGTGGGCTATATAACATAGCAAGTAAACAGTCAATTCTTGATGTTTTGGAAGCAGGAAAAATGGACAGTGTGAGGATCTGAAAACTATGTAAAGATTTTGTATACATAGTAAAAACTATGTATGAGGCTGGAGACCAGTCAGAGTGTCCATGCTGACCCCTGTTCACTGCTGAAAGCTCCTCCAATGGGCTTGTGAACATAAATGGTAAATGGTCTGCACTTATATAGCGCTTTTCTCTACCTTAGTGGTATCCAAAGCGCTTTACAATGTGTTTCACATTCACCCATTCACACACCAATGGCAACAGAGCTGCCATGCAAGGTTCAGGGTTCAGTGTCTTGCCCAAAGATACTTTGGCATGCGGAGGGGCCAGGATCGGACCGCCAACCTTGTGATCAGTGGACAATCCGCTCTACCACCTGAGCCACAGCCTCCCTTAAGATAAGCATAAGAACTGGACGATGGAGTTCAGTTGGAGATGGAGAACTGGACCATGGAGTATCGAAAGCTGGTTGCCTGGTCTTATGAATCATGATTTCTTTTAAGTCTTGTCGACGACCCATTGTGTTGTTTACCTGGAGTAATTATGAGAAGACGCCAAAGCAGCAGAGGTAGTGTGATGCTCTGGGAAATGTTCTGCTGAGAAACCTTGGGTCTTGCATTCATGAGAATGTTACTTCTGAAACGTAGCACCTACCTAAACACTGCTGCGGACCCACTAGATGGGTCAGGTGGTAGAGGGTGTTGTCCACTAGTCGCAAGTTTCTCCACAGGTCAAAGTGGATACTGAACTCGAAGTTTCTCCGAATGACATGAAGACATATCCTCCTCTTCATGGCAGCCATACTCCCTTGTGGTCTCTATCAGCCTGATTTTATTGATTTACTTATTTTACTTGGACTAGCTGCTACTCCTCACAGGGTTTTGTGTTTTATTCTTTTTTACTGCTACCCGTTCATCAAATTTTGTTTCCCCAAGGTGTTTTCAGTGACAATGAAGAGGCTGAAAGCAACAGACATCGACCAGGAGGTGAAGGAGAGGGCTATTTCCTGTATGGGTCACATGGTGTGTCACCTTGGTGACCACCTGGGGGCGGAGCTGCAGGGTGTTTTGGCAATCTTTCTGGAGAGATTAAAGAATGAGATCACAAGACTGACAGCAGTTCGGACCATCACCCTCATAGCTGCTTCTCCATTAAAGGTTCAGTATGTCACTTTTTTAATGGATGCTTTTTTTTATCTGACTTTTTAAAAAATGACATATCTGTCTTTCCTGTCCAGATTGACCTGTCGTCCATCCTGCCAGAAGCTTTGTCCGTGCTGGGATCTTTTTTGCGGAAGAACCAGCGGGCTCTGAAGCTTGGCACACTGGCATGTCTGACTGCGCTGGTCACCCATCATGCTGCCAGCATCAAACTGGCAGCCCTGGAGCCCGTTTTAAGTGAGCTACCTGCTCTGGTGGATGAAAGTGACATGCATGTATCCCAGGTACTCCTTTAAATTCAACACAGACACACACTAATGACACTCCCTCCACCACGTGCAGATGAATGATGACAGAAACGCCTCTTAATTTGTCTCAAGTTCCTTAATAGCGATAGAGATATGCTCAATCAAATATGTGTCACCTAAAAAAAGGAAAACAGCTGGACAGTTGAAATCCTCTAAACAGAAGACATTTACAAAACGTTTGTGTGTGCATAACACACAGACAATTCAAATTGAAAGAAATAACCTTTTTTGCAGTACGTTGTTGCCATGAATATAGTGATGGATGAGTGGAGAACTCTTTTAAGTAGTTTTTGAGATATCCTGCTAATTTAAGTATAGCTGAATCACCTTTCCATAACACCAAGTGCTGTACAAGGTGCAATGAAACAGTTACGAGATTCTGCTTATAAAAAATCAAAAACCTTTGGGTATGTTAATAATGGTTTTCACCTGGAGCTCTGACCTCCTCAACCAGTCCAAAAAAACATGCTGAAGTTAATGGATGATTCTAATGGTCAGTAGGTGTGAATGTGAGTGTGCTTGGTTGTCTGTCTCTATGTGTGGTCCTGTGATAGATTGGCAGCTTGTCCTGGATGAACCCTGCCTTCACCCTGAGTCGGCTGGGATAGGCTCCATTTAAATTTGGCCACCTGTTGAAACAGTCTTCACGTGCAGCACCTTTACTGCTTTTGCATAACTTGTAATGCTCCCTGGTCCTGTGTGTAAACATGTCAAGCACCATCTGGGATGAGTGATAAATCTCCTAAACTGTCAGAAAAGTAAAAAGTTTAATTTCATTTTAAGGAAGAGGGAGATATCAGGAAGCTAAATCTGAGTCGAGTTGGGCAGGTGGGGAGATTGTGTTGTTGTAGCAAAATATCCTGTGCGTAATCACTATGCAGTGACTGCCTGCACAGCACACCTACATGCTGTTGCACCACAGTTCAGGTTATTTGTGCCAAATGCTCTCTAAGATGCCTCAGGAAGTTACAGTCCGACCCTGGGGGATGAGTTCCTGATTCCCAACCGTGTAAATGTTGAAGAACATAACCAACATGCTCCTGATGCTCCTGACCTGATGCACCTTCCTCAGTCTTGGAGACTGTGGCTCTTCCTCTGTGCAAACTACAGTTTCTTCTCTCACTGGTACCTGCAGACCCACTTCTCATCACTCGTGATGATCCTTCACATGAAGCGTGGCTCATCCTGGCTGCTGACTGACACAGATTGTGATCTTTGCTCCCTGCTGCAGTCTCAGCTCCACCGAGATGTGCACCTACCAGTGATCACAAAATGCATGAAGCACAGGTTCTGATGTTGACAGCTCAGCTCATGCTTGCACATGTTGCAGCCATGTGACCGTGGCATATTCTGTGCTTACAAAACATGAACACCATCTGAACTTTTTTGATTGTGCCATGTTATATGTTGTGGTATGTCTCTGTTTAGGTATCCGTCACCCTGCTGACCTGCATGGCCAAAGCCTGCCCATCCTCTCTGGCTAAGATCTGCTCCTCTGTGCTGCCAGGAGTCTTCAGACTTGTACATTCTCCACTGCTGCAGGGCGGCGCTTTGGTCGCCATACTGGACTTCCTACAGGCACTGATGCTGTCCAAAACCAGTAACCTGGGCTATAGGTAAGATGATGTGTGATGGTGAGCTCCCTCAAAAAACAGGAAAAGTGTTCACTCAGGTTGACGGATTTCTGGTGGGAAAGCTGTTAAGGGTCAAAGATCATTGCTAATGGTTTGTTTTTGTTGACCTACAAAGATTTTTAATTGCTGAATTGATTCAGATAGCCTTAAATGGCAGTTAAACAGCAATTCTTTATTGCCAAAATTTAAAAAAAAAGCAATAATGCAAAATTTCAGTGTTTCCCTCCGGCTTGTAAACAGTTATTATCTCCTCAAGTGAAAAGAAAACCTTCCAAAACCCACAAAGCTGCAATTTCTTTAGCTGATTAGAAGCCATTATGTTGTGTAACAAGATAGTCCACAATGTAAAACAACATACTGAAAGTTGATCAAAGTCATGTTTTCAGTGTGCGGACATTATTCTGAGTCATTGTTATTTTCTAAAATTAATATCGAAGTGATTGCGGCCTTCAAGGGGAACTCCACAGATTTAATGGATAAACATCAGCCCACTAGTCACAGGGAGCAAGACTCAGAGTGGTTCAACTGTTTTAATGTCTTCTGTGACTCAGAATTAGTTCTGTAAAGTCTGGAAACAACTCTGAGTGAAATTGTTTTTAAACCAAACCAGCTTCATGACACAACCATACATTTATGGGGATTCAGTGTTGAACATTCAGTCCCGTCCACTGTGATTTGATCGGGTCAAATTCTGAGTTTTGGCAGGGTTGAACACTGATTTCATTGGTATAGACTTCATAAAATGAAAAGAATCTCCTTAACTAACAGTGCTGCTACTTGAATTCATTTCTGCAGCTTTGTTTTGTTCCAAAGGGAAGGGTGGCAACAGTGTAGACCCTTGTTACAACATTATCAACAGCGATAGAATGTAACAAACACTGAAATACTGTACTTTAGTGCAAATTTGAGGTTCTTGGTCTTATGAATTTCCATTTTTTTATGTATGTGATTAACTAAAGGCCTAAATGCTTCTGTATGGGGTGAGAAGATTCTCCTACTTTATAGGTTAAACATAACACACTGCTGTGCATGAACTGTACAAAAGTATATGAAGTATTTACACTGAGCTTAACGTTAAACATCCACAGCAGTAAAAGGCAACTCACATATTTTTGCAGCAGTAATTTTAAAACCTTCATTTAGGAAACATTTTTCTGTATAATGAGATCTTTCATACTTTGGTTAAATTTTGTGACAGGTTTCTTCTGATCTAGACTGTTGTCTGGATGGAGAAAACCAGCATTTTTCCACTTCTATGAATATAAAAAGGTTTTATAGATTCTTTAAACTCAACTAGGTTCTGTCCTACTTCACCAATCTGCTCCATCATCACACCTCTTTCCCCAAGCCTCCCCTAACAACCCTGAAACATCACTGATCAAACTATCTCCGTGCGCGTAAAGCTGTGTGGCATATGCTTATGTTATTGTTATCTATGACTGCTCTCCTCTCCTCTGCAGTCAGCTGCTGAAGTCTCTCACAGAGCCGTTTCACAGCCCTCAGTCGTCTGCAGATGGCAGCGTCATCCACAGACAGTGCTACCACTCTGTCGCCCGCTGTGTGGCTGCTCTGTGCTCTGCTTCCCCCAAAGAGACTCCAGGCACTGTGGCCGGCCTCATCCAGGAGGTGTGTGAGCGAGCTTCTGTGCACACCTTGATATTCTCTGCTTTTCTGCGCAGATCCGCTTTTTTGTCTTCAAGAATTGTGAATGTGTGCCAAAGAAGTGCAACTTTGAATGATCATTTTCCATCTGTAACAAATTAGAGCCGTACCAGCAGCCCATATGACGCCTCGTTGGGTTTTTCCCTTTCCTTCAGTGTGTCATAGCTTTCTGTGCATGTAAAAGGTCTGCAAACAAATCCAAGGTCCCCAGTATTTTTTTCCTCACAAAAAGCACTGCTCCCAATCTGCCTGAAGCACCTCTTTTGTAGTCCCGGTTTTTCTCCAGTTACTTATCTACATCACAGTGCAACACATTTGCATAACGCCTGCCTAGCAGCTAGACAGGGAGAGGACAGACATGGATGTAAACTACAACTTGAGTGGATGGTGAAGGCACAAACACGTGAAGCAGTAATTCTACCTTATATAGAATGAGATCTGTAGTGATGACACAGATATAGGAGGCTCTTTTTTCCATTAGCTATTCATTTTTTAAACAAAATAAAATTTAAATATGACCTGTTACGAGCCGTGGCTGTTTGCTGCGATGGTGATAAGTAACAACAAGGCGGAAGCAATGTTGCTGTAACTTCTGTACTTGTTAAAGTTAGCAGATTACATTTACTTTACATTTAAGTACAACTTTGTGCACTTATACTTCCGCATTTCCATGTTATGCTGAGTTCTACTTCTCTTTCACTGTATTTTGTATGCAAATATTGTACTGTACTTAACTACATTTTAAACCTCTCCTCTCCTCTCCTCTCCTCTCCTCTCCTCTCCTCTCCTCTCCTCTCCTCTCCTCTCCTCTCCTCTCCTCTCCTCTCCTCTCCTCTACTCTCCTCTCCTCTCCTCTCCTCTCCTCTCCTCTCCTCTCCTCTCCTCTCCTCTCCTCTCCTCTCCTCTCCTCTCCTCTCCTCTCCTCTCCTCTCCTCAGGTAAAGAGTCCCGGCTCTCCAGAGTCGGCTCGTGTCCTCGCTCTGTTGTGTCTTGGGGAGGTTGGGAGGAGCGGCAGCCTGGGAGGGAGCAAGGAGGTGCAGGGAGTCATCTTAGATGCCTTCACGTCCACTAATGAGGAGGTAAACAATGCTGTACAGGGTCCCAAGGCTACAAAGTAAACATTGGTTTCATTATCAAATGATGTTAGTCATTTTCATGATTAATCGAATGATTTCTTAGTTTCATCTGCAGAAGTGACAGATAAAAAGGTTTTTCTGATTTGTGGTAAACACTCTAAATGTGAGATCCACTTATTTAGCTGCTCGCCAAGGTTTTCATCCGCCTTTTTCAGCAAATAGAACTTGATCTGAATTGTCTGACAAACAAGAACACTACAGGGTTCACGCTCATCAGTTTCAGCAAAACCACAAACAAAACATGCTTGCGAAGAATTCAGGAGATGTTGTTTTACCTCAGTATCAACTGGAAGAAAAGCCCAAGAGCAGCCGGATCTAACTCTTTGTACCGTCACTAAAAGCTAATGCAGTCAGCAAAATGTCTGCTCCAGGCACGTCATTTCTGTGTTTGCTTTCAATTAGACTCAAAAACAAACATATAAAGTGACTCATGTATAAACTAGCTTTCTTTTGAGAAGCTGCAGGGAGCTCAGGCTAATTTCCTCCTGCTAAACCCGTTTCTCTGAATCTTTACAATGGAGATGGAGAGTCTAAAGTTAGCATGACATTGAGAGCCACAGTAGCCACATTAATGAAGCTGGTATTAAAAAATCTACCAAGCTGAGTCACTTCTTTCCTTTGATTTTGGCCTTTATTGACCGTTGATAGTTGTTGTGGTCATGGTAGAGAGACATGAAGATTAAAGATCAACAGTCCAACCGTCCAAGAAAGAAAAACCACGCCGAGTCAGCAAAACTTCTGTGGATTATATAATCTGTCGGGAGGTGGGGGTCTGTTGCACCTTTTTCTGCATTCATGGAGGTCATAAAATGACTTCACGTGTCTACCGATTGTTGGAGTACCGTGTTTGTGGTTTTAAGGTGAAGACGGCAGCCTCCTGCGCTTTGGGCAGCATGGCAGTCGGCAGCCTGAACGACTACCTGCCCTTCCTACTGAAGGAAATCTCAGCCCAGCCACGGAGACAATACCTGCTCCTGCACTCCCTCAAAGAAGTCATCAGGTGTGTTCGCTGGATTGTGTAGCTATGAATGTAATCTTAATCGTATTTGCTCCCCTTCATCACCTCAGATCTTTTTTAATGAGTTGCTTCAAAGCTACACCAGCTCTCTGCTCTGTAGTGTCCCAAGCAGTGGAAGAACTATTAAACGTGTTGCAACCTAAATTTCTTTTTCTTCTTGTGCAGCAAGAGTGGAAGTGGGATGAGTAAGTTAGAAAATCCACTGCATCATTTTTGGTGGATGTGTGATTCTTGTCTGTTGTAGCTCCACTTTATTATGCTCGTAAAACTCTTGCCAGCTGCAGATTCAACAGATTTCCTTTCAAGTTTACTCTCTTCTTCCTGATGATATTCTCTCTCTCTTTCTGCTCAGCGCCTGTCCAGCCTCCAGTCTCGCGCCCCATGTGGAGTCTATCTGGGCCTTGCTGTTTCAGAATTGCGAGTGTCAGGAGGAAGGGACCAGGAACCTGGTGGCTGAATGTTTGGGAAAGCTGACCTTAGTCAACCCTGCACAACTTCTTACTAGACTCAAACAACAACTCAAAGCTGGTATGATGGGTCGGGACGGGATGCTTTGTGTTGGGACAAGTTTAATTCTGTTTTGAATGTACATTTTAATTTAAGCCCCTCATAGAGTGCTGTACAGTTTTAACCCTCTAAACTTCAAAACCTTGTGGTTGGTTTGAAAGGCATGCTACATATAGAAAGATTGCCAAAATTACTTAATTTATCAGAAGAAAAAACTAAATATAGAGGGATTTTTAACTGTGTCGGTCCTTGAACTACTCATGGGTGTTGCATTGTTCGGTCAGAAAAAAATCACTTTATTTTACATGTCTTATTTAAAAATTTGACAAAAATGAAGTTTACACCAGGTTCTGTAGAACATCAGAACTGTAAATTAGATAGTAAACAACAGCCTTAGAACAATGGGCCAGGAATCACTGATGCTATTTATCCTGTTCCAACTACAGCGCTACCAAATTAAATTCCAAGTGAAGACCAACAATACTACATCTGTTTTAGTCATAATATTACTAAGCATCTTGCTCTGGTGGCTGTTGTGTGTTTATAGAGCTCAGAGGATTAGTTTGACACTGACAATGTTTAAATAAAGTTTAAAGGGATTTTTGTTTTTTTTAATTTCAGATTATGTTCCTGTGAAGTTAACTAAGGCTTAATGTTTTAACATTCAGAGGGTGTTTCAAAGATATCATCAGGAACACATATTCTGTTACGTGTTTTTTTAAAAAACGTTCTCAAAGCAACATTCAACATTCAAAACACTAAAAACATTATTTGCAGAACTTTCTCAGAATGTTTTTAGAAGAAAAAGATAGCATCTGGGAAGAATGGACATCTTGGTGGTCAATCCATCTGTCTGACCATCCATGTAGCACTTTGGACCACAGTAAAATATCTCTACGCAGTCGTTCATCCATCCGTCCATTTTCTGTGAACTACTTTATCCTGTGTAGGGTCACAGAGGGGCTAGGGTGAAGGCAGGATACATCCAAGAAAGGTCACCGGTCCATCATGGAGCCACATAGAGACAGACAACCAATCACACTCACATTCACACCTACAGACAATTTAGAATCACCAATTAACCTCAGCATGTTTTTGGACTGTGGGAGGAAGCTGGAGAACCTGGTGAGATCCACTGAGGAACAGGGAGAACATATTCACAACACTGTGAAGACAAGTTGCTGCTGAAAACTTTTATTGTTGTATTTCTGGGTAAATAAATGTTTTTTTTGTACCTGGAAATATTTCTTTTAACTCTACTTTCCGCTGTACAGGTTCTCCTCTGGCTCGCAGCACAGTGGTGACAGCGATCAAGTTTACTATTGTTGACCATCCTGCTCCCATCGATTCACTGCTGAAAGACTGCATAGGTAAGACACAGTCAGGAACCACAACACACTTCAGTTTTGATTTACTGTTGAGGACAAACATGAACCTAACCATAATTTCAAAAGATAGTATGCACGTTTTTCTCAAAGTCTGCATTCAAGTTACAGTGAAACATAAGTCAGATCATGTAGGCTGCTGGCTGCATATGAAGGTGGACAAAAGAGTGGTTTTGAATGTCAGTGTGGTGACTCTGGCTGTTGCCATCTTAGCAGTGCCTGACTCCTGCTAATTCAAAAATGAGCGAAGAGGTGGAGTGTGGGTGGAGCTGAAGTGGGCCGTGGACTGTCCCATGATGGTACCCACCTGTCACTCAAAGCGGTCCTTAGTTATGCATCACTTTAAGCCTTAATAGTCTTTAAACAGTAGAGTTATCTCCACCCATTTTCTCAAAACCTTAAACACAAATCCAAAAATTCAAACTATATTTACAAATTATATCACCTCTAAACCAGTTATCCTGTGTTCAAACACCAAACAGTGTGTTCAGATCATACACACAGCAAGTAGAAATATGTTCACCACAGAGCATTTGTTAGACACTACATAAGTTAGGACACAGCATCCAGGGCATGTAGTTAACAGGAAATGTTTAATGTAAATGCATTTAGCAAAATATTATTGTAGTCAAAGTGATAGCTACATTCAGCACTTTCATAACACATAACTAGAAAAGCACTCAGAGAGCTCATACCTCCGCCAAGGAGCTTCAGTCCACCCCCAACACAATCTCCCAATTCACATATTTTCTATGGAATGTTAGAGACACAAATGTAATTACATGCAGTTCAAATGTCCTACCAACAATGCGGCCTTCACCCCATCCGACCTAATGAACAGGCGTGGCCTGTAGCGCGAAAGCTCCTAGCAGCCTCCCAGCTTTTTGGATAACCAGATATAAGAATGCCAGCACAACCGTGCGTGTGTCGCTCAGGAAGGAAAGACAACTTTATCATTGTCACTGTCTCTCGTGTGGAGCCCCAAAATATCATGTGGTCACAGGGGGTTACCCCAAAAACAAGAGTGCCCTCTGGTGGCTTTTAGAGTAAACCGCATTTAATTGTCCACCTGGTTACACTTACATTAAAAAAAAATCCTGGATCCAGACAGTGATCCAGATCAGTCCCAAAATTTCACCTTTTCTTCCTTGTCCCATTTCACACATTTCCTGAAAATTCATCCAAATCCGTCCATGAGTTTCAGAGTTATTTTGAACACAAACAAACAAACCAACGCCGGCCATCACATAAAATCCTTGGCGGAGGTAATAAATGAAAAGTACATTACTGCACAATCAAAGTCACTGAGATTTATTTCTCTAACATCATGTCTTTGTGCGCGGTCCCGCTAGAGGACTTCATCCGCCTCCTTTTTGCCAGATTGAACCCTGCTTCATGTGTGAAAATATATTCATGGGGCCTTTCCATGGAATCAAGTTCAAATAGTCTCTCTAAAAATAGATCAAAGTAGTTTAGTACAGTAAGTGGTACAGAAAGACAGACTTCTGCAATAGTGTATTTACAACATGCACTCCAGATTTACATACGTTACAATATAGTTTACAGTACTGTAAAAGAAGCAACTGCACCTACTAGCCTCGTGTAGCAGTCGACCCATGAGCATAGAATTGTAATGGAAGCATCAGTGTGAAAGTGTGTTTAGGTTACACTTACTTGCACATAATGATATCTTAGATCTCAAAGGGTACTCTGTACACTTGTTTCATGCTAAGTCTGCTGCGTTGGAGGACACGGTCAATACTCTATACTCTGAACTGACTTTTTTCCTTCCCAGTTGGTCTGATCACATCATCAGAAACATGTGTGTTCAATTTTGAGTTGTTGTGTGTAAAAGATGACAGCTGTGTTGGAGTTGTGTTCACATTTTGCTGCCAGTGTTTTCAATTTTGCAACACAAATGTGTCACGGTGCGAAATGTGTTTTGTGACTGACAGTGTGTTTAAGGTTTAGCAAAAAGGAGCAGATGAGTTTTGCAAATTGAGTCTAAGTACCTGAACAGGGTTTAAGGTTTGGCCAAAAGAGTGTTTGATTCGAAAAATGAGTTTAGGCCACAGAGAATCTGGTTCAGAAATACTGTAACATGGGGATCTCTGGGGATTGGCTCTGGATGCAGCCTCAAGTGGACATTTTAGGAAATGCACTTTTTGGCACTTTGGTGATGGACTAATTTTTTAGCCTTGAGGATTTTGCTTGACCACAGCCTGAGTTGTTGATGAGATGTTGGAAACCTTCTTCTGAGATGTTCCATGTTGTCATGATTCAATCGCATCACTTCTGCAGATTTGTCAGCGACACACTCGCGCTGAAAATCTCCTTCTTCACCACATCCCAGAGTGGTTCTACTGGAAATCTATTTACTGGGGAAGCCAAAGAGCTCACTGTGACATGGTGCATTATTCAGCTGGAATCAGCCATTACAGGACGGTCAACTGTGGTCTTAAAGGGATGCAGCAGTACTCCGGCAGGCTGTGGTATTCAGACCATGGCTGCATTCCAAATCACATCATTTTTTATTTTTACTTTAAGTGCATCCTAGAGCTGCCCTCACAAAGTGTCATGCAGTTTACATACCACTGGAACATACTACTTTCATCATCCAACAGCATGTTGTAGGACATTCAGGTCTTTTTGGCATATTACATTTTTGTATTGGGACATACTAAATCATTTTCTGTCATACTGTATGGCATGATTGTATAGATATTGCAACACATCCCATGAGTGTTGGTATTCATTTGCCTAAAGTGTTCAAAAAAACATCCCCTTCTCCATTACACCAGCTTGTACTGTTGCTACAAGGCAGGCAGGCTTGCTGGATTTGTGCTGTTGATTCTGACCTGCCATCTCTAGCCTCAGCAGTTGGCCAGTGTTGGTGAGCCTGTGCCCGCTGTGATTGGTTGACAGCAGTGAAACCCAGCATGGTCGTCTGTTGTTGGAGCCCGTCCACCTCGAAGTTGTTTTGAGTCTGAGCTGTTTTTTTGTTTTATTTTGCTCAGCACAGTTGTGAGGATAGGTTGTCTGAGTTACTGCAGCCTTTGTGTCAGCTCCAACCAGTCTGACCTCTCTCATCAACAAGGAGTTTCCTTCCACAGAACTGCTGCTCCCTGGATTTCTTTTTCACCAGTCTGAGTAAACTCTAGGAACTGTTGTGGTAAAACTGAGTAAAAATGTATCCTACAGCTCAGGTGAAGCACATATGAGGCCTAAATCTAAACTAACTTCCCATTCTGCTCTTTAAAAGCCAGTGCACAAATGCATTCTGTCTATTCTACATCAGTAATATCGTCTCTGTGTGACAGGTGACTTCCTGAAGACCCTGCAGGATGAGGACATCAATGTGCGCCGTGTTGCTCTGGTGATGTTTAACTCAGCGGCTCATAACAAACCATCTCTGATCCGTGGCCTGCTGGTAGCAGTACTGCCTCACCTATACAAGGAGACCCAGATCAGAAAGGACCTCATCAGAGAAGTGGGTTGGCTTGTTGAGAAGCTGCAGGTGTTCATGTTTGTGCTCTGTGCAGATGTATGACTCTGGATGTGCGCTGCAGGTGGAGATGGGTCCATTCAAACACACTGTGGATGATGGTTTGGATGTGCGCAAAGCAGCGTTTGAGTGTATGTACACTCTGCTGGACAGCTGCCTGGAGGGGCTGGACGTCCTGCAGTTCCTGGATCACGTCGAGGAAGGACTCAAAGACCACTATGACATCAGAGTAAGAAAACATGTTAAACAGTAACATTTCTTCAGATTATTTCTTCTCCTCATTCTTAGTCGGAAACAGAACTTCACAAACCCAGATTACATTCTTGAATGATCAGTGTTCACTATGAGATTTAAGTTGGGAGCAGATTTGCTGCCTGGTCAGATACACAACATCGATCCTCACGATACATTCTTTTTCACTGAGCTTCTATAATGACGATATGAAGCTTGTTGTAGCTGCTGTGTTATGTAGTTTTTATCTTTGTTTATTTAGACACAGATTTTGGAAGAGATTTTAGGAGGAATTTTGACATTTTGAAAACCAAAAGCAAGATTGACATCAAGTCCATTGAGAGGCTCGTGTATCCAATGAGGTCAGAGACGAGTTGAGACATTTCTGCTCCGATTGGTTGATTGGTTGGTTGATAGGCCTTAATCTGACCAAATCCTCAAAGACTAATCCATTATTTCTGGGTGTGGGTGGAGCAGACTACCTGTGAACATCCCTACGTTTTCACTGTTTTAACCTCGCACAACCTAATGGAAACTGCTACGTCTAACTTATTTACTGGATGTTTATTTAAAGTTGGCTCCAAACTAAGTAACGCCATGTCAAAACTGCACTTTGTTTAAACAGGTGGCCAGAAAATCAAGTGTAAACTTTGCACACAGCAGTTTGTATATCACAGATCAACAACCAGGTCATCTAGAGAATGTCCTGACTTTTTTTTCTTTGTGACAAAGAGTAGGTATGATTCTAGTTGACCATGATTTTCTTTGGTTGACGGCAGCCATAGTGCTAAGGAAAAATGTCAATAATCTACTGACTACAGAAACCACAGCGGATATACAGCAGCACCCACAGCCTACAAGTGCCTCATGCCATAATCATTCCCCCTCTCGTCTCACTTGTGTATTTTTATGTGTGTTTTGTAGATGTTGACCTTCCTGATGCTCGCCAGACTCGTCTCTCTGTGTCCTGCTGCTGTCCTCCAAAGACTGGACAGACTGGTGGAGCCACTTAAAGCTACCTGCACTACAAAAGTACTAAAACACACACAGTCTTAGAAGCCAGTAATTCATTTTCAAAATGAGATTCATTTGAATGGTGGAAGTGATCAGAAGCTCAGTGCCCCTGAAGAGAATTATTGTTGATGATGATGACAGTAAGGTTGTGGTCGTTATATGACTACAGTCTGCTCAGAACCTGAGTCCCTTCTCTCAGAAAAAATAGCTCTCTTGCTTGCGTCTGCTTTCGTATGAAACCAAGAACCCACAGTTGTTGCTGTCATTGTCAAGATTAGACAAAAAGATTTGTTAGATAAGTTTAACCATCTAAACCCCAAAACTTGCCACGTGTTAAAAAGGCATGTTATCTGTGGAACAATAGTTAAAATTACACGATTTAGCAAGACAAACTGTGAAAATAAAGAATCGTTTCTGGCAGAAAATTTAAATATATCGAAGCTTAAAATTGCAAAAAGTAATTGACTTACAGAAACTGTAAAAATGGAGTGGATTTTCAACTTTCTGACAGTACTTGGACAACTTTGGATTGTATTTGGAAAAATATAGTGCTTGTTAAGTCCAGGTTTTTCAAAGTTTTGTAAAATAATTAATCAAAGATATCCAACTTTAGTTTTTTTGTGATTTACGGCATTGTGACTGTATCAAACTGCACCAAATACATATTAAAGTTCTGCTGTTTCCATAAAGGTGCAGAGCTTTAGACTGCAGAGAGATCATAAAACTGTTGAGTCGTCTGCATAGAGAGCAAAGTGTTATCAGAAAAGAATGACTAAACCTGTGTATTTTTCTTGTAAAATTTGTGCCACACTTGGTATTTCTGGGTTCAGTGGGAATGAGCATGGGATTAAATTGCTCTGAAGTCTCCGTCTCCTCCGACCACCTGCAGGTGAAGGCCGGTTCTGTGAAGCAGGAGTTCGAGAAGCAGGAGGAGCTGCGGCGCTCGGCCATGCGTGCCGTCGCCGCCCTGCTGGCCGTCCCTGAGGTGGAGAGGAGTCCCAGTATGGCCGACTTCGCGAACCAGATTAGATCCAACGCTGACATGGCGTCCATCTACCAGAGTGTCCAGGGAGGGGAGGGAGGGGGGCCCACAGAGAGTATGGACATGAGCTAGACGCTGACAGAGGAGATGTTTTAATACAATGTTTTTATAGATTCATTGCTGTTTAGATACAGTAAATAAAAGAAAAGCACCGTGCTGTTCAGGTTTGTCATACAACAACAGCTTTTTTAGTGTGAATATGAAATATATCTTTTATGATAGACTTGATTTGAGCTTACCTAAAGGGATTTTGTTCCTCCCAGAATGATTGGGTTGAAGTTCAAGTGAGTTCAAGATTCTCTGATGATTTGTTACACAAGCAGCAGAAATTTGGTGCCACTGGAGTTTAAATTATTCAAACTCTGCCAGTTCATCTTTCCATCTGTTATAGATACGATTATGAAATCACCACAGACATCTCTATCTTTTACTCAGGAAGGAAATGCAGTCAGTGGGTTTGAACTGTTTATTAGCAGCACACAATATTACAAAAAACAGCGTGACGCATTGGTCTGTGTGAACAGGATAAGCAGGGTGTATTTTTAAAAGGTTTCTTAAAGAGTTGTGAGTTATAACACTGGAGTTAGCACATTTCTATTAAATTTTCCCTGCAAAAAATTTGTTGAAAAACTGTTTTATGTCTTATCATGATGTGGATTTTATGAACAATTGCTCAAGGAATAATCTGCAAATATAGAAATTGTTAAATACATTGTAGATATAAATCTACAAACAATGCTGCATCACCCGACAGCAATAAATGGGAATGAATAACATTATTACTTTTCACCAAATGTCATGCAAATGTGCAGAAAAGTACTGCAACAATAAGAGAGGCATGAAGGAAAAAACCAAAGAGGAAAGATTCATTTTAAAGGGAAATGGGTTGAGGTCAGATACACAGCCTGGAAGCAGATGCAGCAGAGGCTTCATGTTTTTATTCTGAGACTTTGAGGAGTATAACGAGCAAAGAGGATATTTTTTAATTATTTATTTATTTTTTTGCAATTATACAGGTGACAGTGAATGAGGATGTGGTTGACATTTAAACACCTGAGCCCGCACTGAACAAAAACAGGTTAAAATGATTTAATATGCTGGGAACACTCACTTTTAATGTTGATTTATAATCCATTTGGGCCAATAAGGCCACGAGGTGGAGAGCACTCAGTGTTCTGTGACCTCTTTAGTTTATCTCAAGATAATGTGTTTTTTTCCCTCCTGCGACCCATCGATTGGCTGAGGAGTATGTACATTTTCTTTGGTTGAATATAGCCCTACTGCACACACAGAACGGACAGCGATGTGTACCGGATTATCACTGCCTTTACCTTTAATAGAAATGAAAATGCAACCCATAAAGAGTCAGTCACTGAACGTACAAGCTGACATTAAATGAGCCTGATAGAGGAAATAACCTAAATGCTGTGGAACCTGCAGATGTGGGTGCAGACAAGGAAGAGCTGGTGTGGTTTGGTTTGTGTAACCATCATAAAGCTGAGTCTGTTTAATGCTCAGAAATAGCTGTGGTTTTCACAGGAAGTACGAGCAAACTGTTCCATCAGTAGAAACGCAACAGCAGCCAAACAACTGTACATTCATTTTACTGTTTATAGTTTGTAAGGTCTGTACCTGGCTGTGTTGAACACTGTGAGATGATCTATGTTGTTAATTTGTGCCATATAAATAAGATTGAATTGGACTGACTTCAAGAGAAAGGGACAGACACTCCTAGACACTTCTATCAGGTGGATGTTTATGGTATTTCACTGTATTTTTTTGGGACCCCAGCTGACAACATTTAAATTTATTTTATCCTTTTTGTTTCCCCATCCGAATTTCTGACCTTACATTTAGTAAATGTTATAAAATCCTTACAGAGAGGATCTTTTTTCACTGTTTCCTCGGTTTGTTGAGTAGAGAAGCTCCCCTGTAGGTCCTCATGGCCGACTCGGTGGACTTCAGCTGTACTTCACAGTGGAGTACTGGCAGGCGGAGGAGCTCGGTCTGATCAGCGCCTCACCTCCAGCTTGGTCAGGGCTGCTTTCAAAGTGGATGGTGGAGTAGTGCAGTGAAGCAGTTGGGTCCGCAGGAAAGTCGGCAGTGATGTGAAGTGCGCTCATTGCATTTTCTGAGTCTGGGTTCTGGAGCCGTTTTGGCATCTCCTCATAGATATTATTCTGTCAGGGAAGATTGAAAAACACAGGGTGAACAGAGCCTGGAAAAAAAGTATTCATTGTACGCTGTAGATACAATTAAATGGCAAACTGTTCAGCAGCTGATAACTTAAAATTCCAGGTTTTACTGAGTATAGTTTTGCTCAATGCACCACACAGCGGCCACACACCTACACACACAAACACACATTTTACACACTAACCTCTTTGGGACACTTTTCTGCTGCTGCATTTGTGGTGCGCTTTGGATTTGGCCATCCTGGCAGGAAGGGAAAGAAGGCAAAAGAGAGATAAACAAGCTGAAGCATTAATTTTGTATTTAACTTGCTTCAGTTTCCTTCTTCTGAGTTGAGTTCGCAATTCAGTATTGCTTTCAGTGTAGTCTTGTATGTGTGTCCCGTTTTGTTAGTCTAGATTTAGTTGACAATCAAGTTTTCCATACATTCCCTTCTGTTGTTAGTTTTGAGTTTTGTAAGGGTTTTGTAGTTTTGTATGTTTTTGTATTTGGCTTGTTTTTAGATGTCCCCTGGGATAGTGATGGTTCTATTTTGTTTTCAGTTCTGTCAGTATTAAAGTCATTCTATAGTTTAACATCTGCAAGTCTGCCAGTTCTGTGTCTGCGCCTGGGTTCTCTGACCTCCCTGTGTGGGGAAGGCCAGGGAGTAGAGGTGAGTTTTTAGCTGGGATTTAAAGGCAGAAATGGAGGGATCTGATGTTAGCAGGTAGCTGGTTCCACAGACGTGGGGCAGCCACAGCAAAAGTTCTTTCTCCTCTTTTGAACCTCGCCTATGGTACATGTGAAATCCTTGTGTCTGAGGAGTGGAGGGTTCTATAGGGACTGAGTGAAACTGAATAAGTTTAGAGATGTACAGTGGTGATTGCTCATTGAGAACCTTAAAAACAATTAAAAGAACCTTGAACTGAATTCTAAAAGAAACAGGGAGGGACTTGGTGCCAGCCATTAGCCTTGCAGCTTCCTTCTGGACTCGCTGCAGTCGGGTCAGTGAGGGCTGGGGGAGGCCAAGTTGACTCATTTACCACTTTTTATCTGCTACCTCTTTGTCAACCTCACCAGCGCATGCAATCCCAGAAAGCCTACTGATCACTTTCCAGTCTGGTTTTATTGAATGCGATTAAACTTCCACTTTAAATCCCCCACAAAAGATCAAAGATGATCAACCTCCAGACAAGTCTACTGATGTCATAACACTGTCTGTTTCCACAGGAGAGGGAAGTGCGTGAATGAGGTTGTGTGTGTAACTGAAGCATATCTGTATGTGTGCGTGTCATACAAATGATAAATAAATGTTCTTACGTTTGTAGATAAGGAATAAAACTGCTACAAGCAGCAGCAGCACGGCTACACTTGAGATCACAGTGAAGATCACCCTATATCCACCTGCAAGATAAACCACAGAACAAAGAATACATCCGTCACAGTCAACACGACCTGATCATCCACACCACTCTGTACCAAGAAGCTTAAAAACAATTTTACCGAAATTAAACAGTAAATGTTTTACAGTACAATACCAGTTTTCCAATACCAAATCTCTTACCAGGACCCTCAGCAGATACAGTGGTTGCCTCAGTTGAAGGGACAGGAGTTGTGGATAAGGCTGATGATACTGAAGGAAAACAAATTCACATTTAAGTTACATAAGAAAGCATTTAAAATTTACTAATCAACTCAGCAATCACAAAGAGCAATTTTCTAAAAGGCAGTTTGTTTTTTGTTTTTAAAAAAACCTGCAAAAACCCTCAGACCAAACATTTTTATAAATTCTCCCTTTGTCCCTCCCTCTCATAAAGAATGGGTTTAATAAGAAACTAGACTGCAGCTTTAACCCAGAAGAACCCAGACCCATTTTTCCTCAAAGGAAAATTATGCTGGATGTAAAACAGAGTAGATGGACGACACAGAACACATTTCTGATGTTATTTTGGAAAACCGCCCCCAAGTGTCTAAGATCTGTAATGTTACATACATGTCACATTGGGTGTTTAAAGGAAATTTATTATAGATCATTTACATTATTTGAAATTAAATCCAGCTGATAGTTTCTTATTTAGAAACACAGTTATCACTTTTTATTTGCATTCCCACATTAATCGAAATTACATCTTTCCTAATAAGATTTAGCAGCAATTTAAAAAAAAAAAATTGTTTTACAGCACAAAAATGTACAAACTGAACAATAAAACAACCTCATAGTAGAAGTATTGCTATTTCTGTGCAACACTGAGCAACACATATATACAGTAAACATAAGACACAGTGCAAAAACAAAACACTGAAGGGAACCTGAACATTTTTATTACCCACCCCATTATTATTTTTTTGTTTATATTTGTGTAAATGTGCTTTTAAATGACCCACAGAAAAATACATTAATACAAATTAACTAATTGAGCTTAAATATTTGAGCAAATCATTAGTATTTTTTTTTATAAAATAAGAAAATACAAATACGTCACATGGTATTTCTTAGGCTGAAGGCCCGATGTAACATATATGTCACAGTGATTTTTACTAAACTTGTTTTATATCTATTTGTGTAAGGAATGTGATCAGAACAGCTTAAATGTGATCTTGGACATGTTATTGAAGGATTACAGTTGTTACATGGGTTGAAATTTACCTTTACTGTCAAAAAACAAGCTTTTTAAATGAGCACGTTTTCCCCATGTGCTCACCAGGCACACCGCCATTTTGGAAGTGATGTCATGTTTACAGCAATTCACATCCTGTCACATGACTTCACCAGTATGTTAAATGGATGTCACTTAGGGACCTCATCAGTTAAATTCAAGAATAAATGTCTACTGGGAACTTTCCAGAGTACTAAAAGGGTGTGTGACACCTGTGTCGCCGTGGGTCCTTATGGGTTGCTAACCCTGCTTTGCACAGACAAAAGCACACTTTCAATCTAAAAACGATACAAGCGTATGAAAACACATCAGCCCCACATATAAAATCGCATCGGAGTAAATTCTCGAGAGCTGCTTTTGTTCACAGTGACTCGCTGTCTCAATTTCACGGCTCACTGGGACACTAGAAAAAGAGCCACTGTGCTTTTAAATGTTTATACATGTGTGGCCTATGTGCCTTGATACATAACACTTTCCTTCTTGTCTTTACTAAAAATAGGTATTGAAAAACTGTCAGTAACTATCAATATTGGCTGAAATGAAACATTTGCGTAATAATTACACCCAGCGCTGCTTTGCTGGTAGTAAATGTTGTGTTTGTAGTGAGAGGACACGGCGTCATTCATGTGCAGTTAGGAAAGTTGTTCTAAAATAAAGCTTCAGTGTTGTGTGATTAAGTAATGGTAAGATGGCAGTGTTTGAAGAAGGTAAAAGGAGAGTTTTGGTTTAAATATTTGAAGTTAAAATGAGTTTTTAACATGGTAGTTCCTCATAAAAACCAGGAATAAGAAGTTCACTTGTTTACATGTGACAAGCCTTGCCTCACTTTGGGTGTCAAACCACTACATCCTCTTTCCACGCTAAACCAATATGCATCTTCATCAACAGAATGTACTAACAGGGGTTTGCTCTCTGGTGCTAAATGTCACTTTGGAGGATTTTTTTGTTTTTTATTTTACCTGAAACTCAAAACAACAGCCACTATTTTTTAACCCTCTGAACCCCAAGCACTTTTTGGGGGGTTTTCTGCTCCTTTCACATACATTCTCACTGTGGGCTCATTGTTCACTGAAATATAAAGTCCTGCACCTCTGTGGAAACAGAACAACCCTGGCTAGAAGTAGAGAGAGCTCAGAAATGTCCTCTGTGTAGCATGACACAGCCACAACTCATAAAACCCTGGAATCAACATTTTTCCAAGTGCCTACAGGTGTTACCAGTACTGGGGAGGGCTCTAGATATTATTTTGTTACTTGCATTTTTAATCCGTCCTCATACTTGTCTCCTCTCTGTTCTGCGTAAACACAGACTGGAGTTCACCTGAAACATCTATATAATATTTGTCACGTTACTGTTGGTTGCAGCTGAGTTACTAATGGTTTCACAAGTGCACAAATGTAAACAGATTTTTTTGTTTTTGCAGAATCTGGTGGAAACAGTTCATTAGTGACACGTTTTTAAATGAGGCACGTAGAATCGATTTTGAGGTTTTCCAGCCGAACGACTAGAAACAGACGCAGTGGTTCAAGGATGGGCGAAAAGTTAAAAATAATCTGATGATTCTTCCTGAAATGTTTTTACAGTTTCTGGCTCTGATAAGCGGTGCTCTTTAAGGACGACATGTATGGAATCATAAGGGTTCCAAAATTCAAAGGAAATAAAAGTGGAAATTTAAATAGAATCAATAAAAGAATCAATAATAAAAATAAACTAATGTAGAAATATTCTTTTTTCCATTTTGCTTTTGCTTTTTTCCATTTTGTCCGTGTCTTTCCCTTTCCCTTTTGCTTTTCCCATTTTCCTTTTGCTTTTTGCCTTTAGGTAGACCCACCCACAGCCATTTGATTGACAGCTTGATCCATCGAGTAAAATCAAAAGGCTAAAGGAATGGGAAAAGACAAATACAAAACAAGAAAAGCAAAGACAAAACGGACAAAGAATAACCAAAATGGAAAAAAGAAAAAGCAAAAAGCAAAGGGGAAAGACAGAGACAGAGTGGAAAAAGCAAAAGGAAATGGAAAAACAAAAGACAAAGGGAAAAGACAAAGACAAAATGGAAAAATTAAAAGCAAAATTTAAAAAGATTATTCCTACATTTGTTTATTTTTTTGTTATTGATTCTTTTATTGGTTCTCTTTATATTTCCACATGTATTTCTTTTTAATTATAGCACTCCTATGATTCCATAGCTAGTAAAGATAAAATATGCGCTCTGCTGTTTTTTTTTGTTTTTTTTTTTGCTTTCACAGAATCTGGTATAAATGGTTTATTTCTGACAAATTATTAAACACGTAGAACAAAATGACGTTGATGAGATATGATTTGACCCTTTGGTTATGTGTCCTGACCAGATGGCCCATCACAGAAAAGTGCTTAAAGGAAGTTCAACATCCAATGGTTCTCTTAGTTCTTACAGTTTCTCGCTAAGATAAATTGTATGATTTTTTTAAAAAAGTCATTATACCCTCCAAACCTCCCAGCAGGTTTTGGGGTTCAGAGGATTAAAGCAAAGTAAAATGGTTGCCATCTGTTCATTACCTGTACAATGTGAGTCGGGGTCAGATAACATCCACACAGTAAAAAATCACGACTCACCTACAGTCATGAAGAGTTTGTTGATGAGCAAACTGTTGCCGTCTGTTTGGTTCACACCACACCAGTAGGTCCCGGTGTCCTTTGTTGTTACTTCTGTTATGTATATGTTGACTCTCTTCGTTCTTCTGTCATCGGACATGGAAAACCTTGGGTTCAGATCAGGCTCTGTGGTTCTTGCTAGAAGCTGACACGTAGATGGATCTTCTCCCTTACAGATGAATTTTGGGTTGGGATTACTCTCCTGGTTATTACACCAGTATGTGAAGTTCTCTCCAGTAGTTAGGTTTCGTTTGAGGACAGAAATTTCTGTAGAAAACAAGTATTTGTCAATCGAATTTAGTCATGCCTGAATAAATAATTTATTAATGATGGGACTTGAGAGGTTGACGATGCGAACTACTCACTTTTAACCTTTAGTTGTATTTTTTTTAGTGACACTTCCTGTGCGTACTCGACTCCACACCAGTAGACACCATCATCCTCTGAGGACACGTTACTGATGGACGCACTGAGGCCACTTTCTGTGTCTGTCAGGGTGAATCTCCCGTTTGACGTCAGAGAAGAGTTTTTTGATAAAATACCTTTACAGGAGAATTTATGGTCTCTGCAGAAAAACTTTGACTTGTATTTGTTCCCTGAGCAGCCACATGTGATGGTGATCTCATTTCCTGTATATGCATTTCGAACTGTCAGGCATTTCTTATCCTCTGTAAATAAAACAGGCAGATAAAACATGGTTAGTTCAACAACATAATACTGTAGTGGCACATAACTGAAGTGCATATTGTCACACTTGGACAGTAAAGGGTGCATCATGTGTGGGGGTTAAAAGATATGATTTTTCGGACCCAATAGTGATACTGATTATTAGTAATCAAGTGGGTCGATAACTGATATATAGCTGAAACATAACTATGGTGAAATGCCTTTCTGTAGTTATGTTTAATCAAAAGAGAACTTTCCAATATATATCCACTGGTGTTGATCGGATTTTACTGGTGATGTGCGACCAGTCCGATAGTTCTGCAGGTTATTATCAGCTGCAGCCAGTTAGCACCTTTTTAAATTAGAAAAGCACTCAGAGAGCGCAGACCTCCGCCAAGCAGCTCATTTCCACCCATATTGTGATTTCAACCCTAAGTTATAGTCCTACATTCAAAATTATTGTTTTTATATAATTGTAAAGAAATGCAGGCGTCGAGGGGCTATAAAATAGCAACCTTGTTATAAATCCTGCTCTCTGAGCACCATTTTCTCATTTTTGTTACATTTTTGTTCTTCTTTTTTTTCTGTTCTGGATAATAATATCCAGAATTTTGCCAAGATCCAGATCCAGATCAAATTTTAATATTTTCTAGAACCTATTGTTAACGTATCCTGTATTTCTTTTGCCAAGCAAAAAAAAATACAGGATATGTATAACTTCACAACTTTAGTTGTGAAGTTATACGCACATCTGCTGGAAATGGTCCTATCTCGTAATAATGATAAAGAATCCTTCAAAAAATTCCTGGATCCAGATGCTAATCCAGAACATCACCAAAATGTAATCATCTGCTCCATGTCCCATTGTCAACATTTCCTGAAAATGTCATTAAAATCCATTCACAATAATCAGATGACCTCTAATCACGAACGTCACTCTCCATTAAACTGATCTATTTGTAGATTAGAAATTGATTTCAGTTTCCTTTCTTTGTTTTTAAAGAGAAATGACCTCTGTAGGACTACATCTCATGATAATTATCATTGTCAACTAATCTGTTGATTATTTTATCAATTAATATATTAGGTATTTAATTGATACCACTTGATTGAACTTTCAGAAAATGGTGAAAAATGTTAATCGGTGTTTCCTAAAGCCCAGGCAGACGTTTCTGAACGTCTCATTTTGTACACAACCTAAACACGTTACGCTTGTTTGGACATAGGAGGAAAGACCCCCAGAAAGGATTTACATTTAAGAAGATGGACTTATCAGAATGTTTGGTGATTCACTAAACAGCTGGTAATCAGCTGATTGGTCACTGCAGCTCCACTCTATGAATTTGTGAGTTTATTTTTATGAAAAAGAAGAAATGTCAAAATAAATTTTAAAAAACTGGAATAACGGAGCCAAACTTTATGAACACAAATATAAACTGATGAAGTTATTTTCTTTAAACTGAAGCTAATCTATTTGATCTGTGCTGTGTTGGTCATTTTTGGTACAATTTTAAATGAAATGAAGAGAAATTAAACGTCTCTTACTAGCTTCATATTCCAATACTGTCTCAGATAATAGTTCAGACTGTTGGTCCCAAAAGTCCTCGTGTTGCTTGATGATCATCTTACGAGGTTTTCTGGGGTTTGGTTGTCTGTTGCTGTGATTTGTTTTAGGATATGTGCAGGTGAATTCAGACCATCCCTCTCTGCATCCCTCTGACCAGACCTCACAACCTGTACACAAGACAAAGACACATATTCACATCTAAAACAACTTATTAGCAAAACTGCTCTGTCTGCATGTTGTCAGGATGAATCAATCCATTACCATGGTTTGCAGTAGTTTGCTACAAGAGATGTCATTCTGCTGATCAGCACCACTGTAGTGTCCTGTCATAAGGCCATGAATGCATTAAACCTTCTGTCACTAGGACAGAATGCAGATGATCTCTGTCAACACTTGGGCTGCACAGTTAAATGAATATTAATCACCGTCACTATTTTGGCTTTGCATAATTAAATACATGATCAACTCCAGTATGTACAGGAAACACAGGAAACAGTTCATGCTGATAAAATCATTTGGTTTCAACTTGTGTAAATCTGACATTAGAACGCCTCTTTTCACTCTTTTCGGAACATATTTTCTTCAATCTCCTGTCAGAGCTGCTGCACTGCAGGGACCGATGGGGACTAAAGGCTGACTACTAGTGTCTAATAAAGCCTGCATGCGAGTCAACTATGGAGGCTGTTGCTTGTCAACAAACAGATGTTGGGGTGGGGTGTTTAAAATGCAATTTTCATCATATCTGACCTCCTGTAGTTGCACTGAATTCTGGTGAAGACGAGTTTTATTTTAGGACCTACAAGGATGCAGATGTGGCATGTAGCACCGCATGGCGCTCAGTTTATTTAAATGTCAAAGTGCAATAAAAACATTTTGCCCCTAAAAAGCAATGAATAGTCATGAAAAATCACAATATTATTGAAATGATTAGATTAGAATGATATTTTTAAATTGTGCAACACTTGTCTTGTCTCGCGTCACTGTTATTTTCACAGCGGCCCCTGTCTGGAGCAGTCAGTGTGGGGTTTTAATCATTCAAATAAAGAAATACGTTTCAAAAGTAAAGTAGCTCTAATAAAATACTGAAGCACCCAGTGTGTTTTAATCACCTACATTAAATGTGTTGTCGCTCATGCTTCTGTTGTAACATTTATACAAAGAAATTAAGTTTTCTGTTCAGAATATTGCTACTACTGTTAATGCAGCTACAAGTGTTTAATATTACATATTAGTTTGGTTTTTTTTTTTGACTATATTATGTCTCTTTGCATATATAGGCCATTTTTTAGGGCATAAAATGAGATAAGATGAGCAGCTTGTAGTTAAAAAGGACCATTGCCGCGTCCAGACAAACTGACGGGCTGTAGGTTGTATCCGATTCAAACCATTAGCTTTCGTCGATGCATGTTTCACACTACCTGTCTGACAGAGCATTTTTTGCGGGAATGAGAAGCAGAAAATAAACGTGTTTGAATGAGTATTAAATGTTGCTTCCTTTTTTTAAAAATCCTATTTCAGGTTTCAGTTTGTGAACTAGTGCTGCAGAAAGCCTGCTATTGTGATGTAAGTAAAAGATTGCAAAAAGAAACTACGCCACAGGATGCACTGAAACAAGTTAACTTCTTACATCTGTCAGAGTCTAATACCAGGAATGAGACAGTAATTCTATTTTTACCTGCCATCAGTGAGAGGATGAGAAGGAACGAGCTCTTCATTTCGTTGGTCTTGGATGCTGGAATCTGAAATCTGTGAGAGGATTTTGCTTCAGTGGTGCTTCATGTCAGTTCCTCCTTTCACTTAAAGCTCCGGTCTGCGCTCAGATGTGTTTCCTGAAGTTATATTTTAGGTTTCCTACAGGTCCTTCACCCCACTTCCTCTTTTTTTTTTTTCAGTGGCACTCAGTGTTGTAGTGGTGTCTTGTGGTGTGGTTTGATATTCCTAATTTGACCAACTTTATAGCTGTGTTTCACAACAACTCAAAAGTCAGAGTCACAGTTCTCCATCACAGTCCTCTGACAACTTTATTCACAAGTTTTTTGATAAGTGAAGATTTTACATACAAAAGAAATGATGAACTCATAAATTGTAATACACTCGTTAGATTACATTTCCTGAGAGTTCATAAAATAGGTCATTATCATCCTCATCCAACTACTGCAGTAAAACACTGCCTCTGGATAAATCCATATGTTATGACATCCAAGCTTAAAAGACACTAATGCAAACCCAGCAGCACAGCTCCATGAGGTAATGGATGTGGGTGTAACTGTAGTAGAAATGAATACACTTTTAGCATTCTGCAGCCTTAAAGGACTAAAGTAGAATGAGCACAGTTGTTATTCCTGTAAATAAAATGTATTTGTGCTCAGTGTTTACAACACAGAATCATTCATGTTGTATTGTTTCAGATCAGTTAGTGGTCCCACCCATTCATTCACAGTGTTCATGGAATGATATCCTTACTAGTAGAGTAATTAACCCCTTAATGCCTACTGTCACGAATTTGCAACGTACCGCTGCAGCTGAGATAGCATATGCATTCTCCTAATGCCAGTTCGTGCGTATTCAATACATACCTAGGAACCTTTTGCAAGCACTGGTGTCTCTTAGGACCGGTTGGAGTGGCATTTGTGGCATCAATAAAAAATGTTTTTCCCATAAATGTCTGTTGCATTACACCTTTATATCTATCATATGTGCAATACACAAATGAACGATATCCACTTAATTTAACATCAACTTTAAGCAAAAACACAAATAATTATTGTTTTTATATAATTGTAAGTAAATTCAGGCGTCAAGGGGCTATGACAACTGTTTACACACTAATATGTCTCCTCAACACCATGAGCTCTTTATCATAATGGTATAAAGGCAGCAAAGGCAAAAATAAAAAATAAAAAAAATAACAAACTTGCTCAAAGAAAGCCACATTACTGGTTGCAGTGGTTCATTTCTTTGACAGTACCAAGTCGGGGTCAACTGATTATTGGATTAAATATTCAGCATTTCTGCGATCATCAGCCTTAAATTTGTTTTTTAACTGATTGGTGACAAAATAAATGAATTTAAAATGCCCTACTTTGGCTCTGATGCAGCTGTTCCTCGCTGTCTGTAGTCGCTCTGTCTCTTAATGTCCTGCCTTCAGCACTATCTGATTGGTTTTACATGATGAGTAGCAGCCTATCAACATTAGAGAATAAATGAGGGCGGCTGTGGCTCAGGTGGTTTTCCACTGATCGCAAGGTTGGCGGTTCGATCCCCGGCCCCTCCACATGTCGAAGTGTCCTTTGGGTAAGACACTGAACCCCAAGTTGCTCCCAATGGTAGATTAGCACCTTGCATGGCAGCTCTGTCACCATTGGTGTGTGAATGTATGAATGTAAAACACATTGTAAAGCGCTTTGGATACCACTAAGGTAGAAAAAGCGTTATACAAGTGCAGACCATTTACCATTTACCAAATGTTGAATAATTGTCTTTCTAATAAAAATATATCAAACCTATAAAAACAGACATTTTAACACAGTTTTGTGTTATTCTATGTTTTTATTTTACAACCAAGCTTTTGATAAGGAAGAGTTTTTTTTTTCTCTTTTTTTTGCTCTGAGTCATTTAATATTTGGTGTCTGCCAATACGTCAGTATTGCAGATCAGCTGTACTACCTGATAGTTTCAGCAGATGAAGCCTCTTACTGTTTATTACTGTAGCAGCTAGAGGGCAAGTAGAGGGAATTGTGGGAGTTTAGCTAGTTAAGGACCACTATGACAGAGACTATGAGACTTGCTAACTTCAGGCCAATGAATTGGGTAAGTTTATGTCGATACCTGTTAGCATTTCTCATCAGGAACTGGATGTCCCTGGTTTCATTTACTGGTCTCCTTGATTACTAGCAGTAATCCAACCCTGTTAAAACCTTATGGATCAGCTCCTCCTATCGACCTCGCCTGAATGCAGTCAAGTATGAGAGCCCTGGATAAACTCCTGCCTCAGTGAATTTTGCTCACACGTGTTTATTTGCGTAGTTCTTCTCGAGGTGCTAGCTGATGTTGAACATATCGAGCAGCAGGATTGTTGGCAGAGCTGGCAACTTTGTGCAGATACGTCACCACTAAACCTTAGTGCATATGTTCAATTTCTACATTTGTGCTGGGTTGTACTGGCAAAAAACCAAAACTGTATAGTAAAAATGGACAATCTTTCCTCAGGGCAGCTTCACTGTAGAGTAGAAAGGGTCCTCGGGAACTCTGGACGGGTGATCGATTGTGGAGTAGGTGGGACACTGGCTGCTGTCCAGCACTGTAGAATACGTGTCACCAGTAACTTTACCAGAGCGAGTCTGAAAGTTGACTTTGGAGTAATCCATAAAAGCAGAGGGGTTTGTGGGAAAGATGGCAGTGACGTAAATCGTTTTCACTGAGGTTCCTGTGTCTGACTTCAGGGGGGGCTCTTGTATCTCGTCATAGACAGCCTTCCAGAATGGAAAACACACAAAAATAGTTTATTAATGATCCCATCAACATGCAGTGAACATCCTGAGGATTTTAAAGACAGTTTGACATCGTTAATAAACTGTGGCGGGCCAGCCAACACATACAACTCTAAACAGATATGAAGACAAGATCAGACTGTCCTTATGATCTTCAGCCATGGTGCAAGACATTACAGATCATTAAAAAGCATTTAGCAGTTGGAGACTGAGAAGTGAAGATGTTTTTGGGAATAAATAATTTCAGTAAACCATGAATTATAATGGCAGTGTGACAATTTCAGCCATTAATGTGTAGCTAATACTGTAACACTGAGGCCGTGGCATCATGCAGGTATGGGTAAACTGCAGTTGTGTTTGATTACATCTGGAAGGGGCAGTGGTGGCGCAACAGGTTAAGCCCCTGGTCTACTGATGAGAAGGTCAGAGGATCAAACCCCCACTGGGGCCACTGTTGGGCCTTTGAGCAAGACCCTTAACCCACTGCTCCTAATATGTGTGGTTAATTATGGATAGGATGATTCACGTGCAGAGAAGGAATTAGAAGAAGGTTATATAATTAGTATCATTATTAAGTATTGATGCTACACGTACCTCTTTGTTTGGTGCCTCTCCTTTTGTGCTGTTATGTGAACGCTGGAATCCTGGCACAGAAGAATAAAAAAGTATAAGAAGGCAAAGAGAGTGAAGAAACTAACAGAAGAGTAAAACAAGTGCAGAAATTTCAACCACTGACAACAACAACAGAGAGTTACACCTGCTGACCTCCAGTTACTATGGTTTTATGACCTGACCATTGTGTCCCAACACATTTCCAGACTTTTCAATACTTGAGCGTGTTAGACTTGATATTTATTTAGCATCAATTCATTTATGTAGTTAGTGCTTGCTGGCCCTCTGCCCTCCAAAAAGAGAGTTTGTAAGTGTAAGAATGTGCAGGCTGGGAAAGAAGTCACTTACGCTTGTAAACAAAAACCAGAATAACCACAAGAACCAGCACAGCTACGCAAACGGCTGCAGATATGACTGCAGTGAAGTGAGAGCCATCTGCAAGACGAAGTCACAGAAAAACAAACTCAATAACAGCCAAGTGTATATGTTAAACATCCACACTTCATCCAGACCTGTCTGCATTATTAAATATACACAAATCCAATAAGAAACATGTTTCAGTCATACAGACAGCTTCCTCTTCCTACTGCTGCTGTAAGTTTCTGCAAGTAGAGAACTTTCTCACCTTGACTCACGGCAACAGTTGATGGGGTCGAGGAAACGGAAGATGTCACCGGTGAATGCTCTGATGAGGACGGAATAATGGAGGGTGGAAACAATAATGCAGTGAAGTTGCACATGAAAGCAGTGATAAATCAACAATCTGAGATGACTGATAGAACATCAAAGGGAAGAAACTGAGAGAGAAAAACTCATGTTAAATGTTTGGAAAAGTTGCCATCATCAGCCTGCTTTCATAAAAATATATAACCAACTAGAAAAGCCCTCAGAGAGCTCATACCTCCGCCAAGGAGCTTCAGTCCACCCCCAACACAATCTCCCAATTCACATATTTTGTATGGAATGTTACAGATACAATTGTAATTACATACAGTTCATATTTCTTACCGACAATGCGGCCTTCACCTCATCCGACCTAATGAACAGGCGCAGCCTCTAGCACGGCAGCTCCTAACAGCCTCCCAGCTTCTTAGACAACCAGAAATAAGAATGCTGGCCCAACCACGCATACATCGCTCAGGAAAGAAAGACAACTCCGTCATTGTCGCTGTCTGTCGTGTGGAGCCCCAAAATCTCATGTGGTCACAGGGGGTTACCCCAAAAACAAGAGTGCCCTCTGGTGGCTTTTAGAGTAAACCACATTGAATTGTCCACCTGGTTACACTTACATTAAAAAAAATTCCTGGATCTAGTCGGTGATCCAGATCAGTCCCAAAATTTCATCATTTCTTTATTGTCCCATTTCACACATTTCCTGAATATTTCATCCAAATCCATCAATGACTTTTCGAGTTATTTTGCACACAAACAAACAAACAAACCAACGCCGGCCATCACATAACCTCCTTGGCGGAGGTAATGATGAAGTGATGAAGGATAGAAATTAACCCTAACCCTAACAAATTTGGTCTTTGAATATAAGAAGCTTCCTTGGTTGTACCTAACTGGTGGGACAGCCAGGTATTTATTTTCATACTGAAATGACATCGATCAAGGCCTATTAATGACCTGCAACTCACGTGACTCAAGCTGTGATTTGAATCTCAGGACTGCACTAGAAGTACCTGATAAGTGGTGTTGTAGACCCCCGTCTCTGTTCAGAGGTAGCTGTTTCAGTTTAACATTAATGGCTTCCTTTAGTCCTAAGTGTCCCTGTCCTTTAGATGCAGCTGGACTACTGAGTCTTGTCCTGAGGAACTGATTCTCCTGTGTTGTGACGGTCTCTTCTATATACAGACATTTCTACACAGACCACAGTTCACTTACCAGGTACTTACAACACAGTCTTGAGATCCACTCCCATACAATTTCACACCTTGAGTCATGTGATTTGGGGGTGAGAATAAACACCTGAGACCCTCCACCAGTCAGTTACAACAAAGGAAACCCCTTGGATGAAAGGTGGAACATCTTGTCCAGTTTCATTGTGCTGAAGCTGTCAGGATTACCATGACCTGGACGACTAAGAATCTACTCACCTGCATTCAGGAGGAGTTTGTGGATGAACAGATTGCTGCCTGTTGTTGTTCTTGCTCCACACCAGTAAGTCCCACTGTCACCTGTTGTTACTTCCTTTAATCTAATGGTGATGTTTCCCCTTTTGTCGTCAGTCATAGAAAACCTCGTGTTCACAGACCCTGTGGTTCTTGCTAGAGGTTGGCACATGGATGGATCTTCTCCCTTACAGAAGAATTTTGGAAGGGTGGCTACATCTGTACCCTCCTGGTAACTACACCAGTATGTGAAGTTCTGTCCAATAGTTGGATGTTGCGTCAAGATAGTAATATCTGTAAAAACAAATATTTTTTTTAGTCATTCCTTAACGTAGGATGAAACCTCAGCGACTGAAGCTGTGAACTACTCACCTTTAACATCCAGCTCTATTTGTTTGAATAAAACTCTATAATTGATTCTGTCAGTGTACTCGGCTCCACACCAGTAGACACCAGCATCCTGTGAGGACACGTTACTGATGGACACGCTGAAGCCACCAGTTGTGTGCGTGGGGGCGAATCTCCTGCTTGACTCTCGACAGTATTTGGTAGATAAAATATCACAGGTGAAATGGTTTTCTTTGCAGAAAAGACAGGACTTCCATGTTCCATCATCACATTGGATGGTGGTTTTAGCTGTTCTGTATGCAGTGTGAATAAATAGTCCTGGGCAAGTCTTTATATCTGTAAATAAAGCAGAAAAATTAACTACTGTAGTGCTTTACATTGGATTATGACATAGAATGTGTCCTTTACAATAAACCAATGGTTGTCTTTTGGATGGTGAAAGTCAGGATAAACTCTGGGGTTTTAGAAAACCTGGGATTCTGACTGAGATGTCTTTCATTGGTGGACATTTTGATAAACAAAACCAACAACAATAACAAAAACAACAACAGCTAGAACAGCAATAGCAACAATGATAAGAATAATAACAGAAACAATAACACCAACAACAATAAAGATAAGAACAATAACATGAAAAACAACCCTAAAAACAGCAACAATGCCAATAATAATAAACACAACACTAACAACAGCAATAACTACAATAATAGCAAACAATAACAGTGTTTATTATGAAAAAAAGATATCTTACCATCATCAAACTCTATTTTCTCTATGGCAGGTAGCAATTTACGTTTAGACTTAGATTGTTTGAAAAATTTACACTCGTAGTCCCCAGTGTCACTTTGTTGAAAAGGCTTGATGGCCACCGTCAGACTTTTATTTTGTGTGTCATGGTACAGTGAAAATCTGTCCTTGTCTTCCCATTCATTGATTTTAGAGCTTTGTATGGTCTGGTCGTTGGGCATGGCTACTTCAATCAATCGATACTTTTTATTTGGTTTAGGATATTTGCAGGTGAACTGAACCCATGCTGGTGTACATACTGTCAAGTCATCTGAGGCTTCAAAACCTGTCCATGGAAGAGAAATATTGTATTAGCTTTTTAAGAAACTGCAGTGATGTCGTCTGAGTGAGCTCTTTGTTGTTGTTCAGTTAAATTTGTTAGTCGTTTATATATATGTGTGTGTACGTGTGTGTGTGGATAGATAGATAGATAGATAGATAGATAGATAGATAGACAAACAGATAGATAGATAGATAGATAGATAGATAATCTTAAATTCTTGTTTTTTTGTATATTTTCACCACGTTAAAGTATAAGACCATCAAACAAATTTAAATATTAGACAAAATGCAGTTTTTAAATGATGATTTAATGTTTCAAGGGAAAAAAGTGATCCAAACCTACCTGGCCCTATGTAAAAAAGTAATTGCCCCCCTTGTTAAATCATGAATTAACTGTGGCTAATCACATTTTATGGAAAGCTGAGTTCAATTTCACTCCATAGACATGTGAAAGACTCACTGCCAAATATAGAAAACGCTTGATTTCAGTTGTTGCTGCTGAGGGTGGCCCAACCAGTGATTAGGTTTAGGGGGCGATTACTTTTTCACACAGAGCCAAGTAGCTTTGAATAGTTTTTTTTAACCTTAACAAATAAATTCATCATTTAAAAACTGCATTTTGTGTCTACTTGGGTTATTTTTGTCTGATATTCACATTTGTTTGATGATCTTAAACATTAAAGTGGGGAAAATATGCAAAAAAATAAGAATCTGAGCACTGTGTATATATACATATATAATTCATCTTATTTGCAGTTGTTCATAATTATATAAACACACAATAAAGAGGTAAAACATATCAGAATATGTATAAAAATGATCTATATGTTATAGTCAATAGTGTGAAAAATAATATTCATTAGTTTGTAATATAAGGAATAAAGTGTTAGTTATCGGTTTACCTGTCATCAGTGAGAGGATGAGAAGCAGAAAGCTCTTCATTATGCTGGTTTTGGATGCTGAGGTCTTTAATCCCAGTTATTTAACGGCAGCTGGTTTCCTCCTGTTGGTTCGTCTTTTCCCGAATTTTTGTATGTCATCAAAAAATATTCCGTCCCTTTTTCTGTTTATCCCTTGCCTTCTTTCTCGTGAACATAACTCCTTCCTCATTGCACCTTGCTTATATTCTTTGGCAGAAAAGAGGAAATAAGTTACGTGTATAAGGAAGGGGAAAAAAAACAGTTTGAACTAATAGGAAGTCTCTGACACAATAAGCAGAATTTCAGCATGCTAAATGTGTCCTCCAACAACATGCTTCACTGTATATTGTTTTTGAATCACGCTAGTTTTTTATTAAGTGCTTTTTATTTTCCTGTCAATCTCTCTGGTTTGTGTCTAATTTGTCTCATCTCTGTTCATGCAGACAGCAGCCTGCAGTTCATCCCTAAATGTCCGTCACAGACTGTTGGTTGCAGCGAAACCAGACATAGCGTCTCAGTTGCACTGAGGAAGGTAGGCTTTATGGATTTCTGCAGGAAACCGTTTATATTTGGCGAATTTTTGAATGGGGCATGGAGCTTAAAGTGATCATTGAAAATCTGACAGTTCTTTCTGTTCTGACCACTTCTGGCTCATACAAAACATGTAATTTTGCCGTTTTATTAAAAAGAAGACACGCTTTTTAAACCTATAGGCATGTTCTGGGTATAGTATATTAGTATAATTGTGGGTGAAGAAACTCACAAACTTCTCAGTGGAGATCTTTAAGTCAGCATCTCTTTATTCAGGCAGTGCACAGAATCTCACACAACACAAGGTTATGGGAGAGGAGCTCCCCAAACAAGAGACAGGGCAATATCTATCAAGCTGAAGCACACAGCAAACAACTGTATCACACATCACTAAATCCTGCTTCCTGCTTATCTACCATAGGAGTCTTTCTTCCCAAGGTCCCTTGGGAGTACATCCGCATCTCCTTCCTTGGCGGTCTCCTCCGCATATTCCCTCTCTGTTGGCATCAGACCCTTGGCCTTCAACATGTTTCCATCAATAATATAAAGTCATCAGCCACATGAAGAATCACAGCATCTTCTCGTAAATCTGCACAGCTGTTAAATGTGACTAGAACTGACATTTATGCAGTTTTAAAAGCAGGGGATGCTTTTTATTTCATACCAGGAGCTGTTACAGGCTAATAAAGCTTCACAGAGGAATCAGGGAGCTGGCAACAACAATTCTGATGACTAAAATTAAGACTATGAGCAAAAATAGTGTTGATACTTCCTCTGCTGTCTGTTCAGTATTGCATCATCAACTTAAATATTCAGCTATATAAAGCCAACAGGATGTGAATCACATCAAACTCATTGCCCATTGCACACAAGAACAGGAAACCACTGATGATGAAGTGCCAAGCTGGTGTCTGAAACCTGACGCATGCTTCATTACATTTGATTGTTTCATCATTTTACTTGATGTATGTTGTTGTCTTATAACAATCTAAGCTATCCAGATCTACTGTCACTACACCCAGAGGGATATATGAGTGTGTTTGTGTGCGTGTGTTAATATCATATGTTATATTATAAGATGATGCACAATTAAAACAGAGAAGCAGGGTGTTACTATGGTTGAACAAGTGTGAAATAACAGAAACATGCTAGCAAGGATAGATGAGAAAAGAAGCATCCTGCCGTGTACACACACCAGAAAGTCCTCACATTGACCTCCGAACACACCATCAGATCGCACTGATTGTGGTGAAACCTACGATTTAAAGCCATCTTTCACAACTAATAACACAGATCGTTTTTCCTGACAGTGCTCTCTGGGTATCTTGGCTGTGTGGACTGGGAGGGACACCCGCCCTATTTCACACAGCGCTAATGGTTTTTGGCCGATGTCGTGGGTTCGGAGCCGATAACGTATGTCATCTGCTCCAAGGGAAACATGGAACAATGGCTGAGTGTGTGTTTATGGTTTATGAGTGTGTTTGGTGGGACTGCCAGCCCATCTGGAAAGAAAACACAGATAAGATAGAGATTTTATACGGTTTGGGGTCTTTAGACCAAATCAAATACACACACATGCAGGCCTGATTGGTGTTTAGAAAGACTCTGGCTGTGATTTATTGGTTATTTACGACCTGCTGGTGAGAAGAACAAGGGTGATGGAGGAAAAGCTGAGGTCTCCTTAGAGTGATGAAGTCACAGACTAGGAAGAGACAACCAACTCCATGTTTGAGTGGAGTTTTTTGTTTGTTTGTGCTTCATTTGGTTGATTTGTTAGACTTTTTTTTTCATTAATTCTCTGTTATCATTTGGCAATAGCATTTCGTTGCTGATTATGATTAACAAGCAAGTCCAAGTGTAAAAACATCAAGATGCATCATAGAGGCACCCGTAGATGTGTTCTGACACTGCACATCCTTAAATTTGCTGAGTGTAAATTCACACATACAGAGGCCCAATCTCAATCACACCAGTCTTTTGTATTTTTCCTGTGAACGCCATTTCTGTCCAGCTTCACGAGCAAAGAAAAACAGCTCTGTGCTCAGCTCTGTGACAGTCAATATATAAAACATGATTTCTAAATAGTTGTATTGGCTCAAGAGGTAGGGATATTTTCTCAACCTTTAAAGGAACACTTAATCCATCAGGTTTTCTGAAACATGTGAAATCACTCATTTTGGAGATAGCACTGTTTTTAATGGACAGCTATGATTTTCACAATGTCCTTAAGGTGCAAGCTGGGACATACAGTCATGCACAAAGGTTTAGGCACGAAAAGGAGGAGGACACTCAAAAATACTACAATGACATATTTTTGAAAATTATTAAACATTATAAAAAAGTGCAGTAAATACAATAAACTGAATTTAATCTCAAGTGTTTAAAAGTTTTTGGGAAAACCCTGAATCCCACCTGTACAGGTAAAAATGTTAATTGTTCCATTTTGATAACTAGGAATCAGTTTATTAGACTGATTATATGAAAGCAGAGAGAGTAGGAGAAGTTTAGAAAGTTTTGGATGCAATGTGAAAGGCTCTGGCTAATTCTTGGAAGCAATGCTCTGCTAGTTTTATGCCAATAAGCCACAACATTGTGACCACTGACAGGTGAAGTGAATAACACGGATCATGTTGGTACTATGTGGTGTTCTGCTACATCCGTGTTGATCAGACTTAGACACCCAAATAAACGTCCCAGAACAAACACACTCCCTCATGCAAATGGAAATCCCAAATGTCACTGGATGAAAATGCACCCCACCACATGGCAACAACATCAACCAATCAGGAACATGTTGAGGAACATGACAATGACCCAACATGTTGATTTGACCTCCAAACTTCCTACACCCCATTCTGATCAAGCATCAACAGGATGCAGTGGAACAAGTTTGATTGACAGAGGCCCCACTGCACAAGCCAGAGCACCCAAAGGATCCACTGCCAACATCCTTGTTCCAGACCCCATAGGACACCCTGAGAGGTCCTCTGGTCCATGCCCAATGGTTCAGAGCATTTCTGACCACATATGGGGGACTAACACAGTATTAAATGTTAAGCCTGATTGGTGTGTCTCTTATATATGTACCAGACTCCAGAAACAGTCTACAGTATATAAAAGATATGTTTAATTATTTTTTCCCAGCATTAATTGCGATGGATAGAACAAAGGAACAGAAGGATGATTTTACAATGAGAGATGATTCTTAATAAACATGAAGTATTTGTTCTCTGTTTCATCAGGATCACAGAACAAACGTCTGTGGCAGATTTACACTACTCTACAGGATGCTATGCTGTGCCTCTGAAGTGCTGCAGAGTGTGTAGGGAGGTTTGATTGATGAGGGTTAATGTTACCGTGGAGTTAGAGGAGCTGTAGTGTGTTTACTCAGGGATTTAAAAGCCTGTCAGTAACCGCCGGCTGCAGGTTGACCTCCAGCGAATTCCACTCTGTAACTGTCAAACACACATTCACCTCGCCCACAGCTCTGAACTCAGCCACTGATTGGCAAACAGCAGGGCCAGATGCTCTGTAACTGATTGATAATGTGGTACACCCTCATTAAAGATATGTTTCTTCTCTGAAATACAAGTAGGCAGATAAACATGCTTTGTGAGCTTAATGTTTCTGTGCAATTTAGTCAATGAGTGAATTGTTAATCTTCAAAGCTGCTGTTATCGGGCTTTGAATAGCTGGTATGATAGAGTTCGAATGAAGCAGATAATACAGTATAAACATGATCATCACTAATGGTGGGAAATCCTCTTGTATTTATGCTCTGCTTTTAAAATCTCTGAAAAGCTTAAGTCTTTCTGACGATGCTACTGCAGTGAATTCCTGTTTTAATGTATTGATGTACGTTTACTCCCTCCCTGAAAGCATTCCTGTCTCCTTTTCCTTCCCTCAGCCAGAATCACTTGAGAAGGAGATACTTCACATGCTACTGTACAAAAACTATGGGACTTTTTTTTATAAAATTAAACATTATCTCTTCAAGAAGCACAGAAAATGCCGCCTCAATGACTTATCATCCTTGAACTTCTCCATAGGTGCCCACAGTGCTTCACTTCAACCATAAAACAACCATTAACTACTCTTAAACTGTTCGATATGATCACATTGCAATATTCAGTGCATTCCAAGAGATATATATGTCCTAGCTGTCTCCACTTTGTCTTAACCTGCCACAAAAGACAAAAACTTAAATGCAAGTATAGGAGACGAAACCCACAGTCCTCAGCCTGTGTCAGAATATATTTGAAAGTAGATCTGAAGCTAATTTGAAGCTTCAGCAGGCTGAATGTGGCTATCTGGCCTCTGTGTTTCCACTGGCAGTGTTCCTCTGTTGAATTGCTGAGGAGGAATAGTAACACAAAACATTGTCACACTAAAAACATTGGTAGTAACATTCAGGAAAAAAAAAAATACTTCTGGAGCCAGCAGCCCAGTCTCATACCAAAATGTTTAGTAGTGACGCTGGTGTTTTTGCAAGAAAGTACTGTAAAAATGTAAGATATAAATGACAAAAACAGCAACTAAAACAACTGAAAACATCACAAAAAACAGTGACTAAAAACAAAACAGAACACACAAAAACAGTGATTAAAAAAACTGAAAACATCACCAAAACAGTGACCAAAAACAAAAAAAAACAGACAAAAAACAGTGACTAAAAACAAAGCAAAATATCACTAAAAACAGAGACTAAAAACAAAACATCACCAAAAACAGTGACTAAAAATAAAACAGAACACACAATAACAGTGACTAAAACAACTGAAAACATCACCAAAAAAGTGACTAAAAACAAAACAGAACACACAAAACAGTGACTAAAAACAACTGAAAACATCACCAAAAGCAGTGACTAAAAACAAAACAGACAAAAACAATAAGTAAAAACAAAATAAAACAGACAAAAACAGTAACTAAAAACAAAGCTAAACATCACGAAAAACAGTGACTAAGAACACCTGAAAAAAGCGACAAACAGCAGCTGAAAACTAAAACAGCCACAAAAACAGCAACTGAAATCGATCAAAAAAGAAGACAAACAGCAACTAAAAACAGTGAGAGAAAGAACTAAGAACAGCGACTGAAAATGCAAGCAAACAGTAACAGAAAAAGAAAGAAAATATTGACAGAAAACAGTGACTGAAAACAACTGAAGACAGCAACAGAAAACAAAGGCAATAAGCAACTGTAAAAGAAAGAATACAGTTAAAACAAGTGAAAACAAACAGCAACTGAAAACATGAAGTCAAAAAAACAATACAACCAGCAAAAAACAAAAACAAAACGTAAGCAGTGGCTGAAAACAATGATTGAAGACAGTGAATGAAAACAGCTACAAACCAGTTTCTCCTAAAAGCAACTGAAAAGAGCAACTAGAAACGAAAGCAAACAGCAACTAAAGATGACTGAAAACAGTCACTGAAAACTGTTTCTCCTGTCTCCTAGGTGAAAGTCCTGTGTTTGGTTCCTAGCTAATACTTGTGTGCAGTGTTGACTCGCCCATTAGGCAACATAGGCAAATGCTAAGGACGCCGTGGCCTCCAGGGGGCGCCACAGGATTGGGAAAAATTTCACCTTCAATATAATTATTTTAAAAATAGTTATTACTATTAACTCTTAAAATGGAAAACTCACATTGGATAAAATGTTAAGCAATGCCCAAAACAATGCTGTTCAATCTCTTTTGTAAGTTTATGTAAATCACCGATGGAAGGGGGCGCCATATAAAATCTAGCCTAGGGTACCACATTGGGTAGGGCCGGCTCTGCCTGTGTGTCACATGATATGAATGCAGGCCAATAGAAAATAAAAATAACCCAAAGAAACATCTCACAATTTTACATCCTTCACTGTAAAACTAGTGATTTTGTGCTGTTGGCCAGCTTCGCTATGACACATGATGGTGTAAGTCTGCGCCGCAACAGGCCTCTCAACTCTACAGCTAGTTATTGTACCGTGTCATTCATCATTTACTAGATTCTAAAGTGTAAACCCTCATTATTTAGTAAAAGAAGGACTACTTTGTCTTAATTTGTAGTTCTAAATAATGGATGCTGTTAGCGCTTTCTTCTCTTGTCTTGCAGGAATCACTGAAACTGAAAAGATCCAACCCTTTGTAATGTCTCGACTCTCTCAGATCGACGACCCTGCCCTGAGCCATAAAATCTGCCGTTGACAGTTTCAGGCGCTCGGCCCTTTAAGGCACCGTTCATCTTTGAGATGCTTCAAATGAAATGATAAATCATGTCTTTAATCTTTTTTAAATCTTGCTCTCAAAGCTTAACAAATATAATTAAATGACCTAAATAAAATCAAAGCACTTACAGTCCTTCAGATGAACATACACAAACACTGGAACTCCACTTGTTTGATGAAAATGAGTCACATCCTCTGAGGCCCTGAATCCCATCTGATACTTTTAAACTCGTCAGCCTGAGAAAGTTACTTTTATACCCAGCTTGGCAAAAGGTCTCCCTTAATTTGATAGGATGAAACACTATATACTTACCATTGTACCATCCCAGCAAAAGTGCTGCATACATTTGGACATGGCGCAGAACAGACACAAACAATATACAAATACATGATCGTACACAGAGACCTGTACTCAGTAGGAGGCAAAAGAATTTGAAATGAAAGATAAAGTGTCAATAGATAAGTTAAATACCTCAAGCTCAACGGGTTAGCCACAGAATATCTATTCCTCCTGTCATCCCTCCATCCATCCATTCAGTCTGTAAACCTTCTATGTTTTTTTGAATGAGTGAAAGCTTCTCAGGTTGCATCCCATCATGTGTTTTTGCAGGTGTTGAGTATTACAAAGTGCGAGGAGGGTCGTGGCCTCATCCATCACAGCACCATCAGGCTCAGTCCACATCCCGGATGCTGAGTGTGCCTCACAGTGATGGTGTTTACATGCAGCATTTCCAGTACTGAACAAGTACAGGCTGAAGTGTTATTGAAAAGAAACTGAAGCTCCACACACTGTGGCATTCTGACAGCCTCATATCTGGCCCTTTTAAACAATAAAAAGAAAAGACCAGTGAAGGTTAACACTGAAAATCTAATTATAAACTGTGCTGAACCACTATTAGCGGATAAATACAACATACAGTATATACATAGACAAGTCCCCTGCATACATTCAAATCTTGCAGCTGTCATTCTGGGTATACATGTAACATTAAATCACAACAATGGTTCAAATACACCGTGAAATATCGAGCTTGTTTTGCCATTCAAAGGGTTGCCGAAGCTTTTGTTGTGTGTGATGGAGGAGCCAGTTTTCTTCTCTCGGTGTGGTCTGTTGATGCTTGCTAGCCTTCAGCACAATGAATACTGAATGTGGTAAAACTGCCCTGTTGCACATTATTTTTGGTCCAGATTGTCCGGCACAGACACACAGTCTATGGCTTTGATGCCTTTACACCGTGTGCCATGTTTGTGCATTACCCTGACGACCAAAGCCATCTGGACTCACTGTTTTGTGTGACTTTGACACTTTGGCTGCACTACATTCAGTGGGGCCATGCCACTCGGTGCTGTTTTGTGTGTTGAATTTAAATGGAATAGAAGCTACGTCCCTAGTGTCAGTTAGATCTTGGAGTTGGATCTTGGACTGAATTTAATATATATTTAGACAAAATGTTGACCCCATTCTAATGTCTTTACTGGTATTTTGAAAACTTAGAAATAATGTTGACTTTTAGCTGCTGCTTAATGTGCTATTTAACTTGAAATGCTACAATACATTGCATGTACAGGTGGTAGCTGTCATGGTCTGTGATTTGTTGAAGTTTTTTCCTGTTATATTTTGAAAAGATCCCTGTCCTTGCATGTCTCCAGTTGTTTTACTTCCTCCCTTTGTCTGTTTTCTCTCCTCTTTTGTTTGATCTCATGAGTTTTATCTGGGTCTTGTTTCTCAATTAGTTCTTTGTATTACACATAGTCCTGCATCTTCCCATGTCTTTTGTCAGTTCGTCTTGTCTGCTTTACTTGTTTCCGCCTACCTGTTAACTGAATATCCTATGGCACATGCATAAATCTGCAGAGAAACAGTAAGTCGTCAGTCTCTGAGTGACTGTGCAAGAAGGAGACTAGTGGGGGAGACCACCAAGACACCTCTGACTCCTCTGAAGAAGTTAGAAGCTTCAGTGACTAAGAGACTGTTCATACAACTGTTGCCTGTTCTTCTCCAGTTAAAGCTTTATGGGAGAGTAGCAAAGAGAAAATGTCTGTTGAAAAGCTCATATTAAATTTCTACTGGAGTTAACCAGGGAGCATGTGTGAGACTCTGAAGTCAACTGAAAGAAGGTTCTTTTGGTCATCAGACTGGCATTATGTCTGGTGAACACCAAACACTGCACATCATCGCAAACACATAATCTCCACTGTGAAGCATGGTGGTGGCAGCATCATTATGCGGGGATGCTTCTCAGCAGCAGACCCTAGAAGGCTTGTAAAGGTAGAGGGTAAAATGAATGCAGGAAAGGCAAACTTACACAGGTTTCAAGAGAACCGCAACTTCAAAGCAGATTTATTTTCCAGCAAGATAATAAGCTGAAGCATACAAAGCTACACAGAAATGGTTTTAAGACAACAAGGCAAATGTTCTGGAGTAGCTGAGTCAGAGCCCAGACCTCAAATCAGTTGAGAATTTGTGTCGGAACTTGAAAAGGGCCGCTTACTCACAATTCCTGTGCAGCTTGACAGAGCTTGAACTGATTTGCAAGGAAGAATGGAGCAAACTGCAGTGTCCAGATGTGCAAGGCTGATTGAGACTTACCCACACAGGCTCAGTGCTGTATTTGAGGCCAAAGGTCCATCTTCTAAATACTTATAATGAATACCTATGCAGTCACTTATTTTATATTTTTCATTACATTGCTTTGTAGAAACCATTTTCACTTTGACATGAAATAATCCTTTTTTTTGTAAATTCTTGGCAAAAAAAAGCCAAATTAAATTGGCCATGATTCAATATTGAAAAGCAAAAAAAGGAGAAAACTTCTAAAACGTATTTTTTATAGATACCGTATAAACCTTGTTATGGCTCAGTTAGCGTATCTGGAACATCACCAGCAAGTTTCTACACTACCTGAATTCAGTCATAGCAACTTGGAAAACTGTCGGCTTGAAGACTAAACTGCTAAAGCAGCATGTGGCACATATGTTGAACAGAGAGGGAAAAGAAAGAAGTCAGACGGACAAATAGAGACAAACATTAAATTTGGAAAGGAACAAAAAAAGAGATGCAGCTGAAACCAAATCCTGGAATCAAAAACACATCTTCATCCGTTTGTCCGTTCCCATAGAGGGAAGGTGAAAGGGCTGGTTCGTGACTTATGTGCCCCTGTTAGTCCTGACATCAGCCTGAATAGAAGAAAGTACAGACAACACCAAGACCCAGAACTGGACAGGATAGAAATACCTCATAGCATGTTGTTCTAATCTTCTTTGGCATCCTGAAACTGCTCCAACTAGAATACTGTAGTGCACCAAGATGGGGTTTCTGTTGGCATGCTGACACTCCAGAAGGCTTACATGAGTTGGAAATGATCTGATTTCAATAACTTGACCAAAAATCCGCAGAAATGTGAAGAGAGGCAAACTTTCCCACACTTACACATCAATTTTTGGATACTCATGCACCGAAGAGACTTTGTAGTTGAGTCATGACATACAAGCCTCTTTCTAACAAGATCAGATCCCAGCATTGAGATAGCGTGTTGAAATAAGAATTATTTATAAGAAATAGTTTTGACTGTAAGCCGCTGAACAATATGACATTGTTTTACAGATTTTGTCTGTTTTGCTCAAGTACTAATTATACCTAGTAAAATCACAGAAAAAAGCACTCCAGTAATCCCTCGTCTATCACGGGGGTTAGGTTCCAGTACCCCCCCGTGATAGACGAAATCCACAAAGTAGCTAACTTGTCATTATTTTATTATTTATATATACTTTAAGGCTTTATAAACCCTCCCCATGCTGTTATTAACCTTTCCCACACTCTTACAAACACTTCCTGTGCTCTTAAACCTTCCATCTAGAGGAGCTTCTACAGACGTGTCCGATAATGGAACTAGCGACACAGCGATCCACTTGAAACGCCCACTTTGGAAAACTTTGCCGTATTTTAAACACACTGACACCGAGGACGTCCGGCTGCTTACCGGGAAACTGATGAGGGTGTTACGGTAATCCTGCAGACTGTCACCAGTTCTCTGACAGTTATTTCCAGTTAACTCTCACTGTGTGGGACCAAAGGTTCTGGCTGGCTTCCATCACCGCCAATCAATCAGTGACCGACTAGCTCTAGCGGTCGGTCCATACATGCTGTGTTTTCCATATGTTTGTCTACTCATCTGCTGTACGCTACGTATTTTATATACAATGTAAAAATCTGCGATACAGTGAGACTGCGAAAAGTGAACCGCGATATGGCAAGGGACTACTGTAATTTACATGTTGATTATAAAAAAACAGGCAAGAGCCATGAATAACATCCACATCTGTATTTTTTAAATAATCGTAATTCTTTCTTTCAAAACATTCAACAATAAAATTGCACATTTTTATACTTAGTTTAAATCCACAGAAATATTACATATATATCATTTGTTGACAAAAGATGAATGTTTTTTTAAATGGTTATCTTACAGATTTCCCCTGATTTGTTCCATTACAGATAATATTGAGAAAAATACTAGTAAGAGTTTTAAGTTAGCCAAAAATATCACTATTTTACCTATATTTGCTGTTGTTTTCGTGTTTTTGGACATTACAGTATCCCTTGTTAGTTTCTTTTTTTAAGTTTTATTTTTGGCATTTTCAATGTTTAGTGAAGAGGACAGGACAGTGGATAGAAATGGAAACGGAGGAAAGAGTGAGGAAGGACATGTGGTAAATGGTTGAGGTTGGACTCGAACCCCGGCACAGCCGCTATGCTTCTGCATGCGGGTCCTGTGACGTAACCACTAGGCTATTGGGGCCCCTTCTCTCTCCCCTTAGTTTCTGTATATTTCTTTGGCACCCTTCCTGCCAGATTTTCACAGTTTTTCTACAGAGTTTTTTTCTTCTTTTCTTTACAATGTACCTTTTCAGGAATGAAGCATCCACACTGCAGGAGCCTCGACGCTACAATATTAAAATTGGGAGCAGGGGTTCTCAAACTTAAAGATCTGTGTCTTATTTTAATTCCAGAGGCCTGAAACAATTAGTGACAGCAAAATAACATTTATTCAACTCTTTTATAACTTTTAAGCAACATAACATTCAATTTGAAGACTGTCAGGGCTGTCAGAATACAGTGAAGTTGCATCAGTGCGACCCCTGAACTTCGATGCATGATTGCACCATAAACTTCATCTCTCTTGTGATTGGGCAAGTATGAAGCCGAGTGTGACACGGCTCAGACAGTTAGTCCATATTTATTTATGACTCAGAAATATTCTTACATTCACACTAGCTGCAAAAATGGTGTACTGGATAAAATGAGGCACATTCTTCCTGTACAAAATAAGGGCTGATGGCTAATTCTTTGGTGTGACGTTGACACCGTTTCTATCAGTTGACAGCGTTGCCATGACAGTTATGTTAATGAAATGGAAATAAGCATTAAAACCTCATTCATCGAGGAATCACTGTGAACATTTAGCGTCACTAACCAATTATTGATCAGCAAAGAATTTATTTCCTAGTAGGACATGTTACGCGTCAAAATATGTTGTATTCGAAATACAAGGAATGGGCTGGTCTGGGCTGACCTGGCCTTCGGACATGCATGTAGATGACTTGGTAAATGCACAGAACTAAAAATGTGTTGATGGAGTTGCAAATTCATTTCTAAATCAAAGACAACTGAAAACGAGTTCATGAAGTCTCCCCACATCTTTACTGCAGACCAGACAGAATAAATGGCCCAGACTAATGGCAGTGACAGCTGATGATCTCAAAAACACAGCACTCAGGACACTACTAATTCTGAGCTTCACCAGTCGAAACAAGAGAGCAGCTGTGTTTTTCTATAACTGTCAAGTGGATTTCAGGTAAACATCTGGAATGTGGTATCTATAGAAAAACAAAACGCAGGTCTGGCTTGTTTCCAGGCTGTTTGGTGTCATCGAAAGTTGGAGGTACAGGCCGCGTCACGCACTGCTGCCACGCGCAATAGTTTGTTCCTCCTCCTGCCAAAAATAACTGATTAGTCCTGGAAGGCTGTTCATGTAGAGCTTTTCTCCTCATGGAAGTAACACCGACAATTGTTCAACCATTGACAATTTGGTTGACTGGCCTTGGCATACTGACCAATCAGTTGACCAGTTGACCTGGGACTACAACTCTAGTACCATTAGCATTTTGTATGTACTGTCTGAGCCATCTGTAATATAGAAACAAAAACTGTCCATGAATGAATGAGGACATAATCGAACCTGTTGCACACAAAGGATAATGGATAAATTAAAGCCCATGTTTTTACACATCAGACTCATGATGGAGAAATGAGCACCAGATGAACAGAGAACTATAAAGGAAGGCTTTTTAACTTTACATAATGACAATTTACTCTTCTATTGAATGCTCAAAGAATCATGACGTAGGGAAAAAAAATCCACCGTCAGTCTTTTCTCTTTATTAAAACACACACAGACATGATGTAAAAAGTAGTATTTGGAGCAGGAGCACTATGCCAGCTCTGTGTACTGCAGCTCTCTGTCCAACCCTGTTCCCATGAGAATGATCTCCAGCTGGGGCAGAAGCCACTGTGTAACCTCTCCGCTTTCCCCCTGAGGACCAATTGGCTAACTTGAAGTGAGCGACTCGGGCCCGCCAAAAATTAAGATGTATGCCGCAGCAGTAACAGTAGACGGAGGTCAGGCTGCGCTGAAAATACGACGGTATTATGTCAAAATAAATAAGTTGTTGGTGGTAAGACCATGAGAGCGGTTTATTTTTATCTTGGCCAGTGCAGAAACAGAATGTTCCAAACAGAACAGTTCTATCTCAACACACTTTTATCTTCTTGCACAAATCTGTAAGTGTGCCTCTTATCTCGGGGCTTTTCTTAAAGAATTTCATCCGCGTTTGTATCAGTCGACTCCTGCAGAACGGTTTATCACTGTGCAAATAAACTCAGTAATTGACAACTCACATGGACAGCTTGTTTTTCATAAGCCTGGGACCAAGCCATCTGTCTGGAACTAATCTTTGTATGTATTTCCATGTAGAGTGAAGAGCAGCCGGACAGATGAGAGGCGGCGAGGAGGCACATCCTGCGACAGAGAGACCGCTTTTTAACTTAAGGTACGTGGGCTGCGTGGTTTGCCTTGGCCCACTGGTCTCCCATGATGCCCCAGAGCACGGCTGTGTTTAGAGGACAGAGTCAAATCTCCAGCTTCTAGTTGCCAACTCAGCATGAATGACCATACAAGGCATCAAGATTTACTTCAGAACTGTAAGATTAGTCAAGAAAGAAGATTACAGCAGCTCCTAGAGCTCTTTGAGGTCTCTCTTTCTTCTGTTTCTTTCTGTCTTTCCAAGTTTAGTTTCTTTTTCTACCCTCTCCTTCTCTTATCTGGCTGTTTCTCTTTTTGCTTTCTCTGCTTCTTCCCCTTTTTCTTTTTCTGGCTCATTCCTTCTTTCCTCCCTTCCTCCTTTCTTTTCTGTCTCAGCCCACAAGTAGAGAGGGTACTCTAATAGACCTCCCTCAGGTCTCCTGTCCCTCCACTCCTCCCTCTCCTTCGTCTTTTCTCTCTCCTCCTCTTCCTCCCCCTCTTCCCTCCCTCGCTCATTCCTCCTTTTCTCGGCCAGCCCCAGATAAGACGGGGGCAGAAGCAGCTCTCTCTTCAGCCACTGCTGAAACTGGAGCCATCAAGACAAGAGTGGGAGTTCTCTTTTATCATCTTTTATTTTCTCCTGTTTTCTTTTATTCCTGGACATTTGAAGATAGAACTGTCCATTTCAGATGCCTTTTATTTACATGCAGCTTTACATCTTTTCCTCCCATACTGCCTTTTAAACCGCTCCAGTTTGGGCATCACTCTTCATCATCCTCCCATTACTTCTACTCCTTTTGTTTTCCTCTCCTCTTATCTGTTTAGCTTTTTCTAGCCACGTTTTTTCTTGGGTGGATCTGGACCTTCACCGTTGAGCACAGAAGGGAATTTCAACAACACCATGAAAGACCTGCCCAATCTCAAGCCAATGGACCCATCCTGAAAATTTTTTCTTCAACATCACAGGGAACAAACAAAAAAACACCCAAGGACGAAACAAGAAGACAGAAGATCTGATGAACCTCTTCACTGCTAGTGAGGAGAGAACAGGTGTTGCTTTCTGCTAGTTGTGCTCTACAATAAAAGTGACCTCTTTAGATTCATAAAAACACGCTAAAGGGATCGTGGTACAGGATCCAACTCATGGACTGACTGTAAGGTGCAGAAACTGCTGCACACAGATGTAAAGTGAACTGGGGTCAAAGTGTGAATGAGCTTCTCTTGACCCTCTCCACTCTGAGTAAGGACAGTTAAATACAGGTGAAGAGCGTGTCATGAAAGGCTTGAATCTCAGCCGGGGGTTGCTGGTTCTTCTGCTGCTTTGGACCTTGTCAGCTGACACCGATGCAGCCGGTGCTGCGAGTGGAGAACGAGGAGGCGCTGGAAGAAGCCAGAGAAGAGGAGGAGGCGGAAGTGTCAGCGGCGGAGGTACTGAGAAGAGGAGGAGGTTTCACCGCATCCAGCACGGCCAGTGCAGCTACACCTTCATCCTGCCGGAGCTGGACGGATGCCAGAGTGGAGGAGCACCACCACAGACCGAGCAATATGGTGGCTCTCGTGGCGGGGCAAGTGTCGTGCAGAGAGACTCGCCGCCTGCAGACGGTGACTGGTCGGCTCAGAAACTGCAGCACCTGGAGATCACGATGGAGAACAACACGCAGTGGCTGCAGAAGGTAGGAGACTAACTGGATTCTTCTCTTTCTGTTACATCTAACCCACATCTTATACCATTACTGATGTGTAGGAAGAAGACAAGCGGGTCAACAGTGAGAGAAAAATCTTGTGCACTGTCTGCTTAACTTTGCATTTTCATGAGACCAGATAAAAGCAGTTCTGTTCACCAAAACCCTGCTGTCAACCAAGCTAGTAAAGTTCTGTAGAAATTATACAGCAGCTTTTATTACTACTCAACAAATTCTGCTCTCACAGAAGGGACTCATCACTGCTGCATAATAATAATGGTGGAATCAACACTGATTAGAGGCTGCACGTAACAGGAGAGACCAGCAGAGTGTGTGTTACCACCTGCTGCTGATGGATGCCCCATTCTGATCTATTGAACCCTTTGATAGACACAAAACAAGAAAATATGACATCAAAGTAACTCAAGAGTCCTTCAATACAAACTCAGTTTACTTCTATTGCTGTGAACACACTGTGTGTCTTTTTGTTTGTGTCTCAGTGTGTGTGTGTGTGTGTGTGTGTGTGTGTGTGTGTGTGTGTGTGTATTGGAGCTAAAAATAGTTTTGGAGTGTAACAGCTTTGGTTTTCTTGTGTGATGATCTGTGGGATACAGATCAAAGTTTCAGCTTGTGACTCTGGATGAGTGGCAGCTGGTTTGGATCAGGAGAAAAGCAGTGTGTCTTCTTGTGTTGTCCTAACAGATGAGAATTCTTTCTCAATAAATGTGTAGTTTCAGTGAAGCCTTGACTGTTCCATTTATAAGGAGAGCGATTGTAAAACCTTATTTCCTCATTATTTCACATCTATCCTGCACAAGTACTACGAAAAGTTCTTACTGTACAGTCAGTAGTTAACATGAAAGTCCAAGTAGGGATGTTAAAGATTGACTCTTAACCGAATAACTGTCAGTTGTTTTTAATTATTTAATCTATTAAGAATGTAGTAACCAAGAAGGCAGAAGATGCAGGACATGTCAAAAATGATCTTTTAGATTTGCTGTAGTACCTGGTTGCACCACCAGGTGGGTCCTCTCACTGTTTAATGAGATGGAGTTAGAGGTGTGTTTGCTGACCACCCGTAAGGGTCCATAAAACAAACGCTTCTCCTTGCTGTCTAACTGCTGACTGTGGCATCGTGTGCATAAACTCTGCGTAAAGCTGTTAAAAAGGATCAACTAGCTATCTGAAGTTCATGCTAACAGTAAGCTAGGTTCTTCAAAGAGAGAGCAGCTGTAGCTGCTAACACGGTTAACATTCAGGAGCGGAAAGACTCTGATTCCAGGTTTCCAGCAACATTCAAACTAAAGTCCTAAATTGTATCTGTGATGCTCTGCTCTGAGTATAAATACTTTTTTGCAACAGTATTTGTGGACATCAGTTCCAACTCAGCAGCTGTTTTTAGCAGCTGGACTAACTACAGTGAATACGTGAGTTGGGTAATTTTAATCTAAACTACTGTAGAGAATAATGTTACAGGTTATATGCTGTGGATGACTGCAGTGTGTAATACTTTGGATTTTGTCGAGAGAATTGTTGAATAGCAAATTTAGGTGAAATTTAGACGATGATTTTTGGCGTTTAATTTGTAATTTAAGGAACCTAGTGTTTAATTTACCTGTTTCAAACTTGTAATGCTGTTGAATTGATTCTGTAGTGACTGTGTCATGTTTAAAAACAGTTTTATCAGAATGTTGGAAAAACATTCATGGTATTACATTCATTTCAGTGATTAATACACTGTTAATTATTAACGTGGCTGAAAATCAGTAAAGGCAGTCGTTTAAAACTTTTCATCCTGACGTCCACATCTTCAGCCATTACCCCTTTAATACCTACCTTACCCCTTTTCCCAGTTTTCCTCCAGTTTGGAGGGCTTAGGTCCTCCTACGCTGCATTTCGTTTAACTGTTGTCCTGTGGAGGCTGCAGACAGATGTGAAACATGGCTTCACCTACCAGTAATGAATCTCACAGGGACACCATTCTCCACCAGGCGGAAACCCAGACCAACCAGTAGGAGTTATAGCGCAACAACAGCAACAAGAACTCTTACTGGTTTCCTACTCACTAAGACCAGTATGATAGAGGGCAGAACCAAGCTGTTAAAAGTACTAACAGGAATCAAAGCCACGTCTTTGTGGCAGAGCAGAGGAACTGAATACTAACTACAACTACAGACACGACTAATCTATAATTTACAACCATGTTGCTCCTTATTATATTAACGGACTAATTTCATGTGAAAAAATCATCCCTCACTGGGCTGTTGCTCCTCAAACTAAATGACGTTGGTCAGTCATTTGAGAGTCACATTAATGCAGCAGCATTGATGAACGATAGAAGTTGAGGTAGAACAGAAGCCTCAGACCACACAGCGTCTTCCTGGGGTTCTACAGCCTTCAGTCAGACTCCTGCTGATGTGCAGGCTGAAGTGATTTGGGTGCAGCAGGTGATGTTGATCCATTTCATCAGATTAATGAAAGTAAACGTGGGGAGTCCCCATTCATCATCATAAGGATCAGTTAAACATTTCAGAGGAGTGGGAGTTGCTGCATGAATAATGCTGCTGTTTCACAGTTAGCAGCAGGTTTCTTTAGCCTTCTGAACACATTGGCTGCTTCAGTCTCGGCCTCCAGAAAGCCGACGCCTACTGTTGATTATATAAGGAAAAGGAAAATCTGCTGCTTCCTTGACTTATCACAACTCACACCATTTTCAAACAGGCTGGTATGCTGACTAATAAGGAACAAACTAATAGTCTTAAATGTTCACCTGGCTGTTTCCAAACATGGAACCAGTGTGAGGCCGGTCTGGTGAAGAGAGTTCTAGAGTACCTTCAGTGAATGAAACTATAAATACTTAAATATTAGATGTCAGATGACATGTTCTTTCTATGTAAAACATAAACTAAGGCAAGGTGTCATCAACACGCTACTGCCATGTAACTCTGAAGTCGGGCTGTAATGAACCAAAGAAACTTGTTTCTAGTCATTCTACCAATCAGAATCTGCCTGTTATCTCTAGATGAACTAAATGAGCCACAGTGCACTGAACATACAACCTGCCAGCCTTATTAGCCTTAATGAATTATTAATAACTGTCAAAGTTAGTATTTGAAACTTAGGTCATGTTATACTGAACATTTCTTCAAATAGATCTAAGTTAATCAATTCTTGCACCATAAGGACGATAGCACAGACAAGTTAGCTGTTATTTTTACATGATCTGCAACGTTGGTTGTTAAGCTGTGATATGCAGATGTAATACTTTTTTTTAATTCAAGGTCTTTTTTATTTTGGATAGCACAGACAACATTCAGACATATATTTTCCATTAATTCTTTTCCATTTTCTTCCCCATCCCACGTTTGTATCAATCCCCTTGTAGAGTAGCAAATCTTCTCTAGTTGAATATAGTACGTAACCTCTTTGACACAGCCTCTGTGCGTGGGTGGCAATGCTTCTTTCCATTTTTGTAAGATCATTCTTCTATCTAGGGGGGTGCAGAAAGCTATCATATTAGCCTTTGGCTCACCTAAATTTACATTCCTTGCAGTCACTCCAAATACTGTAATAAATAGACACGGTTCTAGTAGTATAACATATTTTTGATGGAGTGTTAAAAATGGATTCCCAAAAGTTATTTAACTTTGGACACGTCGTCCAGAGCAGTGTGTGTTAAAGTGGCTGGTTCTGGTTGGCATCAGTCACATGTGGGGTTAAGGTCAATTTTTATCTTGTTCAAGTTTGCTTTAGATCAGGTGTGTCCAATCCTGGTCCTCCAGGGCCCCTATCCTGCATGTTTTAGATGTTTCCCTCTTCCAACACACCTGATTCAAATGATCAGCCCATCATCAAGCTCTGCAGAAGCCTGATAGCCATCCTGATCATTTAATCAGGTGTGTTGGAAGAGGGAAACATCTAAAACATGCTGGATAGGGGTCCTGGAGGACCAGGGTTGGACACCCCTGCTTTAGATCAATGAGGGCAGTACACAATTTTGAACTGAACCACAAAAATGTGATACTTTCTGGCCAATCCAAGTAAACATTTAGTTAAACCAGACCTAGCTGTCTGTATGGGGTTGTTCAAACACAGAGGTTTTTACAGGTAGAAAGAAATGATGATGCTTGATGTTACGCTGTTAACACCACAGATTGGGCAACCAATAAGAATTTAGTAGGATGGGAACATATTTACCTACCACGACCAACGGACCTGGACACCACAGTCCTAAACTCTCCACTAATGCAGCTTTGTTTCACCTTGTTGTTGGATTTTCCATATTATTATTATTAACTGAAGTGATGTATTTAAGCTGAGTTTACAGTTGTCACAGTTGTTTTTTTATTATTAGCTGAGTCAGATTTCACTAAAATGGTATTCATCAGACTGCATGGTGCTGTAATGACACTCCCTACTAGATTTACTTGGTGGTACAGAGTGATGGTCTCTACTTATTGAAGTGCAGCTTGTATAGTACTTATAATATTTCATTCTGTCTTGTCTCATTACTAAATGCAAAGTACTGTCATGCAATCACCGTGTTTATATGAACTGATTGAACAATGACTGCGGTAAACAGCTCTGACGGGTTCTGCTGAAATGTCTTTCAGCAATTTCCCCTGGCGTCAGAGACACTCAGGGTGTCCCCACATGCTAACGTCATTGCTGCCATCACCGAGATGTGCAGTTTCTTTCAGACAGGACCTGCTGTAGGTGTGATGTAACCTCTTTGCTCACATGTGAATCCAGCTTTACACATCAACTGAACAGCTACAGCAGAGTTTAAGCCAGTAGCAGTAAATCCACCATTGAGTATTTTATCACATTTGTTATATTATATTGGCATCAATCTGATTCCATAGTCAACCCTCTAAGGGATAAGCAAGTCTAATTGATGGTATAGTACTTAAGATGTTATAACATTTTAACTTACAGTAAAAGTAGCAGCAGTATTATTTTTTTACACCTTAAATTATTTGTAACACCAGTTTTTAGGTTTGGATCTGGGCCTGGGATCTTTCTGTGTGTGTTTCAGTGTTCACCCTGTGTGGTTCTCACCGGGCTCTCCAGCTTCCTCCCACAGTCCAAAGACATGCTGAGGTTAGCTGGTGATTCTAAATCATCTTTAAGTGTGAATGAGAGAGTGCTTGGTTGTCTGTGTGGCCAGTTTCAATATCCAAATCACAGAAGCAATTATTTGATGATAGTCAAACGTTTCACAACATACCACAATTAATGAAGGACTGTGATGCTATAAAAATGTCCTGGCCTACAAATCATATTTTCCAGATGTGTTTGGTATTTAAAATGGTAGCTGGTACTGTTTGATACAGATCGCAGTAAAAATCATACTTAAAATCCAATTATTTTTAGATTGAAAGAAAAAAAGAAGGAAAAAATGTATTTGGACTGAAATTCTATATTGTGATATCTGTCAAAATACTTAGAGTATGATTTTTTTTAAATATTTTTTTGCATATGATTCATCTCTATTTTGAAGTAACTCTATCTTTTCATGTATTTGGAAAGCAAGCCTGTTATTCCACTGAGCTCCAGTTAACCTCCCTCTGAACCCAAATCCTGCCTACAGGTTTGAAAAGCATGTTATGTTTTTAAAATGCCTAAATTAATTAATCAGAGTGAGAAAAAATAGGAAGAATAGCTGGGTTTTCAACTTTCAGTCAGTCCTCGTGTGATGTGCAGCTCTACTGGGGAAATGAATTCAATCTAAGCTTGAAGTCATTCAATCAAAAATCACTTTCAATGGTTGTATAGAGCGCCTTTCTACCTTAGTGGTGGCTTCCCATTCACCCATTCACACCAGTGGCAACAGAACTTCCATTCCAGATGTCTGCTGCCACTGGGGGCAACTTGGGGTTCAGTGTCTTGCCTGAGGACACTTCGGCATGTGGTCGGACTGAAACCACCAACCTTACGATCAGTGTAGAAGCCTACTCTACCACCTGAGCCACAGCCGGCCCTGACTTTACTCTGCATATCCCAGCTGAAAAAAACTGCCAAAAACAAACCATTTACATTGCCCTGATTCTGTTAAAAAATAAAAAAAAAAATGAAACTGACAAAACTGCAGTGACTGTTCGGCTGAACTGCAGGCTGTGTTTTCACTGTAAAAAGTATTGAGACAAATAAAGAAATGCTAATAGTAAAATAGACAGTGTACATGGAGCCACCTTTTTTTTCCAAGTATCAGTAACACTTGGACAAAAGTTGTACGTGTTGATTCCAGGTTTTTTCAGTTTTTGCAAATGAAAATAAACTTTGTAAAGCGACATTCACCCATTTCTGTTTGTATGATTTATGGGTGTATAACTGTGTCATACTACACACAGGACGTTTTGTAGTTCTCCCTATTTCTAGCCATGGTTGCGCTGTTTCCATAATGAGTCAGGGCTTTATATTGCAATGAAAAATGAGACCAGAGTAAATAAAAATGCAAAAGATGCAAGAAACCAGCCAGAACCTGCCAGGGGTTCAGCGGGTTAATCGCTGCCTGCAGGATCAAAGTCTGCCTCTCTGACACTTGAAGATATAAAAACTGTCCTTAAACCAGATCTGCACATTTTAACAGTTTGAATCAGGTCCACTCTTTGATACATGGTTTAGATGCATTCCAGAGTATTTGCATTATTTCTGCTGCCCACCAGAGTAGATCTCTTTCCTATTGTAACTGAGGGAGGGATTGAATTACCTTCTGGAAAGATGTTAATCTGCACAGAGTGTAAATCCAGAGTTCTTCACTGGATTAGACCCCAGCAGCACTTTTAACAAGTGAGTGTGCGCACATGTGAGGTTCATGTGTGTGTATGTGCCTACATGTTTGCCACCCACGCTGTTAAACCTCAGAGGAGATGCGGGTCAAGTCCAGAGCTGAGGTCTGCAGCTCCCCGACAGGAGACAGAGAGGGACCTTTCACCTTCAGGGCTCCACCGGGGTCAGCCGTCAATATCTAATCGGTCTCTCGCTTCACAATATCAGTGTATGTTTGTCACCATCCTCCCATCACAGCGTTAATTCAGTTCAGATGAAAGATAGCTACGTCTCCTCTTTCTTTCTTTGCCTTGCTGTCTTTGTCTCAGTTACTGTCCCTCCCTTTCTCTTCTGTTCTGATGAAAGCTGTAGCATCAAAGCACCAGAGTTAAAGTTTTAGGGTGAACAAGAGTTAATTTCCTCATCCATAAATGAATCCCGACAGAAGAAGAGAGACATTCCTGTTGTAATGTCCGCTGTGTTTCTGCTCATCAGAGACACTTTTCCATGTGTGTAACCCTCTGAGCTCCAAGCTTACATTCTTACTCACTGTGGCCTTATTTGTCGCTGCAGTAGTCCTGCAGCTCTATGCAACTCAGAAATGTGTTCTATGCAGCAAAATACACCAATCATGACCTGGAATTAACATTTACAATGTGTTTTTTTTTCAAGTTTCCACAGGTCCTAACGAAAAAAATAAGATGGCCACACATTTTACAGATATTTAACTTCTAAGCTCTTAAGCTGCATTTTCTTTATTACTCAAGTGAGTTCTATGTTCCTCTTAGTCTTTCTGATTCATTATCATACTGGTCTCATACGGTCTCTGTCTAAGCACAGACTGCAACATCTGAAAATCAGAATTCAAATCTCATTTTTAACACTGGCCTTTCCATAGCTGGAACAAAACAACACCTTTACAACAATAAATACAATACAAATAATATTAACAGGACAAAGAAAACTGTGCATATGAAGCCTTTACATGCTGTGTGTTTGTAATTTTTGTTAGCAAATAATGTGTGATTATTTCCTCAAATCGAGTGCTGGATTTTTTAAAGAATATATAATGAAACAGCAAAAACATGCCATGTTAGCACACTGAAATTACATTCTAACAGTGCAAAACCAAAAGGTGATCAGTTTAATATAATTTATGAAAAGGACAGAAGAACAAATCATTATGTTTGTGCAGGTGGAATTAGAGAATGTTGGCATGTTGCTTTAAAAATAATGATGAGTTCACTTTCACCTCCTGTTTCCTACAAATGAAGGCTGCACACAGGCTTTCCTGGACATAACCTGTTTTCCTTGTAGAGTGCAAATAAAAGTAGGAATTCTAAAAAGACAACACAGATATAAAACTGCAGATCGGAGGGTTTCCTCCAGGACCACAGCTGTCTTGTGTCTAAGCCGTGCCGTTGGGTTGCAGCAGAGTGCACAGTCCATTCAGCCCATTTGTTCAAATCCTTCTCAGCATTTTGCGTTTCTCATGCGGTCACTGGCGGCTCAGGAAATCACAAATCAAATCTTAAAGCTGGAATCCATAACTTTGGTCGGGGTCAAACTACAGAAGAGATGACTGAGCATCAAGTGTGGCGTTTGGGAAGCTGTGAAGTGAACTTAACCACAGTGATCTGACAAACTGGATTTCAAACATTTCTCAGGGGCAGGCCATTAAGAGCATCAGGTAAATGTGATGTTTTGACTGCTCCACCACACTCCAGTGTATAAACTGTTACAATGAGAATGTATCGGTTACAAGTACTGGATGGAAATCTTTTGGTCCTTAAAAGCAGCTACAGAGTGGGAACTGCTGAGGGCTAGGGTTTACTAAAGAAAGAACATTTACTTAGGCCTCTTTCAGACATGAAGACCCTTCCATTAATCTGACAGCATCTAATGAGTCTGCATCATGTCTGAATGAGAGCAGTTTTGGATGATGATCTTATCAGGTCAGACCTTCAGAATGGCACAAGTCTTAACTGCATTAACGAGAACACTTCGTATTCTGAGTTGTCATAAGAAATTTCCACATTTCAGCACCAATATTGGTCCAAAAACATCACAGAGAGAAAAAAGACTCAATTTGCAGCCAAAAATCACACAACACTCGACAACTTTACATCTATTACAGCTGAAATGTCCATAAAAATCAAACTTGACTGCAACTAAGACTGAATCTGTAGCGAGTCACATTATCAGACTCACCAGTGACAATGATGAGATCCAGGATCTGAAGTCTGGTTTGTTGCTCTCAGTTGTTTTTACCAGTCTTTCCTCTGAGTTTAATAAATCCCTGCAGCATCAGACAGCAGCAAGATCCATGTGAGCGTCTTCAAATGAGAGAGTTAAGCACATGTACGCAAGTGGAACAACAGCTGTGATGTTATTAATTGCTTACATGAATACATTTTGATCAGTTATCATCAGCCCCAGTGTATCATCACACCCTTAATCTGGACTGTTAGTTTTCATATCATTTGAATCAGATATTTGTCCATCCAGTTTTTAGTCGTTGACCACTTATTCAGTTGTAATGTCTGTGAACATCATACCAGTACATACTGTCTCTGTAGCAGCAGCAGCAACATGCAAACTTGTGTGTCTCAAGTTTTAACGCTCAGATTTCAGTGTGGCTTCTGCAGCAGTTTGGTGGTTTTTTCGAGAGAGTCTGTCTATAAACAGCAGTAAGTGAGGTAGTTAACAGGGGGCTTGTTTAGTTTTCTGCCAAATGACTGACTTCAAATGGACCCGTGCCTCCGAGACCAAGAGAGAGAAACAGGAAAGCCACTGTGGTTAGATCACAGCGAGGCTATCAACTGCTGCTGCTGTGGTACGACTCTTTGATGTGGTCAAAGGTTAGGTCGATGATAACCCTCTGAACGCAGACAAAGAAAGCCAGCAGCAACTTTAAAAAAGTATGTTGGAATACAATGGAAGAAAGTAGATTTTAAAGCGTAGGATGCAAATTGAGGGACAGGATATATTACAGCAGCTTTAGTTTTGTCCTGGAACGGAAAATAATATTTATAAAGATCTAAACTCTCAGTTCAAAGGGGAATGTCAGTGGAGAGTATTGTACAGGTTATGGAAAATATGCATTTAATATTTAGAATACTTCATATTTCCCTTATTAAGACTTGAGTTACAAGCTTGTTAATGACAGCCAACTGTAAAAAGAATGAAACAAACAGTTGCTAGTGAATGTTTTTATTGTGACTTACGATGGTGGACATAGTGTTGTATGAACTTAGAACAAAATATCGACTTCTCAGACATATAGCCTTTATATATTTGGAAAATTTGAAAAAAAGCTTGAATACTACAAAAGATTATATATATATATATATATATATATATATATATATATATATATAGATAGATAGATAGATAGATAGATAGATAGATAGATAGATAGATAGATGGATAGATGGATAGACAGATAGATATCAATATAGATATAGATATAGATATGTATAAACAGGAAGTGCAAGAGATATACTAAGATTAATATAATTCCACTGGATACTTCACAGCTCAAAGTAAGTGGCCGGCTGGTGAAGAAAGATGGTGGAGACCAAAACAGAGCTAAATTCAGAGGATATCACAAAGTTTCTTGCAATGGTACATGCAAATATGATGCCTGTAACTTCCTGTTACCAATAGGTGGCACTATGACTATGACTCGCTTTTGGAACGTTGATGTCTTCAGATCTAGATTCTTGTCCAGCATATAAATTTTGAGATGTAAACACTTCAGTAGTCATGGTGAGACATTGAAATTCACCACGCCGCCACGGACACGCCTTTTGACGACAAGTCACAGTATTCTCCTTGAATCATCAACGTCTTGAGGCTTACATCACCACATTTCAGGTGAATACGGTTAACCGGCTAATAATAGTACATCAAAGTGTAAAACATGTCATTTCCTGTAGCCACCAGATAGCACCATGACTGTGAGTGGATATCTGCATTTGGATGTGATCAGGGCAGGACTCTGATCAAACATGTAAAGTTTGAGGTAGACTGGAGCATGTACAGGGTAGTTAGACAGCACTTGATGTTTCATGGCGAATCATCAAAGTTCAGGGGGCCGCCACGGCCACGCCCTTTGACTGTTGTGCAACATTTTGATAACTTTTCATCCCTAAGGCCTGTTGTATGTACTGGCCAAGTTTGAAGTCTCATGGAGTTACCCCCTATGAGGCTATAGCTCTTGAAAATGAGCAGAAATCACCAAAATTCTCACAGTTAAAGCAAAATGGCAGACTTCCTGTTGGCTTTAGAGTATGGCTACCACTGACATATTTCTGTGTGCCCTGACATGCCTCATATGCTTACCAAATTTTGCAGATGTAGATGAAACGTCCGGCCTATAGCAGATGTTACAATTTTGCAGGGGGCGCTATAGAGCCATTTTGCCACACACATGTGCAAGTCTCATAAAATATCAAACTTTTTGCCACTTCTGATGTGTGTGCAAATTTTCATGAGTTTTTGAGCATGTTCTGGCCCTCAAACATGTGATTGCTTTAGACAAAAAATAATTCCTTCAATTCCAGTCCGTCCTACACACTGTCAGTGTTCATGCCCTAATAAAATCCACAAGTGGTGCTTGTAGTGCTGACATGTTGTCACAGTGAAAAAACATCACAAGCTCTGTAGTGTGAAAATCTTTTATTACACTTCGGTAGGAATGAAACTCACTGAGCAGAGCAGATAGACATATGGAAACTGCCAGGGTGTTAATAATCCTATAAATTTAGACCTCCTCACAGGCATCCCTTGAACAGGTGGTATTCATCACGCTGCTATGAGCCACATATGATGGGTTTGTGCGGTTAAAAAGAGATTTCGGAATCCAGCTTGAAACAAAAGGTAACAGAGCTTCAGGACAAAACTACATAAAATGTTCCAGGCCCAGTGTGAGTAATAACAAAGTACACCGAGGAGTTTTTTGCAGATACTGATTGACCTCGGTCTGCAGAAACACCTGGTCTGTGCTCCATCATTCTTCACAGCCACACATCAAACAGCTCTGAACAGACCCCACTGACAGCACTAATAACAGCCTAATGACAGCCATTATCTACCAGGCAGCCTCCCTCAGTCTAAACACTACTGCCGACAATTCAGCTCTTATTCAGCTGCAACTGGCTTTAAGTACATCGTTAAAAGTGGGCTGTGTTGTAAAAACGAGACAACTCAGCTGAACTTTACTCAGCAGGAGAAAAAGTAGAATTCCTTAGTGAAAGTAGACGTTCTGGTGGCTCGTCAAAGATACTCCTTTGTAGTAGGCCCTAAGCTCAAACAGGAAGCCTGTTCTAAAGTTTAGTGAATGCTTACAATGGGCATTTTGAGGTAATAACTTTACCATTTGCTTTTGTTTTCTCTTCCACATGTTTTTAATCTCTATGATCATCCGAATGCTTCTGTTTCTTGTGACATTATTTTGCTTTTTAGTGATATTTCCACATGTAAGTCAAATTATCTTGAAAAAAATGAGACCATTTATAAGAGCCAGAAACTGTAAAACAGAAAGACTCAGCAGATTTCCAACTTTCTGATGGGCCCTGAACTAATCAGGTGTGACACACAGTTTTTGTTGGGGTGGTATGTCATCAAACTCACTTTATTCTAAATGTTTAATTTTTAAAAATGACGCCAAAATAAAAGGTGGTTCCTTGATGCAACTGACAAGCCATGAGTGACTCAGTTGTGTGACAAGAGGAACTGCAGTCTGTTTACACAGAACATGGATATGTGATGAAGCATTGCTTTGGAAAACATAGTCAGATCTAAGCTGAAATACTTTATTTTACATATCTATAAAAAAAAAAAAATTGTACTAATCAGATTCTGTTATAAACTTAATATTCTGTGCTCCTTTATGCAAACATGAAGTCATTAGTGTCTGGGACTTTTTGAATGAACTGGGCTGAACTGCAGGCAGTGTCTGAGAGCACAGAGAAGTCAAGTATGGAAACACAATTAAAATCTAAGTGGTAAAATATCCATAGTATGGAGAGATTTTTTACAATATTGGTAACATCTGTGGGCACATGGACAACGCTGTACATGTTGATTTCAGGATTTCAACCTATCTTTTTTTTAAAAATGTATGGCACCGTAACTGTGGAATACCTCACAAAAGGCACTTTTAATTTCTCTCTACTTCTAGCCATGGTTGCTCTGTTTCCATAGAGGTACAAGACTTTATACTGTGATGAAAGATTAGCCCACAGTAAGTAAAAATGTAACAGGAGCAATAAACACCCAGAAAGTACTTGGAGTTAAGAGGGTTAAATAACTTGTGAAGGTAAGAGAATAATGTTGTGAAACACCAGAATTATCCTTTAAACTGAGACCACTGAAACTAATCACAGCAGAACAGAACTGGTTAACATAACAGCAGTTACACTGGACAGTTTAGCATCTCACATGCAGTATATTGTCAGCTTATTCCATTACTCTGTTGAATTAAGAGCACACAGGAACAGTTGAATGTTTGAGAACAAGTTAAACCATTCATCAACATGTATTCATTTTTGTCTGTAACCTGACCAATACGTTTGTCAGGGCCAGTACTCATACTAATTGAGAATCTGATGACAGTATAAAAACAGAAACATATAACATGAATAAACTGTTGTGATAAAGATGCAGTGGTTTTATTTATTCAGTGATTGTCTCCACAATCCAAATAAACAGGACATTTTGCACTGTAGAAGCTAATGGCATCCATACACACATGTCCCCACTAAGGTAATATCTGCTAATGTTTTCACCTCAACAGTTGTGATGCGAAATTGTTGAAATCAAACTTGCAGTGCTTTCTGTCTAAAAATACTGAAATAAAACAACGCAAGGAATCCAAAAATCATGAGTTTGATGCCAGTGATCTACATAATCCTGCATCTCTTTTTGTAAAGACAAGATTTAGACTCCAAATCCCAGCATGACTATTTCAGAGGCTTCAGTAGTAGTAGTACGTCATCGCAGAGAAACTTTGACCACCCCAAACCAGCTCTTCCTGAGCAAAACACTGCAGCCTGACCTGCTTCAGGATATATTCCCAGTCTAGAAGAGCTTTAAAACCTCTACTGTCTGTTCTGATCCTCATTCATTCTTTTGTTCTTCACAGCATCAACAGTAACAGTTGTAGGTTTTTGTTCCTGAGATACTGACTTTACTCCTCTGCTGGGAATAATTGGGAAATGATGATTGAGTGCTGGAGGCAATGATAGGAATGTTTGGGAATGGTTTTACCACAGCAGTGTGTTTTATGATGTCTCATGGAGCTCTGCAGTGTGGAGGTTTGAGTGTTTTAAACCAGCTCATAAAGAGGCTTGGCTGCTGTGAGCTGGTGGTTTATGGCCTGATAATGTAAAGTCCCACAGCCGTGTGCTTCTGTGATATACATTGTGGCTGTGTGATAACTGCAAAATCATCAGATGCTTTTTCTTTCTCTGAGGTTTCATTTGATGTACTTCCATGGGATAAAAAATAAGACTGGAAGGAACACCGAGTTTCACAACATAAGCTATAAAAGTAGAAATTAAAAACACAAATAGCAGTAATAGTGCAGGAAATGGAATCGCAGGGGATGTGGCTGTGGTCACGAGTGGGAGAGTGTGTGCTTCTGCTTGTGTGTCTGCTGTATATTTCCATGAGAATGCGGCGTTAAGACAGGCGTCATTCAGAAAAAAAACATGCATTAGTTAGTCTGCAGGTTGGAGTAGATGTCCCTATATGGTTACATGGTCAGTAATATAATAATACTACCAGAAGGACAGACAACACCCTTATACTGACCTCTGAGAGCCACAGCATCAGGACCACTGACAGGTTAAGTGAATATTGCTAAATATCTCATAACAAGGGCACCTGTCAAAAAAGCAGGACATATGAGGCAGCAAGATGTTAAAGCCGATGTGTTGGAAGTGGGAAAAATGGGCAGGGTGAGGATGAGAAGTTGGCCAGTGCATCTCTAAAACTGCAGGTCTTGTTGCGGCTGATCAGAAAACTCAGGTGCAAACTCGAAATGCAGGCCAACTGATAGAAACAAATAAGATTTACACCAGGATTTTACAAGCTCACAGGCTAACAGGCCAGAGGCTGGGCTTAGTACAGGATGATGGGGAACAGAGTTAGAAAAGGGCTAGCATGCTGCAGCCTTGACTGTAAACCACATTTGCAGCACAAAGAACAATAAGAGGATCTACAGTACCTGAACTCGTACACAGACTAATACGCTGTGAAAGGCTACAGTTAGAGGGCAGGCATACTGGAAAGGCCTAAACAAGTGAACAATAAAAGGAAGGATAACAGAGGCTAGCGGCTAGGCTACATTACTTAGCTGGCGGGTGGGTTGGGGTCTGGTGACAGCAATCAAATTGTGAGGGGTGAGGCCTGCTACAGCATCATTTCTAGGGATCTTTAGGTCGTACATAGTCTGAATTCTGCTATTAACAATGACAATTATTTTACAGAGACATACTAATTGGGGCTGCATGGTGACTCGGTGGTTAGCACCGTCGCCTCACAGCTAGAAGATCCCCGGTTCGCGTCCCGGTTAGGACGCCTGGGATCCTTCTGTGTAAAGTTTGCATGTTCTTCCTGTGCAGCGTGGGTTGTCACCGGGTACACCGGCTTCCTCCCACAGTCCAAAAACATGCTGAGGTTAAATGATTATTCTAAAATTGTCTGTATTGTGCTTGGTTGTCTGTCTCTATGTGTAGCCCTGCAATACGTTGGCGACCTGTGGTGTCTCCTGCCTGGGATAGACTCCAGTCCCCTGTGACCCTACAGAGGATTAGGCTGTGTATAGGTAATGGATGGATGGATAAATACTAAATGCAAATACATTAAACGGCTGATGATAAAGAGGGCTGGCTATAATAAACATGCCTTGACTCCATAAAAGTTTTAAAAATTATAATAAATTTCGTCAACAGTCAAAACAAAACGGAACAAGCAGCCTCTGTTTGCAGGTTGTTGGCTGACGCTGTATGCGTCTCTTGTCATGTTGGCCTGCAGCTGCTTTTTGGTCACATGTGGCTCAATTTCAGACGTGCTCACTGAAAGCTTTTACTGCCCGTAAAGAGGAAAAGGATGAAAAGGGAGTTTCTTTTAGTAGGAGCCAGGTCGGCCTTCTGTATCACTGCAGCCGATTACTGGACTGTTATCAACTCAGTGAATCTGCCTGACTGCTGGAGACACTCTTCAAACAAGCTGGCAGAGCTGCAGAGGGAAGGAAAGGAAGAAAGAAATAAAAATAAAGAAAATCTGTGACTCATTTAAAGCACTGGAGTCGCAGTAGGAAAAGAAAACACTTTAAATCACAGAATTAACACTAATAATAACTTTTAGTGACATTTAGCAGAACATTTAGCCTCCCACCCAGTTACCTTAACAACAATGCCAAATAATTCTCCCCTTTGAAAAGAGCTAAATCTTAGACAGCTGTGCAAACCACATCTTTGTTACACAAACCCTATTAGCTAAGTGTTTTGTTTAAAATGTCTTTGTCTTGTTTAAACATAAAGCACAAGAAATTACTGAAGCAAGATGCCATCAAGATGCTGTTTCTCAGAAAACTCTGGTGTAGGACTGTCTGGAACCAAACATCTAGGTCGACTGAAGTCGTCGCTGCTCTTCAACAATGGACAAACACATCTACACTTTATCTCTGGATGAACTACATGGGCCACCGTGCAATGAGTGCACTATGACGGCTAGCCTTGTTAGCCTCAGTGAATTTTAAATAGACATATACTTACTCAGAAACATAGAAATGAGCTGCGTATTAAATCACGCTACACTTGGACATTTTATCCTGAAATGATAACAACAGACAACAGCAGATCACCAGCCCTTACAGTGATCCCTGGTACATTGCGTGGGTTAGGTTCCAGACACCTTCTTCTCCTTTCCTTTAGCATGTCGATGAGTTCAACCTTTTCTGCGAAGGTAAGCATCTTCCTCTGGCGCTTGGGTTCAGTGCCAGAAGCCTCAGAAGGCGCAAAACATTTAATCGACATCGTAGGCCTTGGAATAAATTCAGTTTTTTTAAACAAAAATTTCACAAAAACACGACACGGCAGAGCAACACTATGGGCAGCGATCAGACGTTGATGTGAAATGGACAAGGATGCTGAACTCATGCTAGATGTGGGAGGAGGAGACTGATGCTATGGTCTCTGAGCCAATCAGCGTCCAGGATACAGAACACAGCGCTCTGGTTGATATAGTAAGTGTATGCAATTTCAAAATCTGCGATACAGTGAGACCATGAAAAATGAACTGCAAAATGGCAAGGGACGACTGTATTTATATGATTTCTGAAAACGGAACTAAATCACCTCATGATCACAGCAGAATAATTATGGATCTTATAAGTTAGGTTGCTGTTTTATTAATATTTTTTTGAGGGGGGAGTGTTTTTCCATTTTTACCAATAGAGGGAGAGACAGGGTGAAAGCAGGTAAAGGAGAGAGAGACATGCAGCAACGGGTCGAGAGCCGGACTTGAACTAACAATCGCGACCTGCACCCACGTGGTAATGTCTTAACCTAGCGAGCTAGACAGCGGCCCTAGCCTACTGTTTATGGATGGGCTGCTCTGCTGGTTGATGAGCTGTGATATACAAACTGCTGTGTGCAAAGCTTCCACTTGACTCTTTGACCATCTGTTTTCATGTAAAGCGGCCACGGCAACGCCTTCTTCGACACACGGTCAGTTAGTTTGGATCTGAAACATTCAGCAAATGTTAAGTAAATTCAACCTAGCAGTCTAGCTGCATTAGGTTGTGCGAGTTCAAAGTTGTGAAAGTGAAGAGACTTTTACAGGGAGTTTGTTCCTCCCGCTGACAACAATCCTAGAAGGTTGTTGATGTAGAACTTTTCTCCTTGTACAGTGACACCAGCATTCATTAATGCACATGAACTCACCAATCGACCAGGACGCTCGCTACCGCTGTACTCTGTAGTAGGTTCACTTTCTTGAGTTCTTACATGAATCTGATGTTTCTTTTTATTGTTATTTTTTGAGGCATTTTCAGCCTTTATTGAGAAACAGCTGAGGTTCAAGGGTGATGACATGCAGAAAACTGACACCACTAGTCAGAATCATCAGATCATTTTTGGTTTTTAAGCTTAAAAACTATCGTACAGGTTTGGCAAAACTCTCCTCCTCTAGATCCTTAATGTCAGAGAATCTCTAAGTTACACGATTTTATTGAAGCGTTATTTTTAGAAATTTCTGTTCAGCTTTTCTGATGTGGCACACCCACTGTCACTGATAACAATGATTCATGTAGAAACCAGCTGGAAAGAGTGACGGGAAGCAACTTCTTCCTAATAAGACTAAAATGATGATGGTAATGAAAGAGGAAGTCCCTGCAACAATGCTTTAGCAGTTCAAATGTGTCACTGGGGCTTTTAGGTACTGTAAGTTTTTTGATGTTTTGATTTAGCTCTTTGTTGTCATAAAACACCGCCGTGTAAAGAGACAAAGTAAGTGAAGAGGAGGGCGAGTGTCTAAAACTCAAAGGTAAAACGATACAGAATGAAGGAGTAAGTGCTCCAGACAGGGAAAGAGGGTGAAATAAAGAGGAAGACATGGTTCAACACTTCCAGACATGTCGCCTGTTAACCCATAAATCACTATGCTGAGGCAAAGCAAGCAGCACAGAGAGGAACAAAGAGGGTGAAAGAGATAAAGTCAGCTGAGATAAATGGATGGGAGGAGAGGGAGGTGAGAGGAAACATAACACAGACACAAAGAAGAGGGAGGGAAGAGAAAATAGTGGAGAAAGTAAAGGTCATATTTATGTTACTGCACTGACCCAAATATTGGACAATATATTTTTTCTGAAAATTAGGATTTTAAAAGTGTTTTATATTAAAAGATGAGAAAATGATGTTCTGAGATGCTCACAGATGCAGTATTGAATGGAGAAGTGTAACAGAGTGTAGCATCATGGCTTCCTAGTTCTTTTAGAAGCAGCTTTATTGCTGCAGGCAGCAGCTCACCTGGACTCAGTAATCATCAGCTACCATAAAGGCTCAGTTCTTTCAGTCACAAACCGCCAGACCATCGACGATGCTTCCCTATTCCCTGCCGACCCCCGCTCTGTCTCCTGTCTGCTTTCCCCTGGTTCCCGTCATCAGAACCCCCCGCCTCAGCGACTCACTCGCTGCCCTGATTTTGCCGTAGTCAGCTCTCACTGCTGCTGGCTTTTTATTGTAATTTTTGTATTTGGTTTACATGGTGTTTTGGTACTTTTTGTTTGTTTTCTTCATCTTTAGAGGCATTCAGTATATATTTGTTAATCTCGCCTTTAAAGGCGTTCTGTAGTGTTTGTTATTTTCACCTTTGTGCCTATCTGTATATCTATGTTAACCTCTCCTCAGTGGCGTTCTGTTTATTTTGGTAACGTCACTGTCTTGGCATTCTGTGTATTTTGGTTATTTGCCTTTAGTTATATTTTGTAGGTTTGTTTAGATTTGTCCCCACTGTTCTTAGTTTTGTGGGCTCTTATAACTTTTGCATATTGTTTTTCGGTGTATTTAGTTATTCATCTAGTCTGCATTTGAAATATTTTGAGTTTTGTAAGTTTGTAGTGTTTATGTTGGTTATAATTTGTGGGTTTGTTTAGATTGTTTTCCTCTGTTCTTAGTTTTGGGTCTTGTGGGTTTTTATAGGTTTTGATTGTTTGGATTCAGTTTGGTTTCAGCTTTCCCTGGAGTTTTAGTTCTGTATTCTGTACTGGTGTTTTCTGTTCTTTCATTGAATCTTCTGTTTAGCACTCCGCCCATGTGTCTGCGCCTGGGTTCTCTGATCCCCCCTTAACAGAAACAGAATCTGGAAAACTAATAATGCTTTAAGACATGAACCTTAGTGGGCAAAAAGTAAAAAAAAAAAAAAAGCATCAAAAAAGATTAACAAAACAGGGAGGAGCAGCAGACGTAACTAAAAGATGACAGCTTCCCTGCCATCACATACTGTTAACAAATAACTTCTAATGCATAATGGTTCCATGTTGGTTACTGACCTTTTCAAATACCAAAAATTGATGTCGACATTGGCCCTAAAAACCCATATCGGTCGATCCCTACTTCTACCACCTGAGCTACCCCCCTACCCCCAATGATACCCCTTTCCTTTTCTTTCACTCCTCTATTAACCCTTCCCTATCACTCAATAAAAAATAATTATTTTAAAAATCTATCATATTTCTGCACATGTAGATAATATTAAATCTGAAAACTTCATGTCTCATTTCAGGGTTTTCAGGTTCCTGAAGATTCCTAAAATGAGCTGAATTAAAATTATTTTCAGGAGATGCAGCTTGTAAATATGGCAATAATAATACAATAATTAATATCTGAGGTGACTTCAGAGACCAGTTAAGGTTTTTAAATCTTATTTATCTTGAATAATCAAGTTTTAAATATCTTCAAGTAGAATTTTGACAATTCATTGCTTGTTTCATGCTGTAGTTAGTCCTGGTGTTTCATTCTAGAAGCCATTTATTAGAAATACTTGCACTGAATGTTGAGTCTAAGTGAGTTAGTGTTGAGTCTGAGTTGAGTCTTTGGTCGATCTTTTAAAAAAAGCAGCTTCTGCATTAAGACCAACGCAACTGTCTTTATGTTTCAGCCCACAAATGCAGCAAATTCATTCATGTGTCCAAAAATGTATCCAAACAAACGTTGAGGAGAACATCAGCTTCAACTCAAATAAAAGAACCAAATCTCTGCATGTAAACAGCACAGTCCGGCTGGAATTACAGTCATTTTACAATAACAACAACAATAACAATATTAATAATAACTCTCCACAAAAATAGCTTTTGGTATGGTTATATTTTTCATTTTCAGATCCCACTTTGTATATATATGTACGTGTGTGTGTGTGTGTGTGTGTGTGTGTAGTTGTAACACAGTGAGTTCATGAACACATCCATAACATAATTTCTGATAATTTCTCCATGTTATGTCCCACAGCTGCTTCTCGTCTCACTAAGTTTCAGAAAGTCCCTGAGACTTTTTAATAGCACCTAAGTAAACCCAGATACTGAGATACGCTGCACAAACACTCACTTTTCTTCTAATCAGCTCATCTGTTGCACTGTGAAAGACCATGATTACATGCATGTATAAAAACAGAGGAAAACCCTCCGGTGTACAGTCGGCCTCTCCCTCTGACACTCACATAAAAATGCACTGTGAGTTGGCAAAACATGTACATATAGAATACATACAGACAGACAGTACAGACAGTAACACATTTGCAAGTACATTCACATAAAAATGCTGTATTGGTCAAAACACACACACACACACACACACACACATGCACACACACAGTGCGTCCGTTTCTAATCAGCTGTTGCGATTCCCTTTGGATGCCCATATTTACTGAGTTCATTTGTTATGTGGCTTTTCCCAGAGAAACGCTGCTGTCAGCAGAACAGCTGGACCAGAAACCAACACAGTCAGATACTTTCCCATTACTGCCCTGAGATCTGCCTCTGCTCTGTGAAGACGAGTTTGTGTGTGTGTGCACATAAATGAAACACTTCAAAATACATTCACCGGAAATAAAATAATCTCCCACACTTCAAAATAAATTCACCGGAAATAAAATAATCTCCCACCTCTATGCAGCTTTCCACCGCAGGAACTCTGCAAACGCAAGGTGGCGCTACTGTTCACAGAATGACCCCTTAATGGGCCCTTTTAGCCTCTCTGTTCCCACAGCAGTGTAGGATCCGACAAGCGCGTTTCATTACGTTAGCCTATATGGCCGCTTTTTTGTTGCTGATTGTGATATTGGAGACCAAAAATTTCTCATCTCTGAATTTAACTGATCACCACTGAGACCTAAGTCAGCATTTCTTTGGGACTGTTGAGTAGTACAAACCCCAGCGTACGTATTTTTTTCTCCCATGAAAACAGCCCGAAAAGAGGTTGTACAGGAAGGGTTCCCGTGGCTGGACAAACCTGTCTCCACAAAATGATGATCTAACACAGCTAAACTGCATTCTTAACTACATTTTCAAAAGAATGTAGTTTTTCTTTCAAATAAACCTGTGACGTGGTTGGAATGACAGCCAGATCGGAACAGTGACAAAGTCTGAATTAGGAGGGAGGAGGAGTGAATGGCAGCATAAAGCAGCTACTGGAAATTCACCCACCAAACCAGTGATTATCTCCCATCAAGAAAAGAGTGGCCATCAGTACCAGAACTAAGTTTCCCTTCCTGTCGTTGTTTACTTTAGGTTTTCACTTACTTTCTGGTTGGGTTCATGCACAGAAACTAAGTGGTTAAGTTCAGGAAAATGTCACCCTTTGTTCGACACTTTTACAGGTCAGAAGCTCGGTTAAGGTCAGGCACCAAAATTACACAGGACTAGAAAAATATACGGGTTTGGGAAAAAATATAACTCTTCACTACATGTTTAAAGTTTCTCCTTGTTTAGTTTAGCTGTAGAGGAACGTACTTTTGTGGGCTGGAACATTCCAATTCGGCAACTTTTAACCATAGCAGGGAGGCCTCTGGTTTTACGTGTCTTTATTCTAGCCCGACTGGGTAGCTGATAACTAGCTTTTACAGTCTCTACAATTTCTACAATTTCATTTTGCAGATGCTTTTATCCAATGTGACGTACATAGACAGGTAGGTGGGGCAGCAGTACGGACTTTGCCTGAGGGTCCTCACTGGACACCTGCACCCTGACTGGGATTTGAACCACCGATCTCCCATGCTAAGGTCAGGGGTGTTAGTCACTGAGCCTTTAATGACTGGACTAGCTCTGCAGTGATGAGGAACACTGCTGTGATGTTGCATGAACTGGGTCTTTTTTTAAGGGCAGCAAACACAATGCACAACATTTGGATAGCAGTTACACGTAGCTTATTCACCCCTGGTGACATGTTGGCCCCATCACTGTGGCTGCAGCAATGTGATGGCAATACAACTTCTTTTGGACACAAGGTAACTGAGAGGGAGCTCATACCTCCGCCAAGGAGCTTCAGTCCACCCCCAACACAATCTCCCAATTCACATATTTTGTACGGAACATTGCAGATACATATGTAATTACATACAGTTCAAATTTCCTACCGACAATGCGGCCTTCACCCCATCCGACCTAATGAACAGGCGCAGCCTCTAGCGCTGCAGCTCCTAACAGCCTCCCAACTTCTTAGACAACCGGAGATAAGAATGCCAGCCCAACCGTGCGTATGTCGCTCAGGAAGGAAAGGAACTCCACCACTCCGCTGTCTGTCGTGTGAAGACCCAAAATGTCATGTTGTCAGAGGACGTTACCCCAAAAACAAGAGTGCCCTCTGGTGGCTTTTAGAGTAAACCACATTTAATTGTCCACCTGGTGACACTTACATTTTTTAAAAATTCCTGGATCCAGACGGTGATCCGGATCAGTCCCAAAATTTCATCATTTCTTCCTTCTGCCATTTCACACATTTCCTGAAAATTTCATCCAAATCTGTCCATTACTTTTCGAGTTATTTTGCAAACAAACAAACAAACCAACCAACAAATTAACATCACATAACCTCCTTGGTGGAGATAATAATGTTATTCTCCCATGTATTGTAATATTTTGATGTCCTCAGTGAGGGTCTATACTTTAAAGTAAGGCATCTCTTACTTTCAATTTCATTAGAAGCCGTCTCCTATAATCTGCTGTCTTTGCGCCCTGTTGTTTTTTCAGTAAAAAGCACTCTCCCACTGACATTTTACATTTATAGTTTTATAGTTATTTTATTTTTAATAAGTAAAGAAAATTTGTCACACTGAGCAGCACAATGTAATAGGAGCCACTGTGGAAAATCTGTGGCCCATCAGGTAGGAGTGCTGTGATTTGAAGTCAGAAATAAATAGCTGAGTTTAATTTTAAATTGGATAAGAAGCCCTGTTGGGATGAAATCACTCTCCGCTGCCGAGACAGGTGGCCAAGTCAAACAAGTATATTATGTTATTTAATCATGATTTACAGCAGTACTAAGGGTGAAAGTGATTTTATTTGATGCCGCGGGCCAACTATGTCCTTAAACGAGTAAAAATCACTCAGTACATGTAATAGTGTACAAATAAAACGCTATCAAACGCACACAAACACACCGAGCCTGCCAGCTCTCAAGCTGGACGCTGATATTTCATCACTGACGTCTTTGAGAGAGAGTGTGTGTGTTGTTGGAGTTGTGCAGTACGTGCAGTTTGTGTTTGTAATGATTATTCAAGCTGTCAGTGAGTGCTTAAGCTACTACCATTAATTCAGTCCACTTAGGGCTACGTGCTGCATGACAACGCCAGCGGCAGCAAGCTCTGCTTTTATTCAGTTTTTATCATGTCCAATTATCCAAATAGCACATAATGATGTAAGAAAGATAAGGCTAATTTTATTGATTCCCCACAGGCAACCTGGGAGATTGTAGCGGAGGTAGAGGCCTGTGATTAAAGAGTAAAACTCTCTCTGTAAATGACAATATAGATGATATGTGGAGTTGTACAAAGGGCTGTACTATGAAGCAGGTTTGACACGCTGTCCTTGCGTAAACTGGTTAAATGAAACCTAGAACCATCATGACAGTGATCAGCACTTTTTTGAACCATTCTTCTTCATTAAAACCACATACCCACGTATCAGACTAATCTGACACGTCATTTGACTCTTCTTCCAAACAAAGTAGACTGACTGTGTGCGGCCTGCTTCAGCCAAGAGGAACAGGTTTTTGCAGTGGAGAGTTAAAAGAACATAAAGAATGTGTTTCAGTAAAAAGCAACACTGTTACTGCAAATGATGCAAAAGAAGAATGCTGGTAGAAAATGTCAATTGTGTAAGTTCATATATTTATTTTACCACTCAGTGACTCTCAATGCAGCTGCTTATTTCCAAAGCAAGAGTTGCCCATTAGAGCAGTACATTAGTGCATCAGGTCTCAAAGTGTCCTGTAATGAAGGATACATGGAAGTTATGGTGTGTATATAGTGTAAACAACTTTCTCAATTTTCTAGTAAGTTTTCTATGAGTTGCAATAACAGCAGTGTAAAACAGACTTGGCAACAAACTGGGGCCAAACATAAAAACGTATTAATGCATTCCCTGTATTACTGAGTGCATGTGAGTTCTCATTTCAACAGGATCCACACTGTTTGCCTACTGCAACTGCACAGCTTTGCTCAGTGTGTTTACAGATGTACAGCTCAACAGGTTTGGAAATATAACTGAGAATCTGTGTCGCTCACGGAGAATATGGTCTGGAAAAGAACTGGTTAAAGAGAGAGAGCTTCGTAGAGCCAATTTGAATCTCAAACTTTGAACAGAGCCTTCTTGGGAGCAGGTGTCGGCTGAGTAACCTTGGTGGTTTTAGGCTTAATGTAACTTCCTAACCCCTCAACCCCTTTTCAGAGTAGTTATTCAATCACTGCAAACACAATTTAATACAATTTAACTCTACACAGAAATGATTTATTTTAGTATACAACATATGACGCACATGCAGATGCATAGCCAAAATTTGTTGAGATGGGTTGGATGAAATCTTCACAGTCTAAACATTTCATCCTGCTGGGATCAAATATCCTCAGAGAAGCTTCAGGGCTCCTTTTCATAGATTCTCCACATCTGTGTGACTCTACTAGAAGGATCATTCCTGAACATATTCCCTGGGTGGTTCATTAATGGAAGTGCAGAGTGCGACACAGATCGTCGACACCCGTAGCACACACTACATATGCCACACATACACACAGTGGTACTGATATAAGCACACTGGTCGGTTTGCAGCTCTGGATGCTGCTTATCAAGCTGCTGCCAGAGTCTGAACTTCATAGTGAACAGTGTGTGCAGGTGTTTTCACAAACTCTCTTATCCACTGGTGTGTGCTGCCTTTACAATGTCCTGCAGGTCCAAAATCTTCCACAGGCGTTCAGCTAATTAGACTCATTAGACTCTTAAATGGGAACTCTACTGGTTTTACACATTGCAGTGCGTTTACAGGGGAGGACTACTGCATATGTGGAAATGTGTACATTTGGATTGTCCACTCACCTACTGTATGGTGTTTGTTACACAGTAGAGGATAAGGGCAGACAGCAGTTGATACATTTTGGGCACTACTTGGATGTAATGCTGATATGTAGTTATGCGCCGGATATTCATAATTATCACTGTCGCATAAACAAACAGCAGAACATCTGCAACACATTTGCAGCTTTATGCTGTTATATACTAATTTTCAATATATTTATTATGAATGTATGTCACCAATGCAAAGCAGTGAAGTACATTAGAGTAACTGTTTGTTTTTAAAGCTGCACTTTTGTTTTTGCTCTGGTGCAAATATCTCATAAGTGAGCTACTCAACAACGTATCACTAACATATTTACAGTTTAGACTGAGCAAATAAACTCTCAGATATGGTTCCAGGAGGCGCTCTAATTATATTTTTTGCTGCTTAGGCAGAGGCGGAGACGTGCCACTGCACATTTGAGACATCTGAGTAGTGTTATGCTAACTAGGCATTCCCAGTAGGTAGGAAAATCATAGGTTGGGTATTGTTTGTATAAATAATATGAGTTATTACTATGTTTTTGAATCAGTGAGGTTAGAATGGTCACAGCCTGACTACACATCCCCTGTAATGAAGGTGGTGATGCAGACGTGCTGTATGAGGTGAGTCTCTATATTGCTATAGGGCTCTTTCTTGTTAGGGTACGTATCCAAACAAGATCAGTTTGCTTCTATGGAGACTCAGCATATTTGATATCTCCCACATCCCAACATTGGACTTTACACTGGGGTTCAGATTCTGACTGTTTACTGCTCTCATCTTTCTCTTTGTCTCTGCATACTAACCTGAATGAACTGAATGAAATGGAATCAAGCTTTTTAACCTGCCTAAACCGATACTTGCAACCAATATATATTAAATGCTCTACATTAACAGCATGTGACAGCAGGGAACATGGATGCTATCTGCTATTTCTGCACACCAAGAGAATACATTGGAGTTAGTGGAGCTGCATCAGTGGTAATGTAGGTTTCAGGTTTTGATGCTGACAAATAACATGTGGAACAAAAAATGACATTTAGGAATCTGCTTCCATCATTTCAATACCTGAAAATCAGTCATCTGAACTGTTAAGTGCAATATACTGCAGGCTAATTCACATTATGTATATGCATGTGTGTTTTAATGGTTACTGAATAATACCGAATAGTACCGAATGACCAGCATGCTGATCCATGGAAGGATCCAGGATACATACAGTTGAACTCCCATCATGTTGCTCACAACTTCAACGCACACATACTTAACTACTCACTCATAAACACACAGCCATCCAAACACACTGGGGTGGGATTGGAAAACCATTATTTTGCCATTACTCTGGTTTTCTCAGAGGGTGTTGTGATAAACATTTGCTGCTTTTAAAATGTCCTCACCTCTCTGATCCAAAGAAAACGTTGTGCAGAGCTGACAAAAGACAGAACACAAACTGCACTTATGCACTTGATCACATGTAAATATGTATTTGTAAAACTCCCAAGTCAACAAATACCCTGTAGAACATTCAGAATAATATAGTTTGTTTGACAGATCAGAGGGGAGTTTAAGTAATCAGATGAATTCAGGATTGGATCAAACCGTTGTTCTAAAACTCTGTTGACTTTATGTGGAGGAACTGCTTCCAGGAACAGGCGTACAGCTGGAGCTAACAAGTGTGACTGTAATCAGAACTTAATCAGAGATAAGACACAGTTAAACAGGGGTGTGTGTTTATTCCAGTACAAACCTTATACAGACACTTTGGATTTACCATCCTTTGCTTTGATGTGCCCCCACCCCACCACATCCAATTACCTCATTCATGTTGTTTTAGTGGAAAGTTTCACTGCTGCATGGTGCTTCAGTGGTCTTTCCCCCGCAGCTTCAGACGCTGCCTGACACACTACACTACATTTATATGGCCGTAAATCCCCACAGGTTTTGGTTTTAAAGGCTCTTTGAGATTCACTGCCAACTGTTTTGCCACAAACAGTTGGTGTCAGTCGGACATTCTACTGCTAAAGCAACAAGAAACCTGGCCTGGGACTGTGGTCATAACCAGGGATGTCCTGATCAAGGTTTTTTTTGGTTCTACTCCAAGTCATATAATATTTGGTATTACCTGATACAATCCAGATTAGCTGTAGGACCTGGTTGGGCCACCAGCTGCAGCCTTTCACTGTTACATACTGTAGCAAAATAGAAAAGGCAGAACTTGTGTGTCACAGGGAGTTTAGATAGTGAGAGAGCACCATGACAAAGTCTTCTTAGAGGCTTAATGATCTCTGGCCAGTACAACCGTTAAGTGAAGTTGAAAAAAGCTGGGACAGTGATCTTATATCCCAGTGGCATCTAGAACAGTTTTTAGGCTGTGTGGTAGCAGATGTAAACTAAGGATTGGGCTTAACTTCCTCCCAATAATCATCATTTAAAACATGTTTGGCTCCAATCCTGATCTCAGAATTGGGGCTTGACACATCCGTGGTCTGAACCAATGTCCAGTGCAGATTATTTAGCAATGACAGCAGCTTAAAGACCCAACCTTAAACCTCTCGAACTGCTTGCAGACTCACAGGGGCTGCCATGACAACATCGAAAATATCTGATGTTTACGAGTTTAAATCGGGATGGTTACAATTTTCATGTTATTGCTCAGAGCAGCAAATGTTGTTGCCAGGGAACATGAGACACTCTGGCCCTTGAGGCTATCGTTATTAACAGATATTAAAATGCATAATTAAAATCCAACCTGCAATTCTCACACAAGCATTTTCTCACCCAGACTCGTCATTTATCCGTCTGTTTTTGCTTTTTCTCACTGCAGTGCTTTGTTACAGCCAGTTGCTCCACACTCTCCATTTTGTTTGCATTTGCTTTCCCATCAGATCACATGAGGTGGTGTACTGCCCTCTGATTGCTCCTTCTGCGTATAATGTAGTGTGGGACCTGTTGTTATCTTCAAACCTTGTCTGAGATTTGAGAGAAAATCATCTGTGAAGTTTCTGATTATGCCGCTGGATCTCAAAATTTGTTAGGATGTTTTATCTCCTGTAGTGACAGTACAGTATAACTGTCACTGAACGAGAACATAAATATCTTGGTGTTGCACATGTAAACATCTTGTCCTGGCTTCAGAAACTTGGATGTTCTAGCTGGACTACTCTGAAGTAAACCAGGATACTGTGGGCTGTAAACCCCTTTGGCTGGGACAGAAAATAGTGTTAAGAGATGGTAAGAAATCAAACACAGCTGCATGATCAGAAACCTGGAATCATGAACACAGGGACATGACTCAGTGTTTACATGGAAATGAAGGGTCTGATTACGAGGCTTATCCCAGTTTGGCTTGGATATGGGATGTAATGCGTACATGGAACACAGAAAATCTGGTTCTGCACTTCCCTATAGATGATAAATAGAGTAAACTGTACTTTACTGACTGTTCACTTGGCTTGTTCCATTGTTACATGTTGGGAAACCAAGATCCTGCTGCCTCTCTGCAGACTTGAATAGGTCAGCATCTCCATGATTCCTGTCATCTCAGTTGCCAGATTGTTTAACACTTTACCAAAAAGCTAAATTCAGTTTCTTCATTGCTCTTAAAGTCAGACACTTTAGTTACTGCCCTTCGATGTGTTTTTGTCATGTCACTTTGCAGCTGCCGAGTTAGTAGAGATAGCTTGGGAAAGAAGTTTGTATTAAACAGTATCCTGCTTTCCTTCTTAGTACTAAACACAAGTTGGGATCTTGAGGCTTCCTGCATCTGCATACCTGCAAGTGAGCGTGACATGAATTTGGTCATCTAGCAGGTCAGCTAGGGTCTGCGTGGACCCCTATTTGGACGCCCCTGTGCAGCCCAAAATGTGTGATCTTCTGGACTGTCTGCATTGCAAGTGTGCCGAATGCGCATGTGTCAAAAACATTTTTAAACAAATGCTTGTTTTGAGGAGAGATGCGAGGAGATTCTCCATCACCCACACATTTAAATCTCATTTTAGAAGACTTGTAATTAAAGTTGTCACTGCTGAACTTTGAAGGTGCTTTGATTTGTAAATGCCAGAACACAGTGGGAATTTCCAAACTCTCCTAAAGTCCAGTGTTTTATCCAGACACTGTGCTCGACACCCATCAAGCACAATCATACAGACATGATGCTACAACTCAGTCTGTAAGAAGCTGCTTGACCCTGCAAAAAGTGCAAAGTTACAGCCAGCCTTTTAAAAACATTCACAGGGGCCCCATGTGTTTTCACGTGTTAAATATGAGGTGCAATGCAACTGTCTGTATAGCACACCAACAGGTACATATTGTAGTATGAATAGAGCTGCAAGTACAGCTGCTGTCTGCTTTCATAGACATGAATTGGCCCTTACTGGGACTATTGTGTCCATGTAAACACACTCAGTGAAGAGGGTTTGCTGTCCTGATCTCTTTCTAATTAACTCTGTACAGTTCTTAAATGCAGTAAATAGACTGAGTCATTGGATGTAGACTGCTTGTACAAGCCTTTCATTTCTATTTCATGTGACATCATCTTCATCTTCCTATTTTTTAAAAAAGAAAACCCTTCACTACAAGTGACAACCTTCACACAAGTACTGGAAAAGCTTGGATCATAACTAAGGCAGACCTGCTTTGTTCTTTCTGTGAATGGTTGTAGAAATGTATCTGTGAACATTTTAACAGGGACGTTCCTGCGTGTTTGGCTTTACTTATAGAAAAAGTTTCATTCTCCAAGCATGTTCCATCACAACAAATCCCCCTGTTCACTGTTTTACAGGAGCACCACTGTTGCAATCTGGGCTTGAAGGCAACGATGATTGTAAATATGTTCCACTTAAACATAACATTGTCATTTAAGCTCTCAATTTTCTTACATAACTGAGTTGTTTGGTCCAGATAATGCTGATCAGTGTTTCCAGAAGTGCAAGATAACATTCTCAAATGTCTTGTTTTGTCCACGACCCAAAGATATTGAGAAAGATTAATAAAGTTTAATTAATTATTTACTTTTCAATATAGTTGCTGATTATTTTTAATAGCTGACAACTAACAGCTGTAGAGAGTAGAGTAGTTGAGTTTCTAGGAGTTAGGGTTGGCTGCATTTAAAAAGTGACTATATAGAAAATGTGACAGAACTTAAATGCCAAATTCATCTATGGTCATTATGCTGACACTGCCTGTAACTCAACATCAACCTTAGTGAGAGAAAAACAAGGTGAAAACGTGAGAATGAATGCACAAGCATTGTTTTTAGTGCCAGTGAAGGCTATGTTAGAGTTGTATGTAGCGTCAGTAGGTAGGAGAAGCTCTCATCCTTCTAATAAAGAAGGAAACGCTGCACCCATATCCATGTATGTCGTCCAACAATTGACATTTTAGCACTTTTGTTTAGGGTTCTAAAAATGTTTCAGACTTACAGGAATGTTTCAGCGCTGTGACAGTTCCCTACTTTCTTCGGTGCCTGAAAACTAGCTCATCCCTACCACACAGCGCTGTGTGTTTTCTGTCTGCTGTTCACAGCTTTAAGGCTTCTCATGGTCCATGACTGGCACTTTGTCAGGATGGACTCTTGTTGCTCCCTGTACTCCTGAACTCATCTGGGATCTGTCATTTGATATCACACAAGTGAAAAACTTTCATTACTGCTCTTGAACATGCCAAATCGTCACTTTGGCTCACTTTAAGATGGACAGATATATCAGACGTCCTCCTACGCTCCAGTATCTGGCGGTGTCTAGCCTGAGCTGGCTAAATATAGCGGGGATCCAAAAATGAAGCAGCCATATATCACCATACACAATACTGAGATGGTCACTGGTTTATCAGGAGCTTCTTGGAGTGAAGAGCTACAGTTCTTTACATTAGTAGCTGCAGTGGTTTCCTGCATCCTTGTAGCATCTCATTTGTGTGGCCGAGAATCTTTCAATTAAAAGATACCATATTATTATTAATTTGTGCAGTAGGTTAGAAAGAGTCTGCATTCTCACTGAAGAACAGCCGGCAATACAAAAGCAGCATTCTTTCTCGTGGATGAAGGACAGCTCGAAACAGAGACTGCACATCGTCAGCTAATGCTTGTTTGTTTTTACAGTTTAACACGCTCAGACCTTTATAGCATCACAAATAAGCGATGTGGCATCCCACAACTGAGCAGGACGCAGGATTCCCACTGAGTCAAGCATTTCTGCTGGAGAAATGTACACACAGCTGATTCACACTTACGCAACACATAAATAGATGTAACAAGCTGAACATCTTCTGACGTTTATATTGCATTTTGTTCGGTTACCAGTAACAATCGAACAAAATGCCTGAGGTGACACAAACTGGATGTACCCTAAATATGAGTAATATCATCAGTTTGATCACAACATCAGAGCTCAGACACCTCCCTTTATAATATGAGTAAGCAGTAAGGACTCAACCGATCTAAGAGGTTTTAAAGTCTTTGAATTCTGAGAAAAACATGAAAAAAGCTTTAAATTGAAGCTTTCAAATCAGCTACTGCAAGCACTTTTGAAGAGTGCCGTTAGCAATCTTAATGTTTTGAGGTCTTGTTGCTTAGAGTTGAATTCTACTTTACTGAGGTGACAGTACTTCTGTATTTTCAGTACTGCGGTATGTGCCGTTGGCCAGCCCCTGTTTGTTTATGTGAGCCTGAGAGAGGAATCTCTCCTCTTGGCCCGCCGCTGCTCTTTCCCTCTGAGCAGCCGGGTCAAAGCACTCAGGCCCAGTTTGGGGGAAGCCAGCACCATCTGAATTGCAAAGAAAACAGAAAATCCACTTCAGGCTCAGTCTTAACTTTATGATAACACATAATTAATCGGCTGGAATCTGCTGGCGCAATCAGCTGTAGCCTTAACCCCGCACCTCCATGTAATTACAAGTAAAGGACAGGGAATATGAAGTATGTTTCTGGGGGGAAATTGTTTTACTCAGAGCCACTCCACATGAACAAACAACTGAGAGGAAGTGTTTACAGCACGTCTGGGTAGAAAATTTTGCGTATTGCAGGATGCTTGGTTTGTTGATTTGCTTATGGCACTTTCTGTAATGAACGTGTTTGTCTTGAGAGGAAACAAACACTGCAGAGAGGGTCGGTGTCTGTGCTTCACTCTGTGAGTATCTCATGGGAGGTTGTGTCTGGACAGTAAGTGTCTGTATCAAGTGGATGCTCAGCCCACAGTGAAGCCTCGCCGCAGGCTTAAAGGATTAGTTCACCTAAATCGCAAAAATGGATATTTTCTTTCTTACCTCACTGTGATGTCAAGTGGAACACAGGTTACTAGGGCAGACTGGGCATGTGCATTGACTCTGCAGTAAAAGCCTTGGGATATTTTAAATTGGACAGAACAGCCACGTCCAGAAGGACTCTGTTTATCTGTAGTGGAAGACAGCTGGACTTTGGTCACTGAAGATGCTTCCCCTCTAATCCAAGAGGCTTCCTCAGTTCTGACTGGTTTCAGGTGTTTGTTCTCGCTCTAAATGAATGGTTGTGGAACCGCCTGAGTACAGCTCTAAGGACTGCCTTATGAGTACCTGATAGGTCATGAAAAACTCACTATTTTATACTCATTCTGTTGTCTGACAACAGGAACAGAAAAATATGTAAATGAAAAAAGCATTATTGAGAATTTAGCTGACGTCAGCATGTGCTGCTACTTTTGCTCCTATCAAGTTAGATGAGAATAATCATGAGTTACTGTGTATAGAATTCACTGAACACACACATCTATGTAGAAATACATATGGCCATATGGATAACTGTGGATTATTATTTAAATAACTACACTAAGAATAAAGAATGACTTCTGAGTACACATAAATGCATTGGATATAGATGAATATGAATACGTGAACACAGATAACACTTTTCACCACAATACTTTAGCATATGTGAGCACAGAGAGCAAGAGAGAAGCAAACGGGTGTCAAGTACCTCCATGTTAATAGCACCTGAAGGTTTTGTTTCTTCCGGTGATCGTCTGCTGCTCTAGTGCTGCTGTGGTACTGAAACAGTGTACAAACCAGCTTTTTATATGTGATAATTTTAGGTGCTTTAAGCCTTGTAGCAACCAAAAACGTAATAACGACCAGTAACGTAATAATTTTGGCCATTTTAAATGTGATAAAGCCAAAAACATAATAACTTGCCTATAATGTAATGAAGTTTCATAGCCAATAACATACATAATACTCTTCAGTTTATTTTTTGACATGTATAAATGAGTGTTCATGTTCTGTGTTGTATATTGGAGTTAAGTGCCATTATAGAGCAAGTCCAGTTATTTAAACCCAGTTTGAAGTGAGGACTGAATCATCTTTCCTTGAGAAATGTTTGAACAAAGTTTTGATGAAATATTTTCTAAGGAAAAATTGTGGTAAATTCATTTGACATTGGAACATCCAACAGAGACACTGACATGAAATGATGAATCTACATATTTAAGCAAATAAAAAAAATTCTAAAAGGTAAAAAATGGTAAGTGATCTGCACCTATATGGTGCCTTTTTGTACGTTAGTGGTATTCAAAGTGCTTTACAATGTGTTTTGCATTCATCCATTCACACACCAATGGCGACAGAGCTGCCATGCAAGGCACTAGCCTGCCATTGGGAGGAACTTGGGGTTGCTCCCAATGGCAACCCTCCACACTTCAGCATGTGGAGGGTCTGGAGATCGAACTGCCAACCTTGCCATCAGTGGACAACCCAATAAAGATTTTGTACAACAAATAAGTTGGCTCGTACAACCATGATTAAAGAGAGTGAGAGCTACATGGGACGTATCCTTGATGAATTAGTATGACGACTATGCCGTCCACTATATCTATTTTTGATGAGCAAACTGCAAAAAAACGGCAAGAAATCCTTTATTTCCAAGAAATGCAGACTTATTTATGTATTATTACACTATCAGCTGCAGTTATTACATTTTCTAAGGGTTTTTTTTAATGCTAGGCCATTACCATAATCGCGTATTACATTTTTGGCAAAATGTTATTAGGTTATTGGCAGGTATTATGCGACTGGTTGTTTAACATTGAACTGAGTTGGACTTAGCCTGGGGTGAGATCTCAGGGCTGCATTATAATTACCTGATAAGTCGTGTTGTGGACCACCTCTCCTGTTCAGAGATGGCTGGAGTGGCGTAAAAGAAAATGGACAAGTGTAAAAGACAATCTATAATTTTAGGCCTGTCTTTTGTAAAGTAAGTAGTTGTTGAAAAGTTTGAAAAAGACATTTTTCAACTTTGGTCTTGTTCCGATCATTCTCATCTATTTCGACAGATACCTAACAGTATTCTGATGGATTAATGTAAGTACAGGGGACACTGTTTCCATAGAGGTGCAGTAAAAATGAGCCCACAGTGAGTAAATATGTGGCTGGACCCAAAAGATGCCCATAAACTGCCTGATGTTCAGAGAGTTAACATGATTCAGTGTATTCCAGACAGCATGTTAACTAATATGGCCACCACTCTGTTACAGTCTTTTATAAATTAAGTGCTGCTTGCTGCTGTTCAGGAAGGTTTGGAGCTCACAATTAAATTGAAGCTATTTTTTCTTGTGGACAGACAAATGTTTGTAACTGAGTTAAAAGCTCTTTAGTGATTCTGTTGTGTTTAATTTCCTTGAAGTTCAACTTTTTAATTTAGCCTGACAGGTGTATTTTGCTCCCAGAACTTCCTTCCTGCAGATTAAATGATTTTTTCAGAACTTCAGAGCGTTTAGACTGTCGTGTGGTTTTGTTGTCTGATGTTATCGGCATCTTCAGAGCAGGTGAGGGTTCAGGAGTGTCGTCCGTTCATTGGCTGCTGGGGTAAAGCAAACAGAGCTCTCCACAGACCAGAAGACCACCAACATCTTAGGAGCACACAGGGAATAAACAAGATGCTTCCAAATAAACAACTGTATGGGGCAGCAGCATAACAAAGGCATAAATGATAAGTTGTGGTATGTGATACTGTAGAGCTGAGATTTTAGTGTACTCAGCTCTGATCGGCAGGTTTTGCTGTTTCTGAATCATAGTTTTTTCACTAGTCATGTCCCTCTAAAGCAGGGGTGTCAAATCCTGGTCCTCGAAGAGTGGTAAAAGGTTCAGGGCTGGAGATCAGACAGGATGTTATAAAACAGCTGGGCCTTGTCCGATATTCCCCTGCACTGCTTTTAAAACATTAAATTGCACTTACTCTCATTAGTGTCTCTATAGCAAACAGCAGAAATGTATGGTCACGTGATATATGGTTGTTAAAGTGAATCATGTAGGCTGAACTAGATAGCAGTAGATGACTGCATTGTATTTACTAACTCAGTTACCCAGCATGTAAAGCAGGGGTCTCAAACTCTGGTCCTCGAGGGCCACTATCCTGCATGTTTTAGATGTTTCCCTCTTCCAACACACCTGATTCAAATGATCAGCTCATCATCAAGCTCTGCAGAAGCCTGATAATGATCCTGATCATTTGAATGAGGTGTGTTGGAAGAGGGAAACATCTAAAACATGCTGGATAGTGGCCCTCGAGGACCGGAGTTTGAGACCGCTGATGTAAAGTAACCAGAGATCCATACTGTAACTCTGTACTCAGAAGTTTGTCAGTCAAGTTGGACTTTTTCAAAAGCATAGACTAAAATAAATAAATAAAAAAATTAGAAATGCATTTAAACAAGAAAAAATTAACAAATTACTTTATTGAAGTTAAACATTGGGGTTACCAGACTGTTGACTTCATCCACCAGGCTGTCAGGAAGCTGAACTCTGCCCCCTACCTTCCCTCCTCTGCCCCCTGCCTCTGGACTGTAACACATTCACTTACAAAAGGACTCTACCTCAGCTGTTTCTGCCCATAGAGACTCCTACATTCACTATCTGTTACATTATATCCCAGTCTGCAATCAGTCTTCACTTACTGAACCATTTGCACTGCTGTACATCTCAACAAGCTGTCACTATATTGCACTACCACCAGTGTACATAGGTTGATTTTTATATATTTTATTTTGTTTTACTTTATTTTATTCATACTGTATTTTGATCCTTTTTAAAGAAATGTATGGCACTAAAACGAAGGTCAGGAAACGCCTTTTCAGTTCCTCTGCATGGCTAGGATATATGAAGACAATAATTCTCCTATTCTAAAAAATGCTCCAGCAGTCTAACTTACTATTAGCGTTAGCATTAGCACTGACTGCGATGTACAAACCCTCCATGACGTCATGACAAGTAATGTGGTGGCTCCAGTCATCTTGGCAGTGCCTGAACCCTCCTAACTACTGGCTAACCCAGGAATGAGCATGGATCATGAGTAGAGCAGAGGTGGGCCATGCAAACATGTGCAGGTCATGGGCTGTCACTCAGTGGCCACACCCTTAGTCTTAGTTATGCATGATTCTTTGGGTTGTAATAGAACTTTAACAGGCAAGTTATATAACAATTCAACACCTTTACAGTTGTCATAAATGGGAGCTTTAGTCATAGAGACCAGAGTGTTTTTATCCCAGGCTGTGAACATGTTTATTTCTGCTGTACAGTTGGACATTTGACATGGAACTCAACGGGACACATTAGCTTTGGAACCAGCCTCAAGTGGCCATTTGAAATGCAGTTATTACCAAATGAGTATTGTACGTGCCTGTTGTGGTCACACCTGCTCTTTTTTCTACTTTTCCCAACTTTTAGCTTCTTATTTAACTTTATCGCTGATTATTTTTTGTTAGTAACTTTTAAAGCTATTCCCTGTCAAAGGTGTTGGTTGAGAGACGTTTGGACTTTTTGTTCACGGTGTGTGTGTTTTTCTTTAGAATGACTCTGATTCTGATATGACTTGGCCTAAATTCTCCATTAAAAGTGGTTGAATTAGCAGTTAGCTGACAGACCGTTATCTCTGTGATGATTCGCAGGCAACTTCGGGAGAGTTTTTGTTCCCTTTCTAAGCACATTTATTTGCTTTTTGTGTTTGGTTTTGGCTGCATTGTCCCACCAATTCCACAAAATTGAAAACCCCATCTGGAATGATGAGTTAAATCACCAGTGACTACAGGGAATCTTTTATCCACCACTTTTATATAAGATAAACATAACACTGATGATAATAGGTGGAGGAGGTTTACATTTCAATCAAGGAAGAACATTTAAGAAGTGTGTTCACTTGTTTGATAGACGTGTTGTTCCTGTTACATCTTGGAGAGATACCGCTAAGCCTTGCAGAGGTATACGATCATATCCTGAGTGCCATCCTAAACATCTGGTCCGTTCTCAAAACATGGTTAACTGTTGGTTCATGGCACACTTTTATTAATTCTCCCTCTCAACAAGCCACAGTTCCTTATATCTGCAGTATGTGGTCTGTCTTAAATTCATGTTTTCTTCTTCCACTGCTATCTTCCTCCACCGTTCCCATCTTGGTGTGTTTTAACTCATATGTTGCACCGACTGACCTCCTGACATTTAACAACCAATAAAGAAAACAAATGATAATGTGGCTGTGACGATAAAACTCACATTTCTCCTAGCCCTCAAATCCGATTCATCGCCGCCTCATCCATGCTGAGATCCATTCTTCATGCTGAGCAGCTTGAGTACACGACTCCTGTTTTACGTCTATAGGGGATCAACACATGTCCAGTGTTGAATATAAGCACTTAAAAACACACATCGGCCACCAAACTGTGTGTAAATCTGCCCAGCAGATTTCATGGAGAGTCTGATGAGTGAGCTTTACGGCCATCGGTTACACTTAACATTTAACAAACGTTGAACACACTCATAGCTCTGTGCCTAGTGGATTGTGAAGCTTTGGACCTCACAAGGTTCTACGTGTAACTGCCAACGAGATTTGCAGCGTTTTATTTGAAATGTCATAAAAATAGAGGCAAAAAATTCTCCCACAAGAAACAGAAATAACTCCTGTCTGTTACTGATTTGTCAGACTTCCATGATTCTGGTCTCAGTTTATGGTTTCTGTGAAGGAAATCTGACACAGCAGGAGTTCTACATATGACAGAACCATCAGTGAGCACCGTGTGGCCTGAGCAAACATCTGTCCTCGGTTTTTCTTCCTTCTGACAGCGTTTTCTAATATTTCACAGACAGTCGGGTAATTGATTAATGGAGAAAAACAGCAGGATTAATCCATAACCATGTAGAAGCTAATTTGCTCAGTGATTTAAAAACCAAGAGCTGCAGAATATGAAAGTCTGCTGTGAACAAGGTGGCAGATGTTTCCTGGAGAGAAGATCCAAATCTAGGTTTACAGTGGTGGATGCAGACGTCCATAACAGCTGCCAGGGTGTTTCTGCTGAGACTGTTGTAATATTTCTACATTTACAACAATACAGTGCTACATTAATGCTATTTACTGCCTTCATATGTCGTAAAATCTTTGTATTGCTTTTCTTTTCTGCATTCTGGGGTGTTGTAGCGCCATCACTGTTTATTCTGAGGTGTCACTTCTGCCATTCAAAACATCAAGTATAGTTGGGCTGCAGTCGCCAGACTCTAGACTTCCATCATACTCTGATCCAACCTAATTCAAATTCTCACTGGCAGGACAATCACAGGTGTTCCTTTCATGAGGAGAAAACTTGTACATGAACAGCCTTCCAGGATTAATCCATTATTTTTGGCAGGGGAAGGAACAAACTACCTTCACAGCTATGAACTCACCCAACCTAATGAAGACTTTTAGGTCTATTTTATTGAATAATAATAATGCATTGGCTTCACATAGCACTTTTCTAGGCACTCAAAGATGCTTTATATTGCATTATTCATTCACTCCATACTCCATGGTGGTAAGCTGGAGCCACAGCTGTCCTGGGGTGGACTGATGGAGGCGAGGCTGCCAGTCTGCACCATCGGCCCCTCCAACCACCACCAACCACTCACTCTCACACTGCATCCACCCAGGCTTCCTGGTGTTCCTTCACGGTCTCCCATCCAGGTACTGACCAGGCCCACCCTCGCTTAGCTTCTGAAATCTGATGGGGTCAGGCATCCACAAGGTGGTATGGTGATAATTTAACATTTACTGGATATTTAGTCAGTCGGCTCCAAACTAACTGACACCATGTCGATGAAGTTGTCAGTGTTGCTGCTTTTTGTTCAAACAGATGGCCGAAAACTCAGCAGTGTGTGTGTCACAGCTCAACTACCAACATGTAATATCATGTGAAAACAGCAGCTAACTTGTCTGTTATATTCTTCAATAGTTCTTGAGGAACTATATACAGAGAACAACACAAGCATGTTCCTGTAAATGCAAGGCAGTGAAAGTGAGAAAAGTAGAAGAGACGTCCCCCAGCAGCTGAGTCCTTTAGGAGAGTAACTAAGAGATGGTTCTGAGTCACTTGAACAGCAGTAACTATAAGCTTTATCAAAAAGGAATGTTCTAAGCCTAATCTTAAAAGCAGAGCCTCCTGAAGCCTAAATGGAGCTGGTTTCACAGCAGAGGAGCCTGATAGCTGAACGCTCTGCCTCCCATTCACAAGTAAACCTGCAGTCTGGGGTGCAGATAATGTGGTACAATGAGGCCTTTAAGATAAGATGGAGCTTGGTCATGAAGTGGTTTGTATGTGAGGAAAGAGATTTGAAATCCTATTCAAGGTTTTACTGGGAGTCAGTGCAGACAAGCTAATATGATCTCTCCTGCTGGTTCCTGTTAGTGGAACCAGCAGGAGACAGTGGTTCTTTAACTGACACTTTTGATTAGCTAACTCTTCAGGGAGTTTTTGGGACGTCCTGATAATAAGGAATTACAACAGTCCAGCCTAGAAGCATGGGTGTAGATTTTATTTCAAGTTTTGTCTGCTATGCTAGTGATGCAGAAGAACTCCATAGTTGCATTAGAATCAATGGCTGTAATAGCTGGACTAAGGAAAGAGCTGCAGCAGGACCAGAGAGAAAGCATCTAATATCAAAGATGGAAACAAAATTGTACCCGAAACAAACTCAGATTGTTGCTTTGACTTAAAATTTGAACTGCTAATTTCATTCGACCCTGATCAGCATCTTGAGGAGCTGTGCTAAGGGCCCCGAGCCAGACTTTAAGACCCCGAACACTGGATGACAAATAGGTGAAAGGAGGAAACGGAGAGAGAAAGACTGTAAGTGAGATTTATCTTGTGTTCAAAGGCCACCAAATTTGTTAGTGCAGCAGACAGGCTTTTATCAGCTGGACGGAGATGAAGTCCTCCTCCTCTCTCTCTCTGTGTGTGTGTGTGTGTGTGTGTGTGTGTGTCAGACGGAGAGAATGAGAGTGAATGGTGGCTCATTTTGTTTTCAGATCCCATTTTAAAGAGTCATTTGTCACGCTACAGCTGTGAGTTGGCATTGTGAGAGATTTGGGTTGCCATGGAAGTCGACAAGCTAAGGGCAAAGGGAGGACAGACTGATAGAGGAGTAGAGGAGATGAAGAAGAAGGGAGAGGAGGAGGAGGAGGAATAAAAACAGACTAAAATACAGCGGAGAGACGGAACGTGAAGGGAAAGGGGGGACGATGGAGAGAATAAGGATGGCTAGAGTTTATAAGGGATTCTACAGATGGTGGATGTGATTTTAGATGAACAACAGATGAAAGTGAGGAGGTGTGAGCGGTGGGGGAGAGGGAGAAAGAGGGGGAGTAAAAGAGGGAGAGATTCCCAGTGACTTGTGGCCAAGTGCCAATCTGACCACAACCACGCAGAGCTTCTTGGAAACTCTCCTCTCATTCTTTCTCATTTTCCCCTCGCTCGGATTCTCACTGCTCACACACACTCACTGCAAATACACTCACAGACACTCGCTTCTATCTTTGTGAGGACCCTCATTAACATAATGCATTCCCTCGCTGCTTACCCGAACCTCTCAGGGCCTGTATTCTGCTGTTTGGGGGGATTTTTCCCTCTCCTTCAGTTTGTTACATTGCTTAAAATGTCTGCAAATGTACAAAACCCTTTCCATCAGAAAACGCTGCTCCTCACCTACCTGAAAGGCCTAATTTAAAGTCCAGTCTTTTCTCCTGTTACTTACTTACATCATCATGTAACACATTTGATTGACACCTGTTCAGCAGCTAGTTTGGCCCTCAAACAGAGAATGAACAGCTTCTTCACTAGAGCCACATCTGCTACAGCTACATCCCTATACTCACAGATCTCGAGTTACAATATGTAACCAGCGTTACTTTGCTTTGTCAGGTCAGCTGACCAATCAGAGCAGACTGGGCTTTTCAGGTGAGGTGGCCTTAAAGAGACAGGAGCTAAAACGAAGCATGTCAGATAGAAGGTGACCAGAGGTGCCATAGCACAGTACAGTAGGAGAAAAATAATGTAGTTTTGACCGTTAAAGCATATAAACATATTCTAGAAGAGCCCAAAGAATAAACCTATAAACATGCAGATGTGCAGAATAGGGGCTCTTTAAAGGAGAAGAGTGCTGATTTTCAATAATATGTTCATATCCAAATCCAGATACCTTAGTCCTCTTGGTGTTTAACAAGCTGTGTTTCCACATAACTGTATAACTGTATCATAAATTTGAAGTCAACCTTTGAAATGTCACAAAAATAAAACAGAATTAGGTGTTTCCATTAACTGCTTTATAGCAAATAAACAAGGATACATAGCGTTGTCAGAAGGTGGTGGTAAAGGCTACGTTACACAAAAACCACAAAACCATTTTTTATTTTACAAAATTTTCCCTGTTGTCCCTGTTAAATTACAGATTTCATAAAGTATTCATATACATATTTACTGTAAAACAAGAAACTCACCAAAACTGGAGAGAAGATCCAAATCTAGGTTTACAGTGGTGTGTGCAGGCATCCATAACAGCTGCCATTCTGCTGAGACTGTTGTAATACTCCTACATTTACAACAACACAGTACTTTTTTGTCTGCATTTGTACTCATTGTTTCACAGAAGGGAGTTAACTTTAATGACATTAATGAATATTTTAGTCTTGCAGCAAAATATATTAATATTTAGTGCGTGTGCGTGACCATCACCGGCCACCCCTGGAGGCTAAACTATCATTCTTTATAAATTTTCCTATCATGAGCCAGAGGGGGCAGTGCAGCATCTCAGTGAATTGAGGGGGAAACAAATGAAGGACAGGGCGAGACAAGATGAACAGGGAGGGTACAGACAGGCAGTGCTATTTGAATCCTATAAAAGTGCTGTAAAATGTTGTGTCATTCCCAACAACAAATCCCACATCTGAAAACTGGAAACAAATAATCAACAAAGAAATGAACTGGAAACCAGAAGTCCTGACAGTGCACAGGGTTAGGACGCCAGAGGACAGGATTGAGAGAAGAATGTATAGAGGGTGTGAGTTTAGTGCAAAGTCTGTATTAATACAGTACTGCATTAATGCTATTTACTGCTAATTATATGCTGTAAAATCTTTGTATTGATTTGACTTGCTTCACTTCGGCTTCAAAATAAAGACAGTTGCTTTTCTTTTCTGCATTCTGGGGTTGTGCAGCGCCATCACTGTTATTCATAGGTGTCAGTTCTTCCATTGAAAACATCAAGTATAGCAGGGCTGCAGTTCCCAGACTCTAGACTTTCACCATACTTTCATCCAACCAAATTCAAATTCGCATTTGCAGGAAAATCGCAGGTGTTTCTTTCAAGAGGAGAAAACTTCTACATGAACAGCCTTCCAGGATTAATACATTACTTTTGGCAGGGGGAGGAACAAACTACCTTCACAGCTATGAACTCACCCAACCTAATGAAGACTTTCAGGTCTATTTTATTTAACATTTACTGGATATTGAATGTAGTGAGTCTATTAGAGGCAATGAGTCTGTTACCATATTTGACAGAAGTCTATTATTTCTGAGTAAAGGAAAGTAAATGAAAGTGATTGTTTTTCAGTCTGTGGAGCTGTTTCTAAATAAACAAGAGTGTCCATGTTCACAGAAAATAAAAATGTCCCCCAGTGTGACTGTGATTCACTGATATGTTTTTACTAGTTTTTGGACAACACTGGAGCTCTATAGTACAGAGGAAAACACCAGCTGTTCCAATTGTGTGGCTCAGTGTTTTTATTTAGTTGTTTTAGGAACTGTATTACACAAAAGGAATAAAACATCTCAGGCTGAGGACAGACAAACAGTACCTCTTAGTGGATCCGTTGTTAGTTTTGGTCTTGACACTGGGTTTACTGACAGTGAAAATACTGAAAAATCACAAGCCTCATGCTAATACCATCACAGCTAGATGCCAACACCTACCCTAAACCTAATTTTATTCTAAGCTGTCAAACCAAGTACAACAGCCCTCTGAGGATCAGCCAAAACGTTCTGTCCCAAGATCTGAAATTCAAACTGGCCCTCGCAAAGATAGATGTACCAGGAAAACGCACATACACAGTGGTGCTGGCGGGAGGCCAAACACAACATCCATGGAGGGGCTCAAACATTCCCGTTTTATTGGCTCTAAAATGAGTGAACTCAGGACTTTCTCTCTCCACTCCCATCTCCCTTTCTGCGGTTCTTTGGGGACAACAGGTAGTAAAATCCCAAATCCTGATTGTAATCACACATATGAAATTTGTTTTTAAGCACTTCTGGGAGCATATCTGGCTTTCTGCCGTCATAGTTTTGAGTCTGAGGAGGAACAGGAAGGATGGGAGAGAGACAAAAGTGTTGGACCAGATTCAAACCCACGTTGTTGCAGTTACATGATTAGCACAGTGGATCTTACACAACCCCACAAAGGCCAATTCTACTCTTTCTTTAACACCAAATTACAGTGCAGTCTGGACATATAAAAAATCAGATAAATCAGAAGCTATTATCACAGAACAAGACTACTCAGCCTCGTCGTTGCTGTCTGTCACCCATCTTTGACATTCTACCTCCTCATGAGGCCTAATGCAGCCTCCACTGAGGTCTGTCAGAAATTCCTGGGTCAAGTCTAAAATCCAGACATTTGGAGTTAAAACTGGTGGATGACATCAGATAAAACAAGGTCTGTTTCCTCTTTTTAATCCCACTTAAAAACAATTTTAGAATTCCGCAACGCGTTTTTCAATATCTCAATCGTGATGTAACTTACAATGAATAAACAAATATTAAAGTATATTAACTCCTATGTCTTTATGCTGCTTTATACATAATCCCCAAACAATGAATAGCATATGCCTACTGAATATAAAAGTGAAATACATTTTGAACATGCTTTTATTGAACAAATTGCACATGGAAACAGTAAATATTTTCCCCTCCTGCTTCCTTTCAAATATTTTCCTCTAAACTCAATAAAAGCATGTGTTGACATTTTCCTCACTCTTCTCTCCTTCCTCAGCTCTGTGCTCGCTAATCTCACAACTAAATTGACATCAGTTAATCTGAGGGTAGCTGATGGATGATTGGGGCTTCATCTGGTTGGCCAAATGATGTAGGTGTTTGGCCCATAGGTCAATCTGCGCTTGTTCATATCGTAATGATGATGGAAATATGGTGTATTAATCAGTGCTACAGTTGATTGAACTGTGAGAGTAAAAAATATTCTCTAGTCACTAGGACTATACAAGTACTACTAGACTTTTCACACTTTAACTGTTCACTGGAGATGAATAAAAGACAATCAATCCAGATTATAGCCACTGGATGAGGTGTTAATGGGCCGTTTCAGACACTATTTCATACTTGTTCTATTGTCTGACAACAGGCACAGAAACTATATGTAACAGCTAATATGCAGTTCATGTGAGCACAGAGAGCAGGAGAGAAGCTAACACAGTGGTTCTTAACCTGGGTTCGATCAAACCCCAGGGCGTTGGTGAGTCAGTCTCAGGGGTTCGGTGGAGGTCAAGACACTAGGGCTGGACCCGAATATCCGAATATTCGGTCGTTGTGGTGGTATCTGGGTAATAATTTTAAGATCCGAATACTCATGCGCACCCCACCCTGGCAGCCGTCGCTGCTGCCTCGTCTCAACTGTATCATCATGAGGCCGCCCCCGACCCCCCAGACCAAAAGGTTCAGTGAATGGACCTATGAAACTTGAGGGGTTCAGTACCTCCAACAATGTTAAGAACCACTGAGCTAACAGATGTTAACCCCAGTGGAGTTTAGGTTTAACTGAAGCACAACAAGCAACAAAAGGCACAGTGTCCCACACAGTTCTTGCTTTCTGATTTCAAACCAGTCTTAAAGTTTCCACAATCTCTAAATGTCCCACAGGTTTACAGTATTCACAGAGCTCTGACCTGTGGACACACCATCAAAGTCACATTAGCTGTACAACATGCTAACACTAGGGGTTTTTCTATTGTTGTGGTGACATTGCCATCAATGTATACCACTGGGTCTTCAGTTCCTTAGATACTGGGAGTGCATGAACACTCTTCTGTTCACTCGTGCAGCCAGACGCAGAACATTTGCTGAGTTTTGCTCATAGCTAAGAGATTTTAGAGTTGGTAGAAGCAGTTCAAGAAAGTAAATAAACCTGGTGGACTGAGAGACAGCTCCTCTTTCTGAAGGTCTGCTTATAAGCAGTGTGATGGCAGGATTATACAGAGTTTGAGCTGGGTAACTGCTGGTTCCTCAGTTGGTGTGGAGAGTTCAGCGAAATTCTTACTGGCTTGTAAAGCAGGGAGACCATCTAGCTAAAGGGGAATTGAGGAATGGCAGAAGTAAACATCTTCATATCTTAACAGCTCTTATTTCACTCCTCTAAGTTTAGAACAACCACAAAACACAATACAAATGGATTTTCAGCATATGGGACCTTTAAACTGGCCTCACCAAAAGAATGAAAAGAGTTTGTAAACACCACTATCACCGCTGTAAGATGGACCAGCCATTATTTTATTGAGAAAGAAGCCATACAGGGGACTTCTAAATCATTTTGTTGGGCCAAACCTCTGCGACCAGGGAGTATCTGTCTTTGTCTGTCTTTCCCCTCCACTGAGAATAGAAACATCTACAACCACGGTCACTTTTTCTCCTTGTTTAACCAAACAATTTTTAGTCACACTGCCTATCATTCAGCAAATGACTCCATCATCGGGTGGCGTCCATTCAGCACCATCTGTTCATACACGCTGACTATGATAACACTGGTCATTAATATAAAACACCAGCTTTGTTTATTGTCTTTGTAAATAGATTAGGACATGCAGGTAATGTTACAGACTTGTCTTTCAGCACGGACTTGGATGTTTCTTGTCTGTGTAGTTAACCACTGAACATACTGTTCTGGACAGTGAGTGTAGAAACAACCACTGCTGCAGTTCATTTATTTATCTTACACCTTTCCTGCAGCCATCACAGTCTGCTCTCAGATATAACTCAGGGCTTAACTGCATTTGTAATCCAATCCAGCTACTCCTCTGTTTGCATTCTTTTACTCATTTTGAAACCCTTTTTTTAACATAAGAGCATTAACCTCCTGTCGGGACATTTTCATTCACTTTCCTTGAACCAGACAGTCACACAGCAGGGCAGGTTGTGGCTTTGAACTGTTGCAGTGATTTTCAGAAGAACCTCTTTCCTAACCAGCCATCGCTCACCCTGCTGTGTCCTTGCACTCAGATGCAAGGACACAGCAGGGTGAGGCTGTAAGATTCATATGAGTTTCATACAGCGTCCATGCTTACAGCTCCGTGAGGCTGCTGTTCTGTCGACTTTAAAAACTAGCATCTGCACACTTGCACAACTTCGTACCCTCACACAAACACACACACACACACACACACACCACTGTGTTGACTTAGCCCATCTGGTCCTGATTGTGGTGAGATGATTGAGATATTTGTCGTGGCTCGTTTGCGGGGGTGTAGTGGCGACCCAGCAGGCTAACTGAGACACACATGAGTATACACTGTAGATGGATTTACTCATGTGCACTCACTCATTCATGTGCACACACATACATAGAGCTTTGACCGTTAGACACACTGACACACTGTCAGCGTTGGGGATCTAACACACAGCAGACGGTTAGAAGGTCATTAGACTGTAATATTTAGGTTAGTGACACAGCAGACACACGCATACGGCTGTGATGCACTGCATACTAAACAGATGCAGGAAGTTTTTCCCTTTTTTTTTGTTTTCTTTCCTTTTAATTCCTTATCTATTCCCGTCATGAGCATATTTGTTTTACAGCTGGAGTCCCTGGTGAATTATCTTAGCTGTGACTTCATCTCCAGTCACAAGAACTGCAGCTGAATCATGACAAGAACTTCTCTAGAAAAAAAAAAAACGTTAAAAAAAGACTGGCCGAATGACTGTAGAGATGGCATTGTCCAGCCAGCACTTTAGGTTAGAACAAAAACTAGATGTATTCCCATGAAAGTCTGTGCACACATTGGTGCACACTCTTTTACAGAGCTGGCCCTGCCCAATGTGGCCCCCTAGGTGTGATTTTATATGGCGCCCCCCTCCATTGGTGATTTACATCCACTTACAAAAGAAATCAAATAGCATTGTTTTTGTAGTAATATTAATTGGGCATTGCTTTAGATTTGAATCAATGTGAGCTTTTCCATTTTAAGAGTTAACAGTAATAACTAGTTTTAATATAATTACAGTGAAGGTGAACTTTTTCCCAATGTTGTGACGCCCCCTGGAGGCCACGGCACCCTTAGCATTTGCCTATACTGCCTAATGGGCTCTGCTCTTTTACATATCTGATGGCTAACTAATCTAGATTTCTAAATAATAACTGGCTTATCGTCACATCAACCAGGACATTTCCCAAATCAAAATCTTATTCTGACCTTTTGTTTGCCTTCAATCAAATATTGGACATATTGGATTAAAAAGCCTTGCTGGGTAGAAAGGGCCTTCCAGATGTGTCCTAAAAACAAAATACTGGGCGTCAGCATGCATTGCTGTCTTCCTCACTGTCTTTTTAAAAATTTACTTCCATTTTAACACATACAAATGGATGGCAGTATGCACAAGTGGGCTAACCCACATTTGGTCACAAAATGATTTATCACCTTTATACAAATCTGCAAGTATCTGGCTTCATCCTTCATCCTATCAGGCCCACAAACTCCTAACACACTAAACTACAAACATTCTGAACCTGACAGATGTAATGGCAACACAAAGATCCATTTTACGCCATTATTACAGAACAGCAAAATATGGGTTAGCCCACTTGTGCATCCTGCCATCCAGATGTTAAAAATGTTGTCTGCTGTTTGCAGGAAACTTAATCTTCACTGTAGCGGATCAGCTGTCTCATTCAGGATCCACAATCCTCAAAAGCTGCAAGACTGAATGTGTCACAGCAGAAATACTGCATATTAGGCAGGGATAAGGAGCATATTTTTAAATGTACTTCTTGGGTTTTGGCAAAACAAATATTTAAAACGTGTCCCTACCACTTGTTGAGGTTGTGACAGCAGCAGTTCTTAACAAGGGTAAGGGCAGGAACATCTAGTGACGCAAATAGAAGTCCTCCACAGACCAGAGGACTATAGTTAAATTAGTAGCAGGTATGTTGAGCCTGACGTCAGAGTTTTCAGTGCCATGAAGGTGGCTCTCTTTTAACCTGCTAGATCTCCATGGTAACTGATATGATGGAGCTAATGTGGAGCAGGTTATGGTCAGAGTTTCTGATTTAAATCAGCTGGAATAAGTGCCTCCCTTTCTGACTGTTCTCTTTGAGCAATACAGACTTTCAGCTGAGGGAATATGTTTTATCTGCAGACCTGCTGAGCTGTATGTCACAGAATGAAGTTACAGTATCACACACTGTATGCATCGTGTAGCAACATGTGTTCAGCAGGTTATGCAGAAATATGGTTTTAAGTTTGGTTTTGATTTTTTTTTTTACCAATTCTGCTTACACTGGTGCTGCAGCTGATAGAACACTGATTAGAAAATGTCTAATGTAGAAATAAGTGACTGCATTGATCAGTAAAATAAATATATTAACAGTAACAGTTTTCTACCAGCCTTCCTGTCTTGCATCACTTGCAGTAGCAGCGCTTTTTACCATCCTAAGTTTTAGATTAAAAGTTCCTCATTGCTCTCTATTATAACAACCTGTTGACTGAAGTAGGCTGGACACCATTAGTCCATTTCATTTTTTGCAGAGAAAGAGTCAGACGATGCATCAAACACCCCCTTTTATGTGAACGAGCTCAGAGTCTGAAGCAGAAAAGCCTGAGTTAACATAGAAAGTTGATAACTGCCGTGGTAATGCTCATCCTCTCTGACTGGGGTTTTAAGCTTTGTTGCGCTGACTCACACAAAAAAAGATTAGCCATGTCAAACATGCTTTGTGGTATCACCCTCCATCTCATTCAACACTCGGTTTGGCCTTCGAAAGACGTCACACCTGAACTGAGACACAGTAGCTGAGTATGTTTTTGTGTTCGGGGGGTTTAATTTCGATAATACCCACAAATGGGACTGCCCTTCACTTTTTTAACTGTGCAAGAGCATGCAGTAACAAGGATAAAGTATGATTCAGTCCTAGTCTTTGCAGCTTGGTGCATTTTATTAGCATCCTCATGTTGGCGTCCTGTGGGAACGAGATTAGAGAGAATAACAGGACTAACTTGGGTCCTCTCCACTGCTTTCCCACTCCTACCTCTTTCACAATTTTAGCTTTCCCATAAAAAGAGTTCAGTACTTGAGCTTAAGTAGAGAAAGTGAAAGCAACAAACTGCATGTGTTTGTCATTTTGTTCACCTCTCTCCAAACTGGAACATGGACTCACTGTTCAAGATAAGGATAACGGCAGATGTGTTACTGATGAGACATTTAGCAGGATGGATACTTGAGAACAGTTCGACCGAATAAGAAAGAGCATAACCACAAGGCCAAGGGTTAGACTGACGAAACAATAGCTTTGAATAAATGCGCAAATTACATGTTCAAAAAGCTTCAAACCTCATCGTTACACTCACAGCAAAAACATTTATACAACCGTGGCTTACATGCATTCTCTCGGAGGGATTTTTGAGGGCATGACAGTTCTTGCAGGCGGCCAACATAAACACGACTACAGCTTTTGTTAAAAAGGGCTGAAGTGAACGTCGTCCCCTGGAGATTTTTCCACTGCGCTCCTCGTGTGGTACCAAAACAAGCAACTGTGAGGTCCATGTAGAATTTAAAAGACACCCGAGTGACCCTGACGGTTCCTCTGCCTATGTTTCCTTCATTGCTGATTCCTTTAACATAATGCTAAATGCAGGTTTCTGGAATTGTTAGGTTACATGTGCCGTCAGGATACTGCACCATAAATGAAAATAGTCCTGCTCCGTGGTGTTCCTGATTGTTTTCCCAGAAATGCATCCACTAATTCTGTCCTATAGACTCAGTAAAACTCATCAACAAATGTGTGAGGTACAAAAATCTTAAAACTATGAAGCAACATTTACGCTGTAGCGACCCAGAGAGAGTTTCAGCGACATATTTCAGTTTCCCGTCTCATGCACATCTGACCAACAATAGGCTTGTGCATTGTGCTCTGAATCCTTCAAAATGGGAGACGTATCATCGATGTTGAATCTCAGAATTATCTCAGGTCCTCTGGTACAGGTCTATTCATTGTTCCAAAGTACAGGACTAAGGCAGCTTTTTGTTTATGTGCTCTAAACTGCTGGAGAAGTCGGACTGAGGACCTGTGGGCAGCTGCAGCTGTTGAAATCTTCAGCCATAAGCTGAGTTTAAGTTTAGTTTTTGACATTATGACTAAGTTTGGAGCCACGTGAAATAGAAACAAGAAGCCGGCATTGCACAAACCACTGAGAATGGACTTTCAGTGATGTATTGAACAACTTGTATCCAGCAGTTCAACTTTGAAACAAAGAACATTTGCATTTTTGTAGATACAGTGTTGTGCTTTTTAATAAGAGAGAAGGTATTCACTTGAAACAGCTCTGACCCATCGGGCATGAACACAGAACCTCTGGCAGGTTCCTGTGTGTCTGACACATGGATGTTCAGATCCTGCAGGTTGCAGGGTTGGACCTCTATAAATCTCTAAATCAGACTTTTTGGGGACCATCCCATGGATACTCAAGATCTCATATGAAGATCTGGAGGCTGGGTCAACGTGGTGGACTCTTGGTCATGTTCCTTGAGCCCTTCCTGAGCAGCAGTGAACATTGTCCTGCTGGGGAATCTGCTGCTATGGGAGGGTGTGTTTGGTCAGCAGCAATGTTTAGATGTTTGTTATGTGTCAGAGTAACACACACATGAATGCCAAGGCCCAAGGTTTCCCAGCAGAATGCTGTATAGTAACAAGATGATCACTGATACTTCACCATAGTGGTTTAAATGTTGTGACTCATTCGTGTATATTTCTGATCTGTGGAGAGTTGCGATACTGAAGTTCCTGCCACTGCCAGTCACTGTATGCTGGAAAAAGACAATCGTTTAACCAACTTAAATGAGCCGCTTCAATTGGCAACCAGTAAGATACACTCAATGTGACTCCAACAGTTTGCATTGCTGTGACTTCATTTTAAGGAAACTTACCAACTCAGATTTTCCAACTTCAGCATTTGCTTTGCCCAAATATAAAACATGGTTTTGTCATAACGTTCTTTTCTTTACTCTGTAAAGTGCTGAGCTGCAAAAATCTGAAGAAACAAGTGGCCGTACAGCTCACTGAGTTAGGGGTTACCATGTGAACGTAGGTCGCCAGCAGCAGTTGTAAGTTCGAGTCCGGCTCACGACCCTCTGCTGCATGTCTCTCTCCACTATACCCCCTTTCACCCTGTCTCTCTCCCACTGTCAATAAAATGGAAAAAAAAACTCCCTCCCAAAAATATTTAAAAGAAAAATCTGAAGAAACATGACCATCACGATGCCAGATGCACTGCACTAAAGGAGCAGTAAACCTTACTTTCTCACTTTTGCTGAATTGAGAATATTGTAAATTCAAGTTGATTGACTCCACAACAATAAACTGCAATCACCAAAGCAGAATGATAAGTGAGATTCAACTGAAACAGTATTTTACATTCAGCTCAGATACACCTTTTGTGGTCTGTATGTGAAGAGGAACGTTGTGTATCTGAGTGTGGTTCTCTGAATTCTGGATGAACTGCAGATCTGATATCTACATCAAGGACACTTTGGTTTAGACAGACGGAGAAGAGCAGAGAGTTCAGGTGGGACAGAGTGTAGGAGTATCAAGGTTCAAATGCCTGTTTTAAATTTGAAACAGGAATGTGTTTGTGCTAAAATGGGATGTTAACTGTTCTTTAAATCACTCAGGTCAGTGAGAGGGAAAAATCACACTTCCTGCAACACACTAAACCCAAATGCACTAAAATTGTGATGCTGGTCTCGATAGTCCCCCAGAGGAACGTGTTGTGGTCTGGTGTTTTACAAAACACCTGTCAGGAGATGTGCTGAAGACGGAGCAGATGAGGCAGCGCAAAGAAAACAGCAGGTCAGCTTTATGATGGAACGTCCGAGTTCACGCTCACAGGTGAAAAAACACTGCAGCACCTACATATGAAGAGTATCCGACATGACGAGAGACGTCTTGAAATACCTGTGGAGAAATGAGACCAAATGAAATATAAACAACATTATTAATTTGGTGTGTGAGTTTTAAGTCATGCACTCTTAGAAGTAGAAGAACTTTGAGGAGGCTTTTGGGGTTTCTCACCAATGCTACAGTGGAGAAACCTTTCAAGTTCAAAATGGTTCCTTGAGGGGTTCCTTCACCCCTCTGCTGCAGGGGTTGAGGAAACTCCTACAGCAGATGTTACCAGATGATCTTTATTCTTATTGTAGTGGAATACTTGTTTTTACATCCAAACATAAGAAATATTAGATAATGCTATGGATGTTCCTAAATCTGCATTTTTGTTTATATTTAGATAAACAGGGACCTTGTCATGAGTGTTGTACATTTGCACACAAATTCAGAAAGTCAGACAAAATTCCAATTTGTCGAAATATTATAAACCAAAACTTACTGTCTAATAAAGAATAGACACAGTGGAACCTTATGTGTTCACTTATGTGAAGTATAATTTAAGCAAAACACAGATCCCTGTGTGCACGGTTACACTCAGGAACATTAGCATTAGCATTGCCTGTCTGCCAGAAGCAGGCAGAAAGGCAGGTGGGGTTTGCAAACACAATTTCTGAAACAGCTGTGTTGTAAAAGTCAGTTACAGTTAATGTGAGAAATGTGTGGCACTTGTGGTGGTAATGAGCCGCATTATCTTTCAGACTGAACGAGGTATTACAATTTGCAGTATCGGTTTCTGCATTACGTGTAATATTTCATTTTGTATGTATAACACATTGATGTTAGGAGCAATATTTTACTATTCAGGTGGATTATTTCAGTTTCAAGTGCAGTATTTCTTTAACATGTATGATATCACTTTACTATTTCAGAAGGGGGCGTGCCTATGTTCCCACAGCCCTATATTCCAAAGATTTTTTTCAAACTTAGGCCCTATGTTCCCACAGTTCCCTCCTGGTAGTTAGGGGTTCACCACTCAATCCCATGGCTGGCGATTTGAAGGACAGAGCTGGCTTCCAAACTCTCTTGAGCTCAACACCGCTACTCCAACATGGGGTTGCTGTGGAGTGATGAACCACGAGGAAATATCTGCGTTTTCCCTTCGTGTAAACGGAGTCTTAGAAACGTGAGCGATGTGGGAACGTAGGGTATCATTTCCAAAATTTTCATTGAATAGAAAATCTTTAAAATGTGGGAACATATAGGGCTGTGGGACCACTGGGTTGTGGGAACACAGGGCTGACCCCTTTCAGAATCATTGCCTGTGTTAACTTTGTGCACTGGCCTCAACTTTTTACAGCTCTCCAATGATGTAGTAATTATCACTGAAGCAGAAACTCTTGGAGTTTAATTAACAGGAGAAACATTTTCAGGTTTTAAGATTCAACATTGCATTTGTAGCCTGATCGTAAGGTCTTCACCTTGCTTGTGAAGTGATGTGAGATGACATATGTTGTGAATTGGCACTTATAGATAAAACTGAATTGAATTGAAGGGTCAAGTGTTTGGTTCATGTTTAGCCTTAAAACATTTTACAGCCACTTGGTGTTTTTCACTTGACAGCAGTTTTACATTCTAGCTTTATTACTGTGCTGCTTTATTTGCTCTGCCCCCCAGTCGGTCCTAATCTGGGTTTTTTTCTTTTGCCTATCTGCAACGCGGCTCTTCACAGATGCACGGTCGACACTGTGGAGCTTCATGAGGAAATGAAATCTGTCCAGACTACCTTTAGGGATTCCTGTCTGCGGCAGGAAGGCAGAAGTTCAGCAGGTGTCTAACCTCCGGCACACAGAGAGAAACTGCTCATCACGTGCACAGATCTCCACAAATAAACAGGCAGTAAATTCACAGATTGATTCCACTTATCTAAACCAAAAATAATCATTAGATCTGCTGCAAGCTCAAGAACAGTTGTTCATGCACAGAGGAGAAGAATGGAGGCTGTTGAAGGGAACGGAGAGTAAAGGTTCGGCACCATGCAGGCAGATATTTCCCTTTGGTGTATCAAGTACATCCGACCTCAGAGACTGAGCCTGAGGCTGCTGGACTGTTCTGCTGGTTTATAACTCTCTGGTCTTCAGCCAAACCATCTGATACTTACAGACACACGGCAGCAATACAACGAGCTCTGCAAGTGTGCCTTTTAGTCTTCTGTTCTGTTTCATCAGGCTCATCGTGTTCTTCCAAGTCAAAATATATCTTTGTGTAAACCTCTGACTTTCAGGGAAGGTAATAAAGGCTTGGCTGACAGGTGATGAAAATATATTAAAGGACTGATCACAGATGTTCTTGGAAGTTTGAATACTTCGCCAAGCCTTTTGCTTTTCATTCAAAAAAGTAATGAAAGTCAGCTGTCTAAGCAGACGCATTTCATCCTCCCCTGCTCTTCCTCGCTCACTTTACAGCTTCACCTACACCTGCTTTTATCTTCAGTGTCTGGATAACAGTGTTCAGTCATGGGTACTGTATTATCGATTTGTTCATCGTTGTAAATAAACAGCTCTATCTGTTAGCTTCGTTCTTCAAACATGACTCGACCCTCGACACTGTTCCCATCCAGGATCTCAGTTAAACTCTCAACCTTTTATTCCTTTTTTATTTTCAGAGCAAATCTTCCGACATATAAACAGTGAAAGCCTCCGTGGTTTTTGAAATTTCATTTAGATAATTTAAACCTGTAAACCACAATTCAAAGTGTGTGTTAATTGGTATCAGCAGTTGAAGTTTGGCCATATGAGCATGTAGCCTACCCTCCATCGTTCACAAAACAGGACAACACTATAGTATGATCAGATTATAAAATTAAAACTAACACAGGTAAAACAGGACAGCAACTTGTAAGATATTTTTCCAAAAAATAAATGTGAAATAAATATGAAACATTAGGACCACTGAGAGCAGCCAAAAGCCATGAAAACATGTCATGACGTTTGTTCTTGAAAGTGGTTTCAGTGACTTTGTATTCTTTGTTGCAACAACGTCTTCCATGATCACATCCTGAAAATGGCATGTGGGCAGTGAGCACTCAGTGATCAAGTTTCTCACCTCGTCAGCATGTCCAGACGGTGCTTTTATGTGCTAGAAGATGCATCATAAGCTGAATAAGCAGGCCGTGCCATCACTGAGCATTTTGTACTTTCAGACTGCAGTGGACCAATGACAGCATCAGAAGCAGGGAAATTTAACAGTGCAGCAACTTCATTTGCCAACTCAGAAACCTGTGTTTATGATTATAGTATTTAGGTGTACAACACTAAAAATTCAATCAAATTTATGTGGAAATATTAGTTGGAGCAGCGTAATTTTATTTGTTTTAAAACCTTGCGTTCATACTTAAACATCATCTTCTGTCTTTGAGTGTGAAGGAGGAGCTAATTAACCTATTGCAGTTAGTTTAACATGATTTCATTAGAATTTGTCATAACTCAAGAAGATTGATGCAAAATGTTGTGTTTTTTTAATTTTTAATGTCATTTTTAGTTGTTCCAGTCTATGTGTGTTTCAAATCCATCCATCCATCCAGCCATCCATCAATTGTACACCGCTTAATCCTCTGTAGGGTCGCGGGGGGGCCTGGAGCCTATCCCAAACAACTTGGATGAAGGCAGGGGACAGGTCACCAGCCTATCAAAGGGCCACATAGAGACTGACAACTAAGCACACTCACATTCACACCTACAGACAATTTAGGATAATTAATTAAAAATATAGAAATATGATAGACCATTTAAAATATAAATCTATAGACGCTACAAAACTCGTTAAATCATTAAGTTAAACAATTTAAAATGGCATAAAATATTAAAACAGCCAAAAGAGACAAGCAAGATCATTTTCTAAATCCTATTGAAATAAAATATCAGCAGCCATTGAAAACATAGACACATCTTGAGGTTTTTCTTGAAAATATTAATGGAGGTGGAACGTCTGATTAAAAGAGGAAGACTCTTCCAAAGCTTTGGAGCTGCTACTGCAGGGACTCGATCTCCTTTACCCCAGAGCCAGTTGTGGTTGGTCTGTAGATCAACGGTTTGTGAATGGTTTGTGAAGCTAGTTTGTAACCAGTGGGTTGCTGGTTCGAGTCCCCGGACTGGCAAGAAGTTGAGGTGGGAAAGTGAGAGCTTGTCCCAGTCACCACCACTGTGGGCCCTTGAGCAAGGCCCTTAACCCCTGACTGATCCCCCGATGCTGCACCGCGGCAGCCCAGTGGTCCTAGTATGTATAGTTAACTATGAATAGGATGGGTCAAATGCAGAGAAGGAATTACCCCAAGGGGATCAATAAAGGTTAGATTATTAGATTATTATTATTAAAAGGCCTTTAGGTGGAGATGTAGCAAAGAAGTTCTGAGATGTTTCAGCAAGTCTTCAGGTCTTTTCCTGCTCCACTCAATGGGCTGAGAGTTGGGTTAAAGTTAACTACATTGAGCTTAAGATTAGATTGTGGGGAAGCTTTTGAAAAACAGGAGAAGAACCCTGCTTTTTGACGGTTATCACTTAGTGCACTGCATTTTTACTGCACTCAAACATCGTATACGTCCTACTTAGGCACTAAATGGAAACACTTTTAGCTGTTTGAGGCCCATGCCTCAGACATCAGTCATCTTCAGTGCACCTCAAACTGCCCGCTCACATCCCGACACACTCCAGCGACACACGGTGCACTTGTTACCCCAGATCGCTATCGGTGCTACTTGCCTGTGCGTCAGTCTTGTTATCGGGGCTGCTTGGTGACCCTCCCCTCCTCCCCCTCCGTCCCCCCCCTCTGTGAAGTCACCCAGAGGGCCAGAACACAGCGAAGCCAACATGTGGTTTGAGTTAGCATCTCAGAAAGCAGCCCTCCATACGTGGGGCTGCGCTCGTATTCCCAGAGCTCGTTGGTCAGGCTCAGTTTATAATTGTGAGTGTGCTTGCATAGAGCTAATTGTGTGTGTGTGTGTGTGTTTGTGTAAATGTGTGCCAGTTGGTGTGTGTCTTAGGTCTGAGAAGATGTTTTATGTGCTGTGTGTGTGGATCTGTCCTCGCACAGGAAGTAAGGGTCAATTAAAGAGTCAGCACACTGTGTCTCTGGAGACTCAACTAGAAAGTAAACCAAAGAGAACCTGCTGAACTTTGATTCCCTTCTTTGCTGCACTTCTCTATTTTTCTGTTTTATGCCTCTCTCACGCACAGACAGCATATATCTCTTCCTATATTTTTAGACCGGTACAGCAGCTTTTTTTGCGTTCCCCCGTCTGTGGCTCGGCTCGTCAGACTGTGCAGGTGGAGGTTTTGGCTTTCGTCTGGGTTTATCTGTCAGCATCTCAGGAAGCAGGAGGGAGAAACGAACCGGCTCGCTCGTTCCAGCTATTTTCTCCCTCTTTGATTATTTGATTAACTTCTCGCTGCGTCACGACGTCAGACACTTTCCCCTCTTTGTTCCAGGTTACTCGCTCACACAAAAGTCCCCACAAAAGGCCACTTGGATTTGTGACCGCCGCGATACGCATCTTCTCTCCTGTAAAATGGTTTTCTGATTGAACAGAGCGATGCTTGTCTGAATCTGGACCGGAGCAGACTAAACATAACAGCACTCCAGTGACTTTGACTGGTTAATGAAAGTGAGTAACGGTGCCGTCAGCATGTGTGAAGAACGATGAATATGATAAGGTCAATCAGCGGCGATAACATCTGCAGTTGAAAGAAATAAAACCATTAAAAAAAACACAGCGCTGGAGGATTAGTCAGCACTTATGAAAAATGAATCAGCTGTCAGCGTTCAGCAGCCACGACTAATGAGTTAAAGCCAGCCGGTGCAGGGCTTTCTGCACTTCCTTGTTCTCACCAAACAGATTTTTGGCGCTATGTGTTCATTTGTTAGTTTGTTTAGCACGTAACTACAGATGCATTCATCACTTAAGGTGACAAATTGATCCAAAAACTTAAGATAAGATAAGATATTCCTTTAATAATCACTCAGCGGGGAAATCTGCAGAGTCACAGGAGAGAAGGGGATTGTGCAAAAACACAGCAAACGCCAGTAAAAAATAAATTACATTTATTTTTTAAATAGTTTTTATTTGTAATATTTTAAATGATTTACTGTTATTTCACAGATTTCCCCCGTTTTGTTAAATTACAGATAAAATCTCATAAAGATAAAAAAAATAACAGAAAAAAAGTAATAAATTATATGTTACCCATAAAAAAACATTACATGCTAACACAGGCCAAGAACTTTACAGAATGATGTACAAATATATATATCATAACTCTGTTAAAAACATATTAAATGGGGTTGTCATACAGCTCACTGCGTTGGGGTGTTACCATGTAGGTGCAGGTCACCAGCAGTTGTCGTGAGTTCGAGTCCGGCTCACGACCCTTTACGGCATGTCTCTCTCTCTATACCCCCCTTCACCCTGCCTCTCCCCCTGTCATTACAATGACAAAAACTCCCCATATATTTACATATATATATAGTAAATGGTATATCATTCTTTTGCAATGTGTGATTGTATAATTACAGCGTCTTGCTCTATTTAAATCAGCTAAAATATGATTATTATGCAGATTTTTTCTGATATTTTTACCACTCTTTCGAGGTTTTTTTTTAATGTTATTTCACTGTTTGTTAAACATATTTTTTCTGGAACCCTTGCTGCCAGAATTTCCCTGTTTTTTTTAAACAGATTTTTTCTTCTTTTTTTGCAATGCATGTTCACTATGGGTAGATAATACAGACGTTAAAAATGCTGATATTACACAGACTCTGTTGATAATGTACAGAATCTTATCTCATGTGTTGGTCTTTTGAGTAAATACGTCTATTTCCCCTGAAGTTCACTGATACCTGAAGCGATACTAGTAGATTTTTGTTTTTAGAAAATCCTGGCTTTCCTGTGTTTTTTGAGGCAGAGAAATGAATTTCAGTGCAACTAAAGTGTAGAAGTTTTCCCTTGTGAGCCCTAAACATGATTTAAAATATCTGTGAAAAAGAATGTAGTAATCATTGAAAAATAAACACACTGACTCCAAACCACTTTTAAATTGGACGATGCTGAGCTCCAGTCTGATCTTCATCAAGCCTAAATGCTTAAAAACACCATTTTTAACAGGACAAATAAAAGTCTTATGATGAGATCCAACTTTGCCTCATTGGTAAATGGCCGTCCCACTGGGACCAATCTGTTTGTTGGTCCAGTGGTATATTTATCAACCCCCTGTGCTTCTCAATGGCACTGATATCCTGAGGACGTGGAGACCGAGGCATGAATAGATGGCTGGATGGATGGATTATTTATTTGTCAGGGGCTGGAGGTCGCAGCATGGCAGTGCGAGCTGGCATCAGCTGATCTTCCCAGAGATGGAGTGACCTGAGTCTTTATATACCAGACCCCTGACATGTCTCATTATACATGTCTGATTTGGTGAACTTGAGGCACTGAGTGGGTGGTTTCAGTGCTCAGAATACGGAAACTCACCATGAAGCTTCTGGAAAGACTCAACACAGCTCCCTTTATTTCACTCATGAGGGTTTCGGTCAAATGAGTCTATGCTACAGGTGTAGATTTTGCAGCGGATACTCCCCCCTCAGTGTTTAGAAGATGTGCATTTATCCTCTCCTGTGAAATCATAAAAGAAGCAGAAAACCTTTTTTGTGTCTTTGTTACATATCACAAATATGTTTCTGATCAACATATCATCACCATTTATTGTATTACTTTCCAACGGCCAACAACTCATAGATCAGAAGGGATGCATCTCATCACCCTGGTAACCCAGACATCGTGCGTCGTGTTTTAGCCCACATCTTTAATTAACCCTAACATTTTCTTCTACATCATAGTGTTCCCAGACTGGGAGAAATATGTTTCACTTAAAAATGAATTGAGATTGCAGTTTAGTTGTATAGTAATGTAATTCCTGGGGAAAGGGTTTTATAGTTCCATGCAAAAATGACATAAAAACACCCATCATGTTCTCGTACATCAGGGGACTCATTCGCTTAATCTTCAGACCGTTTTTTCCTTAAAGAAATTTGTAGGACCAAGAGTTTGGGTTAGTTAATGTGTAAAAGTTGCTATAGAGTCTGACGGCCCCTGAACACTGTCTGACTGTCTGAATAAGTCGACTGCCATGAGGGGGACGTGGTAAAATCTGTGATCATCACTTCAAAACGGTGGTCTTCGACCAAACGGTGACAAAAAAGAAAAGCTTTGAGAGCTACAGATTCAGTAAGAGCAGCCAGTCATGTGTCTCTGCTTGCATATATTGTTTTTCTTTTTCCATTTTCGCATCATGATCAAGCATGCATTCAGCACACAATCTGGCAGTCACATACTGATATGAGACAGTGTTGCACAGATTGAGATCAAGGTTTCATCAGATCCATCTCATCTGATGAGCAGTAAACTCACGTTAAAGTTGTTGTGGTCTAAATGGGGCTTACGTTGTGTTTTTACTTTTATTCTTCCTCACGTATCTCACACTCTGATGCCTTTCTTGTTTGCAGTTGGAGGGCTTCATTCAGAAGAGCATGAGGCGGGACGTCACCAACATACAGTCACATGTCGTTCACAACCAAACAGCCACGATGCTGGAAATCGGGACGAACCTCCTCACACACACAGCGGAGCAGACACGCAAGCTGAACGTGGTCGAAGCCAAGGTAACAGACCTGCAGTGTGGTAAACCTGTCCCTTAAAGACAGAACCTGTCCCTTAAAGACAGAACCTGTCCCTTAAAGACAGAACCTGTCACTTAAAGACAGAACCTGTCACTTAAAGACAGAACCTGTCCCTTAAAGACAGAACCTGTCCCTTAAAGACAGAACCTGTCACTTAAAGGTGGATCGTCTGGGTTCATTGTCATCAGTAGTGTTCCTACATATAGACTAATCCTATATTGTTACTTTCCACTGTGCAATATATGAATTTCTACAATCTGCACAATATCAATCTGCAAATTTTACCTGCCATAGTTTTCCTAAAGGCCTATCTCATCTTTTCTTTTTGTACCACCAGGTGCTGAACCACACGTCTCGGATAGAGATCCAGCTTCTGGAGAATTCTCTCTCCACCAACAAGCTGGAAAAGGAGCTTCTCCTGCAGACGTCTGAGATCAGTCAGCTGCGAGACAAGAACAGGTAGAAAACTCACTGATTCTTCTTCAGGCAGAATTTGCCAGGCTGGGAAATTATTCACTGAATCTGGTCCTTATTTATCACAGTTCTAAGAATTACCTTCAGGAAAAATAACAGTTAAAAGAGTAACCTTTAAATGTTGCTCTTCAGTGATCACGTTGTCAATAAGCATGTAAAAGGAAACTCCAGCCAGATTCAGTGATCCTGTGATCTTTATTATTTCCACAAGCAATTATTAATCTAACAATTAAAGGAAATATGGGGATTTATACATGTATAAATAGGGGTGAAATATAATATAAACCGCACTGTAACAGGGAAGAAATCGTTCCACTGATAGAAAAGGTACATCAGTGGCAACATTAGCTAACAGGTAAAGTGAATAACATCAGTCATCTCACCTGTCAATGAGTGGGATGCATTAGCAGCAAGTGAACAGTCAGCTCTTCAGGTAACATCTACCTGAACACTGCTGTCGACCACATTCACCCCTTCATAGCAGCTGTATTTCCTGATGGCAGTGGGCTCAGGCGGACAGGACTCCTGCTACACTGCAAATATTGTTCAGGATTGCATTAAGGAAGATAAACAACGCTTTAAGGTGCTGACTTGGCCTCCAAACTCCCCAAACCTGATCAAGCGTCAGACATGTGTGATCCATGGAGGCTGAACCTCACCACTTCCAGGACTTAAAGGTTCTGCTGCTGGCATCTTGGTGCCTGATACCACAGGACACCTTCAGAGGTCTGAGGAGTCCAGACCTCGATGATCACATAAGGGGAAACTACGCACTATTGGTTTTAAAGGTGTGGCTGACTGGTGTTCAATAAGGTTAATATATTCACAAGTGCAGATAAAAAAAAATGAATAGAAAGTGTTAGCTGACTGGATCCAGGTTTGACTCCAGAATAGTAGAGATGCCACACATACCCCCTTTCCACCAAGAAGAATCAGGTGCTAGTTTAGTGCTGGTACTCAGTTGGTTCAAATCTGGTTCCTCCTAAGAACCTGTTTGCTTTTCCATTGGCAAGGAGCCCAGTTGGAGCCATTGCGCCACTGTAAAACCACTACGCTAGCATCCATTACATAGCAGTTAACGCAATAAGTTGATGATAATATCTGTTTATCTCTATAGATGGTCTTAAGGCTGTTTGCGAGGCGGTGGTCTCCTGTTGCCCAGGCACATCCGTGATCACGCTACTGGTGGGACACAACTGTAGCGGATTTCAGTGCAACAGTTTGGGGTAACTTCTGTATGTCCCAGGAGTCATTCTAATACATTTGCTATCAGACCAGGGATGTCCTGGAGAAAAAGGACACATATTACCGCTTGTGTGTCTCTTTCCACCGTTGATCATTGGTCACGATAACCCCACCCCGAGACCCTGTTGTACTCAGTTCTTAGCCCAGCAAAGAGTTGTTCCTTGCTACGCTCCAGTTTGTAGAACCTGGAGTCGGTGCTTAGGTGGTGGAAACACAAAGAACTGGTGCTAAGTCAGGCTCTGGCTCTGAACTAGACCTGGAACCAGCTCGGTGGAAAAGGGGTAAAAATCATCTCATACATGCACGTGTTAAAGAAAGATATAAAGGAGAAACTTTGCTTCTTCAGCAAATGAACATGAAGCTGAAGCATCCAGCTGCAGTAACAAAAATCAGAGCACATTTTTGAGTGAAGGGATTTTTACTTGTATCTCCTAAGCTCCCCCTCTAGCACTGATGTCTCGGCTGCAGCCCTGTTTATGCAGCGCAGCAGTGCATGTTTATGTTCGACCTTTATGGTAGTGACAGATTTCTGTGTTGTCACCCGAAGACAGATGAATGTTGAAAAAACATTTTGTATGAATCTTTTGACCCAAATATGAGTTGACCTTGAATGAAGAATAAATATGAAGAAGCCTGTTGGCCAGAATATTTGAAATACAAGTGAGTCATCACAGATGGGGGAAACATGTCCACAGCTGCTGCTGAGAGACGCACCAATATTTGGAGTCACAATATTTTCAGTATTTTTCATTGTGAGGTGAAGTTAGATGGTGCACTGTGAGGTGAAACATGCAGAGTAAATGATCAAGCGTGTTCTGTGTTTACAGTAACAGATATAATGCAAACAGTGAGCCTCAGACTGTGTGTGTGTGCTTTTGTGTGCAAGTGCATGAGAGATTTTCTATTCGTGTGTTAACCCTTCTGTGTGTCAGTGGATACAGACATAAGTTATTAAGAGTGCACATTCTGTATCTTTAAAAACCATGGCCACCATAAGTCCTGCATTCTGATTGGTTCATTCACGTGGATTAACTTTTAGCTATGTGACCGATTACATGGATTATTGAAATGGAGGTGAGGACAGCAACAGCTGAACCAACAGACTGTATCTAAAGATTGACGTATTAGGTGTGACATCACCCGTCGGTTTGTGTTGTTGAGTGGTTTTGCAGAAGAATGGGGTAAAACTGCAGCATCCAGATGTTCAGGCTGACTAAGAGCTGTCCACACCTGCTCAGTGCACAGATGCATCATCTACTAAATACTGACCTGAAAGGAGTGATCACTTATGCCATCACTTATTTTACATTTAATATTTAATTAATTGACATTTCTTCTGTTTTTATTCATCTGTTTTCACTTTGACATGAAAGAGTCTTTTTTTGTAAATTCTTGTCCACAAAAATCCAAAGTATTGATTTAATGTTAAAAGCCAATAAAAGGGGAAAACTTCCAAGTGGGGTAGATCCTTCTGATAGACACTGTATACAATGGTAAGTTACATGAACACGTTGAGGCCCCGTCTTTTAAAAACTGGCACATTTATTTCATTTTCAAGGGCCAGCAATTAAGAATTTTATGTCTGCTGGAGTCATTTGGGGGCAGTGGTGGCACAACAGGTTAAGCCCTGGGTTGCTGATCGGAAGGTTGGTGGATGGAACCCCCACTATGGCCACTGTTGGGCCTCTGAGCAAGGCCCTTAACCCCCGACTGCTCCCCGGGCGCTGCACCTCGGCAGCCCTCTGCTCCTACTGTGTGTGGGATGGGTCAAACGCAGAGTTGAATTTCCCCAAGGGTGTCAATAAAGGTATTATTATATTATTATAATATAATAATACCTTTATTGAATTATAATTATATACATATACATATACATATATATATATAACACTTTTGATTTGTGTCCTCACCAAACTTCATGACTCTGGGAGTTACACTTCTGGAGATACTGAAGTTTAACATGGCTTCCTGGGTAAGATGTTTTGGAGGGTAAAAGTACAAAAATTCCCAGGTCTGAAAAGATAATAGGTTCTCAAAAGACTGGCAAAATATTTTTTGTAAACCATAGTTTTGGGACCCAAACAACAAATAAGTAAACTGAACAAAATCTGAGATGTGCACAGCAATCCATCCATCCATCCATCCATCCATCCATAAATCCATCCATCCATCAATCCATCCATCCATCCATCCATCCATCCATCCATCCATCCATCCATCCATCCATCCATCCATCCATAAATCCATCCATAAATCCATCCATCAATCCATCCATCAATCCATCCATCCATCCATCAATCCATCCATCAATCCATCCATCCATCCATCCATCAATCCATCCATCCATCCATCCATCAATCCATCCATCCATCGCTTAATCCTCTGTAGGGTTGTTGGGGGGCTGTAGCCTATCCCAGCCGACTCAGGATGAAGGCAGGGGACACCCTGGACAGGTCACCAGTCTATCACAGGGCTACACATAGAAACAGACAACCAAGCACACTCACAGTCACACCTACGGACAATTTAGAATAATCAATTAACCTCAGCATGTTTTTGGACTGTGGGAGGAAGCTGGAGTACCTGATGCTGCACAGGGAGAACATGGAAACTCCACACAGAAAGATCTCAGGTGTCCTAACCAGGACGCGAACTGGGGATCTTCTAGCTGTGTGGCAACGCTGCTAACCACCGAGCCACTGCAAAGCCCCTCACAGCGATCCAAACATGAGAAATTACCATATTTACCACCATTTTGCTGCAACTGGGGTTAGAACTAGAACAAATGATATCATATAACAGGGTTAAATGTTGAAAAGCAACTTTTTTATCATCACTGTATGTGTAGGTTCTTTTTGAAAGACTGTGACAAGACATGATTTACTTTTTCAGACATGAGAGCCTGTTGACATGTCTGTGTGCACATTGTCTACCTAGAAGTTCAAATCTGGCTAATTTGTGACGAACTAAGACAACAGCCTGTTGTAACTATGTGGATAATGAATTCTTGAGATAATCCAGTGGTTTTTGAGGAGCCTTTTTACACCTTTGAGGTTGGAAAATTTTCTCAGCCAAGAAGCATTTAATCCTTTAATTGACCTCAAAGCATTAAAATCCAGACAGCAATGTGCTTTTAAGTAGACAGCTGCTTGTTTTGTGTTAATACTGCATGTAAACGCCATGAAGAAACAGAATAAATACTACTCAGTTTGTGTCAATAAAACATTTGATAACATGCGCATGAGTGAGTACAGGCTATCTATTCAGTTAAAAGTGAAATCTTGACACCACACAGCCCCCACACCCACATATTTCCAGTTCACATACTTTTGCAATCAGAATATAAACAGCAAACTGTACTCTCACACACTGTCTGTGTGAGATCAGTCTACACGACACACTTTAATGCACACTTTCACACATGCTGCTCAGACCGCAGCGCCGCAGCGATCAGCGACTCCCCATCAGTCTGCATCACATTAAATAATGCTTCCTTGTTCATGCGCAGGTCAGCATGTTGAAGTGATCAGGAGCAGCAGCTGATCATGTGTTTCAGCTCCTAATGTGACCAAAGTCTCGCCTGCTAATGTAAAACAATATCAGTCATCAGGGCAAAGAGAGCTGCGTGATACAGACTGATGGGGTCTCACGTCGAGCTCCTGTCAGCTACACTTCAGCACAAACAGGCCTTCAGCTTGTACAGTGTGGTAAAAACAGATGTTACATTACAGCTGTGGGTGTTAACATGCCGATATTCACATATAGAATAGTAGAGAATAAAACCACCTGAAATCTGCTCACCTTTTTGTTAAAGAAAGATTAAATATCCACAAGATAAAATGAAGTAGTTACTGCACAGTGTGGTAAGTACAACCCTGTCTCCACAAAACAATGTTCCTGTACAGCTGAACTGCAAACTTCTCAAGCATGTTTTGAGCCAAACATTCTGGACTTTCACCCAGAAGACCAGGGATCATGTCCTGTGATGGAAAAGAAAGATCATTACTTTGTTGTTAACTTTGGCTCTTCACTTGCTTTCTGTTTAGGCTTTGGCACCAAAACTGTGTGGTTTAGAGAAGTAGCACCCTGTGTTAGACACTTGTTCATTTTAGAAGCTCGGTTAAGGTTAGGCACCAAAATTACTTGGTTAGTGCACAGAAAAATGTCAGGGTTCGCTTTACAGCACGACCCGTTTACTAGATGTTAGAAGCTTCTCCTCCATTTTCTGGGTTACCAAGGTGACAGGTCCCATCAAATCGGGTTGGCTGAAAAGGAGAAGTAAGACAGGAAAGCAATAGCAAAGATACTTTGACTAGAAATGTAATGTAAGCTGACAGAAAATATGTTTCCTTCAAAATATGATTAAGATTCTAGTTTAGTTGTATGAAAACATCATTTTGTGGAGACAGGTTGGGTAAATGATATCAACATCAAAAATCCTTTGATCAGAAACAGATCTCAGTTTTTATTTTATTGAGAAATGGTAAATGGTCTGCACTTATATAGCGCTTTTCTCTACCTTAGTGTTATCCAAAGCGTTTTACAATGTGTTTCTCATTCACCCATTCACACTCCAATGGTGACAGAGCTGCCATGCAAGGCGCTAATCTACCATTGAGAGCAACTTGGGGTTCAGTGTTTTGCCCAAGGACACTTCGGCATGCGGAGGGGCCGGGGATCGAACCGCCAACCTTGTGATCAGTGGAAAACCCGCTCTATCACCTGAGCCACAGGCGCCCCACCTATGTATCTGTAAGGCCTCTGAGACTCAGAGATAGAGACATCTGGAGTTGCTTCAAGCCAGCTGGTGGTTTGGGCATCTGATCAGGAGGCCTCCTGGGCACATCCAGCTGGGAGGAGACCTCAGGGGTAGACCCACAACTCACTGGGGGGATTACATGTGTCATCTGGTCTGGCAATGACTCAAGATCCCAAAGAAGGATCTGGAAAATACTGCTGGGGAGAGGGACAACTGGATAAGAAGAAAAGAATGGGTGGAATGGGTCAACCAAAGAAAATGTTTGTCAACTGAACTCTTACCTCCTTGTCAACCTACTGAATAGTTGTAGAGAAAGAAAACCACTACATGTTATCTCTAAACAGGCACAGCGCTGAGTTCACTCTACTAAATGAATTCTATATAAACATACAAATCTAGTATTTGCAGCATACTAAACCATTTTAACCTGGTTATTTAATTCTGAAACAACAGCAACAGAGTCGGAGCAGACCACTGTGCAGCTGCCATGTTCGTATGACTTGGGTGTTGAGTTGTGACATACAGGCTGCTGTTTGCCAAGTTTACACTCAACTTTTGGGCTGTTTGTTTTAAGAAAATGTAGCCTCACCAACAGCTTCTCTGACATGTCAACTCCTCGTAAACGTTCAGTAAACATTAAATAAGTTAGACCTGCCCGTCTAAGTTGGGCCAGTTCAAAGTTGTGAAAACGCAGAAACAATAGTTAATCCTGGAAGGCTTTTCTAGTTTGGAAAGTAGCACCAGTGACTGTCAGAGTCTACTAGCATGGTTGTAGACTCTTCATTTTGGTTTAGTGAATGATTAGTGAATCAGAAGCTGATTTGAATTGCAGCACATTTTTTCTCTTAATAGAAAACTTTTGCTTCTCTACACTTGACATGCTCATGGTTTACTGAAAACTAGTGTCCTCATGCTGCAGGGAAGCAGCTTCTCTATGCATGTAAACACCAGAGTAGCCACAATCATCCTTTACTATACTAAACTGATAATAAGCATTACTCAAAGGTAATGACATACTGCCCTGATGATGACCACCAGCAGAGAATGTGTATTTAACTCATTGTCACCATGTAACTAATAAAACACACTCAGATTGTGATTTTTTCTGGGAAGCATGAGATGAGAAGACACATTTTCCCACCCAGAGTGTGAACTGGACTTCCAGCCACTTTGAGTGTCCCACATTCTCCTCTGAAGCTGCTGCCACTCCTTCATCAGGTTTCATTCATTTGGCTCGCATGCTGTTGTTCTAACTGTGGGCTGGAGTCTATTTTCAGCTGCTGGTTCAGCTGGAGAGATAACGAGAACTGTGGTCTGATCTGGCTGGAAGAATGATGGTTGGGTTATTAATCTTTATTTGGCTGTTACAGCTTCTCTAACAAGAGGGAGTAATTCAGGAGTTACAACCTCTGCTCCATTACAGACAGATTTGTGGTACAAATAGTTTGGGTTTGAGTCCTCCCTGTGCACCACCTTCATGTATAACAGTCTAGTGTTAATGTGAAGGTCAAGCTGCCTCTTCTGCCTCTCAGCGATTTGATCATTTCCTGCATTTCCCAACCTTTACCTTGTCTTTCTGCACTGCAACATAATAAATGAGGTTAAATAAAGGTTGGGAAAAGTAAATTAATTCTGTAGCCATCAGTAAAAATGCCCCACCGTGAACAGCAGAGTTAGAGCTCTAGAAAGGCAACTTTTGTCTTGGCTTTGAGAGCAGAACACACACAAAGGTCTGCAGTGGAAAATAGTCTGATTTCAGATGCTGCAAAAAGCTGTCTCAAGTAATCGCCCACTGTCAGTCTGATGTTAAAGATGTGCAATTCTAAATCAGTGGAGTACTGATTTAACCCAAACCATGCTACCATCATTTCTTTTACAGTGCCTCTAAAAAGTATTCACCCCCCCTTGGAAAAACCGGAAGAAGGCCTGATGAGACCAAAACTGAGCTTTTTGGCCATCAGATTTGACGCTATGTTTGGCACACACCAAACACTAGACGTTAATCACAAACACACCATGCCCACTGTGAAGCATGGTGGTGGCAGCATCATGATGCGCTTCTTGGCAGCAGGCCCTGAAATGGTGGTAAAAGTAGAGGGTAAATGAATGCAGCAACGTATATGGAAATCCTGGAGGACAACCTGATGCTGTCTGCACGAAAACTGTGACTTGGGAGAAGATTTGTTCTCTAACCTGACAGAGTCTGAGCAGTTTTGCCAAAAAAAGGGTAACATTGCAGTGTCCAGATGTGCAAGGCTGATGGAGGCCTATTCACACCTACTCAATGCTGTGACTGGAGCCAAAAGAGCATCTACTAAGCACTGACTTGAAGGGGTTGAATAATTATACAATCACTTATTTTATTTTATTTTTATTCTCATTACTTTGTAGAAACCTGTTTGCACTTTGACATTAAGGCGTTTTTTGGGGTTTTTTTTCCAAATAAATTGACCATGATTTGATGTTCAAAGCAATAAAAGGGGAAAACTTATATGGGAGTAAATACTTATCATAGGCACTGTACAGGGGTCTCAGATGTCCCAAAGGGCAGATGCATATAACAGATTTTGTTGTTAAAATTGAAGAACTTGTTGGATAACATCATTAAAAGATCAAACTAAATTGTATATTGACCTTTGATCAGCTGTATATGAGAACATGATAAATGCACAGTAGTATTTATCAGCTTAAAGTTGAGTTCTTTCTTTTATCTCTTTCAGTCGTTTGGAGAGTAAAGTCCAGATGCTGGAGTCTCAGCAGAGAGGAGAGCTGGAGGACATGAGAGTGGAGAAGAACCGACTGCAGGTACAGCCAGTAAAAAGGACATCTGTATGTTTTACAGTGAAACAACATCATCAGCAGGGGTCTGTTTGTTCAGGTGTCTGTGTGTGCTGTAAAGTCAGTCTTATTGTTGACACTTTTATGTTAATTAAATCAAGTACCAGCATTGGCTTCATATTTAAAACGCCACATTTGACATTTACAAGCTCGAGCACACCGAGAGCCTGACCTCATAAATGTAAATTTTACAGGTCGAAGCACGCAGAGGACTTGTTTTTACAAGTTTTAGTCATTCAGACTACTTTAGTCTCAGCTGGTTCAGCAGTTTACACTCAAACATTAAAAATAAGTGTTAAAGTAAAGTGTGGAGTGGAAGAGCAACATACAAAAATAGCTAAGCTAAGCTAAGATAAGATAAGCTAAGATAAGATAAGATAAGATAAGATAAGATAAGATAAGATAAGATAAGATAAGATAAGATAAGATGTGATAAGCTAAGATAAGACAAGATAAGATAAGATAAGCTAAGTTAAGCTAAGATAAGCTAAAATAAGATAAGCTAAGCTAAGCTAAACTAAGCTAAGATAAGATAAGATAAGATCAACTTTATTGATTCCTCAGTGGGGAAACAGCAGCTGGATATAGATGAGGTACGGAAGAAGCAGGGCAAGAAATACAAAGGTACAATAAGGCTAAAATTAAAGACATAATAAAGTATACCTCAAACACCACATGTACAGATGAGGAATGATACATTTATGTATAGATATGTACAGGGATGACATGATGGATAATGTACCTAACTGAAGTACACATGGTGTGTAGAACTGTAGAACTGTACTTTCCTTTTTTTCAATATATTTTTTTGAGGGTGGGGGGTATTTTCCATTTTATTGATAGACAGTGTGGAACAGGGTTAAAAGAGGAGCGAGACATGCAGCAAAGGCTCGTAAGCCAGACTCGAATTCACGACCGCTGCTGGCGACCTGCGCCTATGTGGTAGCGCCTTAACTCAGTGAGATATATAGTGGCCCTAGAGCTGTACTGTCATACAGAATAGTGGTGCTATATTTCTGGTATTGCAGTCAAAAGGTCATCGTGACAAGACCAGTGTAAACATGCTGTTATTGCACATAAAGAGCTCTAAGAAATCAGTGACAAAGGTTGCTTATTATTTTTACAATCTGATTTATTAAGTTCGTGCTCCCAGTAAAAAGTGATTCAACAGCAGCAAACTCTCTCCTCTCAGTCTGTCGTCAGGACTCAGATGGCAGCGATCGAGTCTTTAGAGAGGCAGCTGCGAGTGGCCAGCAGCAACAACACCGCCCTGCAGAGACAGCAGGCTCAGCTGATGGAGTCGGTCCACACACTCATCAACATGGTGGCCAGTACTACAGGTACACACAGACCGTCCTGACAGTATGTTTACATGTAAGCCTATGTGTAAATGCCTGCCATCAGAGTTCAGTGCATTTTGTTGTGTGTTGCATGTATGCAGGGGCGCCTCCTCGGACCCAGATGTGGAGGGACTGTGCAGACGTTTACAAGGCCGGTCACTCTGTCAGCGGTCTGTATCACATCTACATCGGCAACAGGACTGAACCTGTGCAGGTAACGTATCGCCTGCAGCCAGGAGTTCTAAATAAAATCTATTTAAATCATTCTGGGCAAAGGTTGTGTGAATGGCTTCCTCCAATACAGTCTGGAAGAGTCAAACATTCAACACACTGACACTTAGTACTGAGCCACAGCCTGATCATTGATTAACTAGTTACACATTTATCTAATTGTGAATGTATTAAAAAAAAGTGCAAGAAGTCCAAGTGTCACACCTAAAATTAAGACTAGCGACAGAAGTCACTCTGTAAGTCCCATTCTGACCATCTGGAGGTGCACATTTGTATCTTGTATTATGGACCTCAAACTTGCGCAGACGGCAAAACATCCATTTCTAATCTAGTCAGTCGCTTTCATAGAAAACACAGTTGCATGCTGTGTTTTCTATGAAAGCGAAAGGTGTGCAGCAGCTGTGGAGTTATGTCATTTTACACCGCAACCAGTTGTATCACTCAGCATATTCCTCACTGAAGGCTGTTAAAGTAATACTGTATCTGACCCAGGTTGATTCTTTTAAAATGATCAGTGACAAGTGGGGTCTTGGCACATGGAATGGGTAACCTTTTCTCAGAGACAATTCTTTGGCCATTTTTTTTAACCTTTATTTCATGGAGACGGTAAAAATGTACAAAAGAGAGCTGGAGAGTCAAACCTGTGAGTCACTGCTCAGGGTATTTACAGTGATGTGGTAAGCGCCTGAACTGCTCAGCTGTCTGGTTGCATCTTGAAATGTGTAGATTTACTCATACAGAGGAGTCTTTTGTTCTTTTCTTTTGTTCGAAATACTAAATGAGGAGCTTCATAATGTGCTTCTAATATGCCAATAATAAAGATTTTAGTTCTAAAATGATTTATAAATGTGCTGAAAACATCAAACTAAAAACATTTTGACAAACTAGAAGCATGCAGTTTGTTCTTATATTTATGTTTATTTACATTTAGGATACATTTCTTCTGATCATTTTAAACTGAAGTACATAGTAATATCTAAGCAACATTCACATTCACTTTCCATTTAGTGTTTTTCCAGTTGGTTTTATTCTAACACATCCGTTTTGGGCTGATGGTGATCTGATTTGGATCACCTCCCACGCTGGGTAAAGCACCTGGTGTTTGGAGGTGATAAACTGAATTCAGAGCGTGAAGAACTTCTGTTTCCTGAAGGTGTACTGTGACATGGAGACGAGTGGCGGAGGCTGGACGGTGTTCCAGCGGCGATTTAACGGCAGCGTAGACTTCCAGAGGAGCTGGAGGGAGTACAAACTGGTCAGTTTGTCTACTGAGGCGGATTAATCACAGTAAGCTAGCACTGTGAAGTAAAGTCAGCTCATAGCCTCTCCTCCTCCCTTCTCCTCCCGCAGGGTTTCGGGGACGTGTTAGGAGAGCACTGGCTGGGTAATGAAGCGTTGCACCTGATGACCAGTCAGGGCCAGTACTCTCTGAGAGTGGAGCTGAAGGACTGGGAGGGAAACTCTGCCCACTCCCAGTATGACCGGTTTACACTGACCAGTGAGAGACAGCAGTACAGGTACCAGCTGCACCTTCAGTACAGACATACTGCACACTGACAGGTCTCACATTTACTGATGTTCTCCATTTAAATACCATGACACTAGTACTTGAGAATTTCCTATAATTCAAAGAGAAATATATCTATGGTGGTAGTCGGCCAAAGAAAATCTTACACCTACTCTTCAATTAAATAATTGGTCCCATGGGAAAACCAATCAGGATGCCTGCAAATCCTCACTGAGTTCATTCTACCTGCTAGACTTATTAGCCTAAAGAAATTATAAATAAGCATAAAAGGTAATACTTCTTTTGAGGAATATAACACGGACAAGTTAGCTTTTTTTAGATGATCTGCCATGTTGGTTGTTCAGCTCTGATATGCAAATTGCTGTTTGTAAAAATATGCATTGTAAAAATGATGATTAGCAGCTTTTAACTGTCATATTTTTAAACAATTTACTGTTCTTTTACAGATATACCCTGTTTTGTTAAATTACAGAAAATACCTTTTAAAATCACAAACAAATTATTAACTAATACTGTTACCGACGGTACAGAGACTCAGGCGCAGAGCAACAAGACACGGCAGGCAGGAATAAGTATAAAGAGTTTTTAAGGAATAATTTAATATTACAATTGGAACAAACAACTGGATAAGCACTAACCAGGACTAGATGCAACCAAGCTAGGAAGGTGAAGTTATGATTCAGGCTTAACTGGATTCTGATCAAACAAATTACTAAACGCAAACACAAGTAGCACAAAGCACTGCACAAAACAGGATTACTAGCCATGAATCTCACAATTACAAACTGACTCAAAACTGAGCTAAAACTTAGCTGAAGCACAGGCAGAGAGAGTGAGGAAGGAGTAATGGCGGACAGGCAGAGATGGTAGGCAGGCAGGTTTGCTGTAGAACGGTGGCGGGCAGGAGCGTGTGGAATCCAGCGGGTGATTATCCGAGTTAAAGGAGAGGCAAGCAGGCAGGCTGGTGAAGTGCAGAGGCACATGGCACCAGGTAGGTGATCCAAGTGAAACTGTTCAACGGTCCGGTGTCTAGTCATGGTCTGAATGCCGCTTAGGATTGTCAGAGAGAGTAGGTGGAAGGATCCAATCACCGTGCGCCTCATCAGCTGGTTAGTGATTCAGCCTACCTGCCTGCATTCCTTGCTGCTAAACCAAGCTCATGCCCTCCTAGATAGAAAAAGAGAGTGTGTATAGAGAGAGAACTGCCACTACCTGGCGCTGGAGGTGGAAGGCGTGACAGATACACTGACTGTAAAAAACAGGCCAAAACCAACAAATGTTTTTTCTACCGTGTCTGACCATAAAATTGTAAGATTTTTATTCTACTTAATTCTGATTTGATGAGTGCAAAAGAAGCAGTAGAGTGCATTATATACAGAAATGGTATACACAGTATGTTACAGTATAAACACAGATATCGACCGCCAGGGTAACTCACTGAGTTAGGGCGTTGCCATGTAGGCACATGTCACCAGCAGCGGTTGTGAGTTCGAGTCCGGCTCACTACCCTTTCCTGCATGTCTCTCTGTCCTCTCTACCCCCTTTCACCTTGTCTCTCCCCTATCATTAAAAAAAATGGAAAAACTCCCCCCAAAATATACATATATATATAAAAAAACACAGATATAAACTGAATGGTATGAATACTAAATGTATGAATATAACTACTGTAGATAACATTGTTGAGACAGACAAATGTACATGTGCATTACAATAGCAGGATGAACAGTATAAACAATGTGAACTGAATAATCAGTAAATACAGTATGGACAGTATGAGATATATTTATATATATGCAATATATACACAGTATGAACTGTATAGACAGCACTAACAATCTACACATGAGAGAAATAATTGCAGCAAAACAGAGAAGCTTCACAAAACTTAGGTTATTTATTTTTTAGAAATGTCTCATTTTTTAAATGTTGTTGATTGTTGTTTATGCACGCACACACACACACACACACACACACACACACACAGACATGCGTGTTGTGTATACAGTCACATCATACACGTCTGTATACTTGGTCATGCATTAACTGCCACACACAGGTACCGTACATGTATCCTGTCCATGTAGATCATTATAATGTGAAATCCTGAATGTGTCACATTTATCAGCTTCCCTCCTTCCACTCAGGTTGTATCTGAGAGGTTACAGCGGCACAGCAGGAAGACAGAGCAGCCTGACCACACACGGGACCGGCTTCAGCACCCGAGACCAGGACAACGACAACTGTGACCACTGCAAATGTGCTCTGATGCTCACTGGAGGTAAAGTTTCTGCTGCTGTTCTTCGGGCTCAGCAGGCTGCACCAGGGCTCAGGTTCAGTTTTGGAAATATTCAGTGAGAGGAGAGGCAAGCTAAGGCATATTTCTGATAAATAAAGTCATAAAACTCTGCGGAACATGTTCCTTTAAATATCTTATTTAATAGTGTGGAACCACACAGCTGATAACAGTCTGACTTATTTAATGAAGTTCTGATCAAACAGTGTCTCTCTGCCACAGCAAATAAGAAAACACTTTATGATTCCCAAAACACACATTCTTTAGGACCAAAATAAATGGTATTTCCCAAAAAGCTCTGGTCTTTCAAACATCTGTCACCCGTCAGCGCACTACTCTTCACCTTGTGTCAACGCCAAGACAAACAGCTCTTGAGCTTCCCCTCGATGGGTTGCGATTAAGTTAATCATTGTGGCAAAACCTCGAGCTCTCTGAGGAAAAGACTCCACTATTAGTCATTTTAAAATCACAGTAATTTCCAGAGAAAGACAAAACACAGAAGAAGGGCTGATGGAGATGACATGAGCAAAGACGGAATGAAGCAAGCACCCACTCATCCAGTTTACCCTCAAAGAAATATTCAAGTAAATTGCACCTTAATTTGGAAATAGTGAGAACTGTAATCAAAAAACATATTGTGAATATCAGCATCATTCTCAGACACGTGTCGCATAATTACAAAGTCAACAGAAAATAGATCTCACTGGATCGTTCTGCCTGCATCTGAAGTCTTTCTATAGGTCACTAATAAAACGTGTTTTCTGTTTATGTAGGATTTATAATTGTAATGCAGATTATTACACATTTCACTATGGTGGCCCAGAAGGGTCAATGCAACTGCAAAAGCCACAACACAAGTGCAAAGGCCGAGACGCAAGTTAACCCACAACAACATTAATCCCAATCACTGAGCAGCAGCGTTTTACTTATGTCTCACTAAACTCTCTTGTAATCAAAATAGTCCATCAGAAAATAATGTCCCCCGGAAATAAAGCCTCTACTTCCGACCGCTGCACACTTCCGTTGTGGCCTTTGCATTTGCGTTGTGGCTTTTGCTGTTGCGTTGACTCCTCTGGGCCACCGTATTTTACCAATGTTAAACCATGTGAAAACCAAAAACTTTACAAATCAGATGTCACAGATCCCACCGTGAAGCACGGTGTAACAGGAACTAAAGCTTGTCGCTGTATTTTGCCTTGCTATTTAGAACAGTTCTGATGCTAGGAGACATCATTAACAGGAAAAAAAAGCATTAAAACAAGCTGTGAGAACTGAAGAAGACTCTTGGATGAAGGTGAAAACTTCTGTAAGAACCTAAAAGAGGAGTCCAGTTGTTTTTTTCCTGAAGCTCCTAGGAAACTGTGATCACATTTTCCTGAGAAGTGACCCGAAGCAAACTGTTCCTCACAAGCAAACAGAGTGTGGGTTTAGCAGGATGAGCTCACAGTGTTTGATCTGAACACCAGAGACGGCACTTCATTAGTTGTTCTTGAAGCTTGACCAGAGCCTGTCTGTACCTTTAAGTAAAGCAGTTTTAGTTGCCTTAACATGACCAAACCCTAACCACGGGTGTTTAAAGAGAAATAAAGTGGCACGTTTGATTACGAGAACATGTTGAACACTGAAGCTGCTTTTGAATTCAGAAGCTGGAGTGTGATGAACAGTGAGAGAGCAGGTTTACATGGAGAAACAAAGATAACGGTGGAAGAAGGATGCAGATGTTTCACTCAACCAATAGCTTCCCACTGGTGTCAGACTTCTGCTCCAGTAAATGTTGTATTTAAATCCAAATACACTTAAAAGGCACTCATTATAAAGTGTAGCTCACTGGGATTATAGTTATTGATGCATTATTGTGTAGGGATCACTAAAGATGTCATGGGGAGAGAAGGAAACAAGAGACAAGAGTAGATGAGAGGGGAGGAGAGAGGAGGAAACAAGAAACGACAAGTCAGGAATGGGGATGAAACAGCAGAGGAAAAAGGTGACAGGATGAAAGATGGAAGGAAACAAGGGATAAGAGGAAATAAGAGGGAACAAGAGAAGAAGGTGGAGAGTAGGAAACTGGAAGAAGACAGCAAAACAAAGGAAACAAAGCAGGAGATAAGAGGCAGATATAAGGCACGAAGGAGAAATGAGGAAACAAGAGAACAAAAGGAGAGTAGAGGAGAGGAGAGGAGGGAACAAGGGAGGAAGGATGAGCAGAAGGAGAGAAAATGGGAATAGCAGAGCAATGAAACAGTCGAAGAGAGAAGAAAACAAAGTGAACATGGGATGAGGACAATGTGAGGCAGGAGAAGAGACAATAGGAAAGGAGTAAGAAACAAAGGATATAGGAGGGAGTGGATGAAAAAAGGAAAGACGAGAAGAGAAGGGGAGCAAGGAGGAAACAGGAGAGAGGAGAGGACACGTCCTTTCCTAGTGTCACTCCTTTGCTTTCTTTTCCCTCCTTCACTTCTGTCTTTTCATTTCTGTCCCTCTGTCTCGATAATCCTTTCTCCTTGCTTTTCACTTCCTTTTCTTCCCATCCATCTGTTCATCTTTTCATCTCTCCTACTCTCCTCTTCCACTTCCTTCGTCCAATCTTCTGCTCTCTCTTGATTATCTCCTTCCTTCTTCTTCGCTACTCATCCTCCTCTCCTCTTACCCCCTCCTTCTCTCCCCCTCTGCCTCCATCAGGTTGGTGGTTTGACGCCTGTGGTTTCTCCAACTTGAACGGCATCTACTACACCGTCGGCCACAACATCAGGAAGCTCAACGGCATCAAGTGGCACCACTTCCGAGGCCCCAGCTACTCCCTGCGCTCCACCTCCATGATGGTACGACCCTACGACTTCTAACAGCACCCCTACATTTCCAGGATGGTTTGGCCCATGACATCTGACAACAGTCCTTCGGTATCACGGTGGTACTCCCTCCAAAATGCCTTCCTGATGATGTGCAGTTTTTAAACAACACCCCCCAGATCCAGCACCAGACCCCTTTGGATCTAACACGGTGCAGCCCTTAGATCCTTCAATTTACAGCCGTAGTGGTGAAACTCCACCTTCAGGCTCTTGAAGTTATTTTATGCTTCCTGACTCTGGACTTTGTTTTCGAAACCCGTCCTGGACCCATGAGCGATGGATCGTGCTAGAAAAGACCTAACTCACACTGGTTTGTTTGTTGGAGAGCACTTTTTCTGGCTGTCCTGGAAGGAATTTATAGAGTTTTACTTGTTTGTACCAAGCAGCAATCTGTGTCAAAACTGCAGTTCCTCAAATGGCCACTTGAGGCTGCCTCCAAAAGCAAGTCAGTCCCAATAAACACCCATGTCGAAATGTCCACCTTCACAACAGAAATAAACATGTTTACAGCCTGGTACAAACAATGGTTTTGGGTCTCTGTAACTAATTTACAAGTTTGTAACAACTGTACAGGGGTGATTTTTTTTATATAACTCACCCACCAAACTGTATTAAAGCTTAAAGTTATGCATACGTTTGAACAGTGAGCTGGGTGTGTGACAGAGGGTTCATTCATTGTTAGATACAGACTATGGTTTGTCCACATGAAAAGGGACAGAAATGATCATGTAATGAACAGAAAGGACACTGAAAGAAGAGTTCAGACACACAGCTGGTCACTTCCTGAGGTGGTTTGGATTGTACAGAAATTGTGGAACACAGCCTCTCACCTACAGCTGGTACGTCGGAAAGGTGGCAGCAGAAGGCGGTACAATAAGACTTTGGAGCATCTCTTGGATTCAAAAAGGTATGATCACTACAGACGTGATCACAATGCCTCTGCAGTTAGCAGCCATGACTGTAATCACCTTCAACCTGCGGACCATCTTCTGAAGGACTCCATCGAGGATCCCTGACTGGTTCTTGTTCTTTGAGGAGCATTTCAAGATAACATTAAAAATATCTTCAGATACGGTGGTAGAGCTGGAGCGATTATTCCATGAATCAGTTGGTTATTTGACAGAAAAATCCCTTGTAGCTACTTTGGTAATGATTGGTTGTTTACAAAAATCAAATAAAGATTTATCACGGTAATAATAATCTTCATTTACAAAACGCCTTTCAAAGCCTACACTGCAAAGAGCTTCACTTAGGGCAGCAACTTTAAGGTCAAGACATTAGATGTTAAGGAGTCCACATCATACTTTACAGATATGCCTTTTATCTTCAGTGTTTTATATTTTATGCTAGTAAAAAGTCTGCAAATGCATAAAAACCCAAAGTCCAGGGAGTTATCACCTGCTTGAAATGCCTCATTTGAAGTCCAGGCTTTTCTACCGTCACCATATAGTACATTTGCTTAGCGTCTCCATAGCAGCTAGTTGAACCTCAAACAAAGATTGAGCAGCTTCCTTGCAGGTCTCCATCATTTCCTCACTAAAGCTGCATCTGTCAGGGCAAAGTCTCTCTTCCTGTATTCATAGATTTGAGGTTACAGTATGTAATCAGCGTTACCTTTCGTCAGGATGGTGGCCTTAAAGAGGCAGACGCTAAACCTCGGCGATACAGACAGAGAGCGAGCAGAGGTGCTGTAGCAATGTACAGTGTGAAAAAATTAATGTGTTTTTAAGCAATAAAGCAAGCAAACATGCTTTAGACCAGGGATATGCAACTAAAATTCAAAGAGGTCCAGTCAGAGATAATTTATTAAAGCTAAGGTCCGGAACATCATAATGTCTAACTGAATTAGTGTGATATTTGTTGATGTAACATAGTAGTTCTATTAGCGTCTGCGTGTAATCAATAGCTGACCGTCAAATCAAATGAATTCAGTACGATTCAAAAACATTTAGACAACATTTATTAATAAATAACTTTCGATGTAATTGTACATCTGAAAATAAAGTGCAGAACGTGAAAAAATAATGCCTGACCAACATGAACCAACTTATATACATCTTTAACTGACCAACATGAACCAACTTATATACTTCTTTAACAATACCTACATCTGAAAAAAGTTAACCAATCGAACATTTTTACATTTTTTCATGTCTACTATCACTCCCCTTCGATCCCCTGCTGCTCAATGGGAGAACTGAGCTGCAGCTTGCCCTGCCAGTAGTTTTGACCGAACAGCGATGTTTAGCGCCTGTAATACAGAAGAGACTTCATTCGTGGAGTAGCGTCACGTGGGATGGCTGAACTCGTACGTAATTGGTCTGTGTATTTCCTGAGCTGACAAACTTATGCCGTAAACACTGGAAAAGCTGCGCCGGTAAAATAGAAGCGACTCGTCAAATTTAAATCCTGTTACTTTTTACAAGTCCGGGTCCATATAAGACGACGTCTGGGTCCGGGTCCGTATAAGACGGCGTCTGGGTCCGGATCCGGACCGCGGTCCGCCAGTTAGTGACCCCTGCTTTAGACCCTCAAAAGAAAACAAATCTAAACTTGTTAATGTGAACAACATGGCCTCTTCAAAACAGATTGAGCCAATATTGTGATTTAAGAGAAGTAGTTACACACTTGTGGCCCCAATTACAAGCACTTTTTGTCCCTCAAATTGTCAGCCGGGCACCTGGCACAGATAAATGACCTCTGCACAATGATGTCAAACTGTTGCAGCACATGGTACCAAGAGGTCAGAATCGTGGCAGGGAGAGAGGCACTGAAAAGTAATCCGTCAAGTCTTAAAATCTATCCTCGAACATCTTGGGAGCCCCTGTGAGGAGGCTGGAACAGGAGTGATGTGGTGACACCTGTTGTTTCTGCTTAAAAGCCTGTCAGCTGAGCTCTCTACAGTCTGGAGTTAATCAACAGATTTTCTGTTAATGGAAGTTAAAAGGCCTTGGTAAGAATAAAGGCATGACGCGATGAAAGCATGACAAATAGTTAGGAGAGATTGTTGGTAAGTTGGTGAAAACACAGCTGAACAGTCTCTGTGGTGTACTGCTCAAAACTTCAACTGTTACTCAACTAAACACCCAAATTATTTACAGTTGGCTAATTATTTTTCAACCAGCAGATAATGACTATTAGCAAACAGAATAACACTGCCTACTATTGCATTAGAAGCTGCACTCTTTGTATAAGGTGTTTAGGTGGGCACAGATGTCATGAAACAAGCAGTGGAGCAGAAGGACACAAGTGATCCAAGGTCCTGTGGTGTTAGGTTTTTCTTTTGCTGTTACGCTACAGAGGCAGACAGTTTCTGTGGGTTGTTTCTGTTTTAGAATATGCCACTACCTGGTTAAAATAAGAGGGGGGATTGAAAAGTTTTGAGTCTGACCAAGAAAAAAGTCAGAGTAAATTTCAACAATGCTTTACTTCTCAACATAATCCCCTTGCAAGTCCACACACTTCTTCCAGTGTCTCTGTGGTGCTTTGATACCAGTCTCATAGAAGGTTTTATCCTGCTCCTGCAGGAAGCCGTTCACTGCAGATATGACGCCATCATTAGTGGCATAATGGTCCCAGCAAGGAGCCGTTTCATGTTTGGGAATAGATGAAAGTTGGATGGAGCCAAATCTGGGCAATAGGGTGGATGCTGCATGAGTTTGAATGCACGTTCGTGAATTGCAGCCATGATGACAGCTGACTTATGTACTGGAGCGTTGTCCTAGAAGGACAGGACACTACTTCTGAGCTTTCCACGGCGCTTTTCTTTGATTTTCTCCTGCAGTTGCCGTACCAGGGAAGCATAATATTGCCCTTTCGGGACAGGTACTGTATCACAGCACGGTCACCAACTCAGTTCATTTAGCTTGAATGACCTACCCTACCCTACTAGACTCAGGTATTATACATGCATTAATGCACACAATGAGTCCAAAGTGAACTCAAACCACTGTGACATGTTGCTCTCTCAGATTATGAGACATTTTAATGAACAAGTCTTGTTTTCTTGGTCCGGCTCTAAACTTATCAATCACCCCTCATAACACACCTGATGGCACCAAAGATGTGTGAGAAGAGACTGATCAGGATATTTCAGCCACACAATGACAATTAAAGCAAGAATTAAAGTTATCACGAACACAACTTAATATCAGGTACAAACAAGAGGTTCAGGTTAGATGCCTATGATTTCAATTCAGCTGCTGTTTCCTTTAATGCAGTCTTCTTGTGCAGCTATACACTGCTCCCAGTGCCCCTGCATCATTTGTCCATTCAATAAAAATGTCATCAACCATCTGTAATAATCTGAATCTATCAACCTGAGTTTGATTTTGGGGAAGAGAAGGACTGTTTGAGGCTGAGACTGAGCTTTCCAGCAAGCTAACATCAGTTTAGTGTATTTTTTAAAAACCCATTCAACTGGTAAAGTAATAATGAAGCTTTGCTGCAGAATTTTTTTGAATTTTCAGAAGTTTTTTCTGTCAGGAATCTAAACAATGTTTTGCCTGCTATAATGTTTGCAGTTCAATTAGCCTATTTTATGCCTGTACTCATGCACCACAGGCAGTCTCAGAACTTTCTGATTGCATCTCGTACATCTGTTCAGAAGAGATGCCTGACAGTTGAAAGTGCAATTTCAATCAGAAACTGTTATGAACTTGAATGAAGCCAGTGCCTGGACTAGAGTGTGAACACACATTAACCCACAAGTGGAAAATGAGCATTTAACTTCAGAAAGACAGAAGAAGGATCAGATTGATGTGGTGACGAGTTGAAGCCACACTGAGGACAGATTTGACGACTACGAGCCACAAGCTGATGGTGTCCAGCAGTGGGAGGAGATCCTTTCAGTGGGGCCGCTGGTTCACCCTGCAAAGACTTGACCATGTCTTTTTCTACAAGGACAGACATGTTGGTTGTGGACATCACTGAACTGGATACATTTGAATGCGTCTCAAACTCTGCTTACTGTATACAATGTTTAATAAATGGAAAATGATAGATGGTAAATGGTCTGCACATACTGTATATAGTGCCTTTTCCTACCTTAGTGGTATCCAAAGTGCTTTACAATCTGCTTGCCGTTCACACATTCATACATTAATGGTGACAGAGCTGCCATGCAAGACACTAACCTGCCACTGGGAGCAACTTGGGGTTCAGGGTCTTGCCCAAGGACACTTCGGCATGTGGAGGGACCAGGGATCGAACCGCCAACCTTGCGATCTACCACCTGAGCCACAGCCACCTAGATGGCTACTACTGGACATGGAGCTGGAGAGACATTATTATTTTTGGAAATAACAGCAACCAGGCTGAAATTTCGGTTGATAAACAATCACATTTTTGTTTATGGAAAGAGCTGCTGAACAAGGAAGGAAGCAAAGAAGAGAAGAACAATCAAAATAGGCGGAGAGTAAAATAAATAATAAATAGGTTTAGTTTTATTATTATTTAGTTTGGTAGAACATCTGGATGATGAGCAGAAAAAGGAAAAACAATTTTAAAAGCAAGAAATCAAACTGTAAGTGAGTCCAGATTGTGAAGGAGAAATGCTGCTTTAATTATCTTCCTAAACCAAACAACCTGGTGTTTTGACTTTCTCTTGTTGGAGTCTACATGTCATTATAGCAGACAAGCTAATATCCCTGTGGCTCTCATACAGACATTAAATGAGTTCCAGGACTTACTGATAATATTTTGTGGAAATGGATTGTTGTAGTTATTATCCAAGATGAGTATTCCTGTCTGTCTTATGCACACACACACATCCATACGACAGACTGTATCGATAATATAGAAACACACCTCTCACATCCCCACATCAATGACAGGCTCATGTTATGACGGGGACAGCTGAGATTACATAGTCCTGTCCTTTTTAAGTCCTGCCACTATGATACCTCATATGCGGGACATTATGTCATCATGCTGCCATCTCTTACTATAGCTCTTATTCTGTGGCCCCTTTCACTTTTCCATTAAAGTCACAGCCTCAGTCTTACTTTTACTAATCCTAGTGTCACAAGGCCTTTAAACACTTAATCAACAGGGCTGACGAGTAGCAAATTAGTGGAAATTCATTTAGGATATCTGGTTTAGCATGCTGCAATATATGTTCTGACATGTGGAAATCATATTTTGTCAAAGTCAAAGTATACTCACAGGCATCTTTGTTAATTATAGGTATCAGTGATTCCTTTTTCTCTGGTAAAAATAACGATTACAGATATCTGCTGTTGACTTTTCACATTTAGAAAAAGGATTGTGACTCGTTGAAAAGTAATTGTTAACATTTGCAGATGTTAACATTTGCATTTCTGAAACATCAGACATAGAAACAATATGGCGAGCTGTTTAAACATTTACCACATGACCTCGATACGTATTAGTTATCTATAATTCAGATCTTCATTAGACATTTTAGATAAAATCTTAATCTTCTGAGGAAAAATAACGCCATTTTTTGTCGCTCATGTGTCTTGGGGTTTCTCCATCACAGATTAATCCATAGCTTCACCCTGATTGATTTATAAATATACTCTCTGCTAGTGGAGGCCGAACTTTTAATGGCAGAAATCCATCCAATATTCTGCATCTACAAGTCAGCAGAGTGCTAGCAGATTCCAGTGCAAGCTCAATTAACATTAAAAGCATTAAAGGTTCCAGAGACAACAGGACTGTGTCCTTGGCTTATTGATTTAAGGTCTGCAATGGATCTTATCTGGAAAAAATAAACCAAACTGTCTCTGCTGTCTGTGCTGAGTTATCTTGCAGAGGAGTTATCTTGAGTAGATGCAGTGAAAGTTAACACCTCAGCCTGTTATCATATCATGTCTCAGGTCTGTTTGGAAAAATCTAAATGCTGCACAGTGATGCCTCTTGAACATAACAAATCTCAGGACTACTGCTCCTCTTAGGATTGAGAAACCATCCTGTAGGTGTCCACAGCTTCAGAGGAATTGCTTCACATTTTGGGAAATTGTGAGAAAACTGATCCCACAGCCTGAGCTGAGCACAGAGACTTAAAACAGGGGATGTTTTTTGATTCAAAGGTAACAAAATCCACCTACCTGCACTTTAGAAGCCCACTGATTCCTGTGTAATATCTCAGTTTTTAAATCTGTACACAGTCAACACTGTAAAAAAAAAACTGCAGTTTTATGGGAGGTTTTATCCTGGATTATTTTTTAGGGAAGGAGCAGAAACTTCCTTGGGTCTCTGCAGAATGCCTGACAACATGTAAGGTCCTGAGCATTAGAGGAGCAGGCTTTAATGGAGAAGTATTCAGATCCGTTACTTAAGTAAAAGTACTAGTAGAGTAATTTTTAAAATACTCACGTAAGAGTTCTACATGGAAAATAAAGGTGTGTAAGTAAGTAAAAGCCTTGGTTTGGTCCCTTCGATTGATAGCTTATTATTATAGATTATAGACTATAGATTATTACCAGTCTGTCAGCAGCAGGTTGCTATAGCAGCTGCTGCAGGTTTGAACTGCTTTATATGCAGGTTTATATAAAGAAAAAGCGGGTAAATCTGAAGGTCTTCTCACATGATTATTGGAAGGGGAGAGAAGAAAAAAAATCTGTTTTGAGTTTTTGGATTTTTATGTTTTTGGTGAGATACTGGATAATTTGAACATTTGTTAAAGCAAAACCATGTGAGAAGTTTACAGGAAACTGTCACTATGTGGTGAAGCTGTTAGCAACTCATACAAACCTGAGATGTGAGCCAGTATTTAAAAGCATGTTATATTATCTGTTGTTTCAAAGCTGCATCATAAAAAAGCTGCCAGATAGATGTCATGGAGAGGAAAATACAATGATTTACTATGAAATGTAGTAGACTGGAAATAATAAAGTAAAGTACTTGGTTACCTTTCACCAGTAGGAGCAGGTTGGATTCAGATTAATTTAGCTTTGGGCAGAGTCAGGCTACCTGTTTCACATGTTTCCAGTCTTCATACTAAGCTAGGCTCATGTCAAATGTCAAATGTTTTTAGAGGTCATCTACATTTCTGAGGGGCTGCACAGTGGCTTGGTGTTTAGCAGCGTCGCCTTACAGCTAGAAGATCCTCGGTTCGCGTCCCGGTTAGGACACCTGGGATCTTTCTGTGTGGAGTTTGCATGTTCTCCCTGTGCAGCGTGGGTTTTTACCAGGTACTCCGGCTTCCTCTGACAGTCCAAAAACATGGTTAATTGATTATTCTAAATTGTCTGTAAGTGTGGATGAGAGTGTGCTTGTTTGTCTCTATATGTGGCCCTGTGATAGACTGGTGACCTGTCCAGGGTGTCCCCTGCCTTCGCCTGAGTCGACTGGGATAGGCTTCAGTCCCCCCGCGACCCTACAGAGGATTAAGCGGTGTATAGATAATAGATGGATGGATCTACATTTCTGAGCATCTTAAACGTTTGCGATGAAGAAAATAAAGACAGAACTGCCCTATTAGTGCCCTCAGAAGCTTCCACTGTGATAAAAACATTGATCCATCCTTCATCTATACACCGCTTAATCCTCTGCAGGGTAGCGGGGGGCCTGGAGTCTATCCCAGTCGAAGGCAGGGGACACCCTGGACAGGTTGCCAGCCTATCCCAGGGCTACACATTGAGACGGACAACCAAGCACACTCTCATTCACACCTACAGACAATTCAATTAAATCACCAGTTAACGTCGGCATGTTTTTGGACAGTGGGAGGAAGCTGGAGAACCCGGTGAAAACCCACGCATGCACAGGGAGAACATGCAAACACCACACAGAAAAATCCCAGGTGTCCTAACCGGGACATGAACCGATATCTTCTAGCTGTGAGGCGATGGTGCTAACCACAGAGCCACTGTGCAGCCCATGTGATAAAAACATCCTGATTGATTCTCCTTGATACATCAGTTAAAGGTCTCATATTATACTCCTTTTCAGCAAGTTCCCATAGGTCTCAGATGGTCCCTGAAAAGTCAGTTTGAAGTTTGTTGCCTAAAAACCCAGTTTGGTCCTGGACTTCAGCCAGCCTGTAACTGGCTGGCTCCACTGAGAATACTGTTTTTGTGTCTGTGATAATGAGCTGTGCCTGTCCACGCCTCCTTTGCGCCCCTCTCTGGAAGACGTTGTCCGGTTCCATGCGCTAATGTTTACACAGAGTGGGTAGGTATGGCTGGTAGAAGCAGTGTGGTTCAGCCATACCAATTTGATCCAGAGTCTGAGCCAGAAGGAGAGGCTCCTGAAGAAACTCAAACTCTGAGGCTGCAACAGGACGTTTCTGAATGACTAACTATGTTACCAACAGTAACTTACGTTAGCTGCCATGCTAAAATCACATCCAACAGGCTATCACGCTAGGTAGGCCTATACAGTAAAACAACATAACATGGCAAAACTCACAGCTCCCACGTTTGTAGTTGGTACCGATCGATGCTTTATCTTCAGATTCTTAATGAATCCTGCTTTGTTCTGGGCCTCGTTGAGAAAGCAGTCCACAGTGAAGTGGTGAGCACACACATCCAACATTTTAGGAGTTGTTGTGGGGACATTTTCATCGAAAATAAAATTAATCCACTGGGCCTTCAAAACTTCAGACGAAGAAGGAGGTAAAAACAGACTTCTGTGCTCTTTGTGCAGCCAACAACAGAGCAACTGCTTTGTTCTGCGGAGCATTCATGATAACTCCAGAAGTGCTGAGGGCTGTTTGAATGTGTGTAGCCTATATGTATGAATGTTGATTTGTTCACTCACAAAAAAGCCTGTAAATGGGATTTATATCTTGTTACTTGCGGTGATTACCCTATGCATGATAGTCTCTCAAATGTTCTCATGGAAATGAGTGAAACGGACTCCAAGCCTGTCTATTAGCTCCAGTCATAATGCTGCAGACTCACGCTGTTGCAGACTTTATGCGATGGCAGTGAAGATGTCACAGACATTATGTATGCCTGAAGTCCGCAAGGCTCAGTCTGCAGGTCCAGTCCAGGTGCAGTCCAGAGGGTGGAGATTTGGATTCAGCCTAACGTTTCTCTGAGGTGGTGTCACCAACCTGGAGGTGGTGTTATTGTCCTACATGACATCCTGAAGGGCATATCTCCAATCTGCCTGTTTGAGCACACATTTTCTGAAAAGTGGAGAAAGCAAAAGAGGTAGAGGATAGACTTTTCTCATTTCGGGGAGATTTGTAGACATGCTGGGGACAAATATTATTGTTAGAAGACCAGTCTACATTGAATTTTGCATAATATGGGACCTTTAATACATTTCTGCATATTTAGCATATACAGTTCTTTGCAGAAGAAGTTATCACACATTTTATTTGCCAGAATCAAAGAGTCAACTTTGTTCTTATTAAAATGCACTTTATGAAACAGAAGGTGAGGACAGCAGCAGTGTGTGGTGTAATTGTTGCTCTCAGTGTTACTGTGTATGTGAGACACTGCGAAAATTAACAGTTTTCTATTTTTCAGGGTTGACCTTGTTTTTTGAGAACTGTACATGAGTAGTGAAGCTCGGCCACTAAGCTGTCAGCAGCCTGACGCATTCTGTTCAATAAAATATGTTATAAACTCTGGTTTAATGGTGTCATGTGTCATCAATCAGACTGATGGGATTCATCCGTATTAAACACTGTTATTGCAGCACAACCAGGGAAGTTTTATTTGTAAAGTGTGTTTTCAATAAATCTGACTCTGGTTTCTCATGGCAGCTCAAACAACAGTGTAAGAAGAGCAAACAGAAAAGTTATTTACAGGCATAATGTGCAGAATTCTGTGCAAACATTTTAGGCACTTTAGATGTTCAGATTCTGTTTCAGCCACAAGATGAAGAGTCCTGCAACCAAAAGTTTGATTTATGTTTTTTCTGTTTAGTGCAAGATAAGATCTTTTTTTTGATAAAAACTAAATAAAATAGTCTGTTAAAACATAATGGAAAAGCATAAAGATATAAAACAAAGCAGAGCCATAAAACTTACACAAAAATAAAATAATACTTAATAATAATAATGCATTAGTTTTATATAGCGCTTTTCTAGACACTCAAAGACACTTACATTGCATTATTCATTCACTCCATACTTGTTGGTGGTAAACTACATATGTAGCCACAGCTGCCCTGGTGTAGACTGACGGAGGCGAGGCTGCCAGTCTCCGCCATCGGCCCCTCCAACCACCACCAACCACTTACTCTCACACTGCATTCACCCAGGCTTCCTGGTGTTCCCTCACAGTCTCCCATCCAGGTACTGACCAGGCCCAACCTCACTTAGCTTCCGAGATCTAACGGGATTTGGCATCCACAAGGCTGTATGGCCTTAAACAAGGTGGTATGGCCTTGTACTGTCTTCTCAGATAAAACTGCCATTATGCTTGCATTCCATATCCTGATCTTATGCCATAAATTATATTATTATTTAATTTATTTTTTTGATACATTTACACTATGTTGTTCACTTATGTGTGCTTGTTCTGAGTTTCCTGGTGAAGATTTGTGTTCAGTGTTACTCTGCCGCCATCTTGTGGTCAGACGATGTTACTACAACAGGGTGAGTTTTGCGGAGGCTGCTGGGTAGTTTATCTTCACCACAGCAAAACTAAAAGTCAGATCAGATCAAGTTTCTTTATATAGGGCATTGTAAAACAGCCAGACCAAAGTGTTGAAAATGTTGTAAGACATGCAGCAACAAAATTATGTTCAAAAAAAGCAGGACAGAGTGTTTTACTGTGTGCCATGTGTTTGTGGCAGGTGCAGCAGCAAGACAGTTAACATGAATGTCTGATGAATAACATCCAGGATGGGCTAGGAATGGATCACATGTAATCAGAATTATGTAATCAGATTACAAAAAAATTAAATATGATCAGGGCAGATTACATTTAAATGTGCAATTATACTACACCAACACTTATGAGCATTACTTGATTAAAATACACATAACATTATTCTGATTAAAATATGGCAACTATAAAACAATTAAACTTGATAAGTAACATTAAAGCCCAGCCCCCATAGTCTGTGCCAGTTTTTGTAAAATAAAGAGTTCACAAATCAGAAACTTTGGTATAAAGACTCTTTAGCCCTCTTGGCACAACTAGACCAGATAAGATCTGTCTGAAGTGGTTCCAGATCTGGACCAGACCTAATGTGGTCCAAATGTGAAAAATGCAATGAGAATTTCTTTTATTTGCATTTATCAAAATAGGAAAAAGGTTTCTTGCATTGTGCAAGTAGGTTTCAGTCATCATTAATGGTTTACCTGAAATGTCTATAATTTTTAACAGCAATACAGCAAGGTCATTCATCTGTAATCATATTTCATAACAGTTTCTGCTCAGTCACCTGTGATTTTTTTGTAGCATAACATAGGCCTATGTATATTTATGACGATGTTAGCTTGATGTACAAAGTATTTTTACAGATGATCTTTTAAAAAATTGTCTTTTGATCCACATTCAGGATGTTTTTTTGTGGATTGAAATTTAAGGCTACGTTTGGAAGAAAATATTTTGAGAACTATTAATGAAAAAAGCCTGACTTTATCAATGATATTTGTCATATCATGCCATTGATTTAGAATCTGCGGTATTTGACAAGACGATTAAATAATCTCTGATTATGGGTGAGAAATATAATATTGAAATATGAAAAAACGAAGCTGCCATTAAAAAATCTCATCTTTGTGCCAGCTTTAACAAAAATACATAATGCATATTACCTTAAATAATATTCTTGGCCTTTAAAATGATTTTTAAAATATTGACATATTTTTCATATTTTACATGACAAACCAGAGATCTTAGGGCAGAGATTTACTGAGATGGAATAACCTTTTAACTACTTGCTTGCTGTCTGTGTGTCTTCGATTTCCTTGACCTCGGTTGCCCTGCCGGATTTCGCTTTTACTCCACTAAGCTTGTCCCTCCGCGGCTCCAGTAGAATCTCTTCCGGCAGTGAGAAGCGCAGCTGAACTGTGTTAGCGGTTTGTGTGAAGGTCGTGAGTCCAACCCGTGAGTATCTCGCCAAATTACACCTGTGAACCGTGTGTGTTGGATGTCGGATGTAACGTATTGCTTTTTCCAAAAATTAGTTCTGGATTTTTCTCGTTTCCCTGAATCTTGCCCATTTCTTCTCTTGTTGGTACCCGGTTAGCAGTTAGCTGTTAACAGCTTAGCTACGGGTAGCTCGTCATGCTGCTCACATTAGCTTAATGCTAACAGACGGCTCGTAATTCGTAATAACTGTAAACCAAACATAGCAACATGTGCAGCTTATTTCAGTGTTTCTCTGTCTTGCATCATTTAGGAGACAAATTATCCTCACATTCCTAGAGAAAGCAGTTTCTCCGTGTCTTGTTGCTCTGGTTAACAGTACTTTGACCCTCCGCCGCAGCTGCTGCATTTCAACCTATATTTCCTGACAGTAGTCGCCATTACACTGCTGAAGGACGTTGATGATGTTTACATAGATTTAATATGTGACATTCTGAGTGAAACAGGGCACATACTTCAGGTGGTAAAGTTAGACTTTCACAGAAAGGTCACACGATATGAGTGCTGACCTGAGCTGGCAGCCGTGTATGATGGCGTTCAGGGACACCATAATGGATCTGTTGTTCAGCTTTGTAACTGGTTAAACAGAAGTCAGTATTTTGAGAACAGTGGCCTCATTGCAGTGACTGAAGTTAATTGACCTTTAGGTTAGTTAACTTGTGTTACACCAACCTCTGTGACCTATCATATTCTCTGACCACATTGCAGATTTAGCTATAAAAGAAACTCTATTTTGCCAGCTGTTATCATGTATTAGCCTTGTTGCAGTAACAAAGGGGATAATGCAAACATGTAGGGAACATAAATGGGAAATAAAAACAATGTAAAGCACTTTCGCAGTCAGCATTAAAGTAATCAGTGCGTTTCTTATTTATTAAAGTCATTTTCCAACTTAAGTTAGTGAATCAATGAAAAATATTTTTAGGTTTCAGCTTCTCAAATGACAACCATTCTAGCATTTCCTCACCATATGTCAGAGTGATCTTCATATTTAATGTAGGGCTGGGTGATCATAGCTGAAAAACATGTGATAAAGTTTTCTTTATTAGTCAATATAGATAATTATTGATCATTTTTTATTACTTATTTTTATTACAGACAATGAGTAAAAAGACTTAATTTTAGATACCATTTTAACGTGTTTGTCAGGGTATGTATGATTCTAATGTTAATATAACAATAATAAATGCTCAAATAAATGCACACACGCAAAAGATAAATGACAGTAAAAGAATTGTTCCACCAAAATAAGTGTTGCTGGTTCTGGCCTCTCAGATGTGAGAACTTGATGCATTTCTTTGTTTTACTATCGTAGTCAACAAGATGTTATGTTATGTAACAAAATTTCCCTTGTGGATGAATAAAGTCTGTCTAAGTCTAAGTTGGGCTTTAGTAATTTCAACAGCAGTTTTTTTTTATATTTCCTGACATCAGACAGACAAAGCAATTGATAAATTTATAAAACTATTGGCAGGTAAATTGATAATTAAAGGAATTATTAGTCACAGCCCCGTTGTCACCTCATAAGAGTTAAATGTTGAATGCACAGGTCCTCTAAATAGTGAGACTTGAGTTTGTCTTATTTTCTCAGCAGGTGATCAACCATGTCTCTCCAAAAGCCATTGATGAGGGGGCTGCTGGCCAAGCGTCTGAGGTTTCATCTGGCCGTTGCTTTTACCATGGCTATCTCGGCTGCAGTTGCATTCAAGGTAGGAGGAGGACAAACACCCACATGGCTGCAGCCTCAGTCCTGATTATGTTGTGATGATATAAATGTTAACTAGTACTCATGGCGATGCTTCAGACTGTCTTGTCAGCATCTGGACCTCCTTAAAACTCAGCAGACAACTAAACCAACTGGTGTTCTGTCAAGTTGTGAGGAAAAGAAAATTTTCAGGTGTGTCAGAGGAAAGCGCATCTCCACATACCAATTAATTTTAAATTTTCCAGTGTTGTCATTCATGCAGCGTCCATAGTGAACCCTCTACGTTTTTTTCTTTATCCTTAGGATCTTGAAATTAATGTTGTATGTGTATTTAGTGTGCTGCAGATGCTGCATATTCATAGATATTATCGCACTGCTGTTTTTTTTAGTTTTTATTGAAATTGGAAAAATGATTATATACTGTAATATGGGGCGAAGGGCTTTTGTAACACCAATTTTTAAAATATTTCCTGATATCAGACGGACAACACGCCACACCTGGGACAATATGTTTGACATTACCTGTAAGCCAGTTAAACAGCAAGTTGGACCAGAGTGAGACAGGGAAGGCAGACTAGTTAAGCAGTGTGTCAAACAAATGTGCATTATATTTATATTACTGCTGGTAACTTAATCAGCTTCAGTCTGTCTGACAGTGACACTACTGACTGAAGTCATGCTCACGCAGCTTCAGTTAGCTTCCTTAGCTGTCAATAAGCTCCTTGTTGGTGATAGAATGTGAAGGATTCTATTTTTGACTCTGTGCTTTGGTAGCCTTCATATCAGCTAGCCATCATATTGATTTAATGTTAATGCTACCTTATGTGGCATCACTCTGTTGACTGGACTTTTTTTGGTTGTGATGCTGAAGCATTGATATTGTGCTATTATAGCAAGCTAGTTCAGTTTAACAACAGAAGCTGCAGAGTTTTCAGCATGAAAACAGTTTCTGCTGTTTTCTCTCTTCCGTCTCTTGTCTTTGCACCTCACTGTTTTCTCACTGTGTCTCCAGTTAAGTCCATACAGAGTGAAGCTGAACGTAATTATAGCAAAGCTTCTATGCAAAGATAAGACGTAGATGGTTTTTAGTTGTAAAGTTTTTTGAGGTTTATTTCAGTCTTTGTTCTATACTTATAACATTTGAAGTATTTTTCAGTATTTCTGCTTGAGTATTTTTGATGTACGTTACTTCAGAGGAAAATATTGTCCTTTCTACTCGACACAGAAGACATTTTAAGTTACTATGTATTTGCCAAGTTTAGATTTTACATGAAAAGCATTATCACTCTTAAAAGAAATTATTTAACAGTAGACTCCTTTCAGACCACAACATGGAAAAAGTTACAGTCAGTAACCCCCTGAACCCCTAGAAGCTTCTGGGAGTTTTTTCCCCTTGTTGCATTTTTATTCACTGTAGGCTCATTTTCTGACAGCAACATAAAGTCCTGCACTTTTATAGAAACAACACAACCATGACTAGAAGACGAGACAACCCAGAAATATGTTTTGTGCAGTGTAATAAAGTTAAAATGACACAAGTTGAATTTCCGTTAAAAAAAAAATTAATTAAAAAAACCTCTACTCACCATTTTTGTATTTTTCTTACCTTTTTCAGTTTGTTTCCATACCTCTACCTGCTGTGTGAAAGCACAGCCTGCAGTTCAGTTGAAAGGTTCCTACAATGTTTGTTGCAGCTAAGCCAGTCGTTGCTTTTCAGTTGCAATGAGATTTCTAGTTTTTTGCAGATTCTGGTAAAAAAATTGTTTATTTTTGTTGTTTTTTTTAATCAAAAGTAATTCAGATGAAATATCACGATTTCTAAGCTTAGGCTTGGTTTACTCTCCCAACAGAACTGGAAGTCACACATGTTCACTTGAAGGACCTTCTGAAAGCTGAAAGTCCAGTCCCGTTCTTTTTGTGTTTAGTTTTTTTTTGAGTTGGTAGAAATTATGAATTTGATGATTTTGTATGTGTGTGTTTTTTTAAAGCGTTTTAAACCCTCCAGCTAGTTTTGGTGTTCAGAGGGTCAAATAAATCTAGTAATACAAAGAATAAAAATGTAGCACTGAGGTCTCCCTCATTCTGCTGTATACCAGTACTCTTACATTTTGTTTTGTATTTGCATAATACCACAATTGTAGGACTTAACAGTATTTTTGACATCTTCTTCCATGACTGTCAGGCTCTTTTTAAGTAACGCTCTGGTCTCTTGTTGTCCACAGTACACAGTGACAGAGCCCAGGAAACAGGCCTACGCTGACTTCTACAAGAACTACGACGCCGTCAAAGAGTTCAAGGCCATGAGGGAAGCCGGTGTCTTTGAGAGCGTGCGGCCCTCCGGGGAGTAAAACCACTGTGAGTCTTTTTTGGGAAGGCTTTTATTAATGCTCCACAACATCTGCAAAGCAAAGTTCATGTTTATTGTAGTCTCTCTATCTGTCTTTAATAGCTGTCTTGTATTTCCTCCCTGCAGCTCTGCTTCCCCGTCATTCATTCCTGGTCTGAAGATGGTTCCTTCTCGCCCCCTTTGATGTTATTTACTGATCAGATGTGAACATCGCTTCGCTGTTTTGTTCCTCTAAATAAAATAAAGTATTCTAATGATGTAAGAGCTGTTTTGTCTTTGTGGAATTTATTAAAGTAAGCTGTAGTTAACTTTAATACAACTTTAACTGATCAGGTTTTCCTAACATTTGAGTATTTTGAAAAGCTTGGGATCAGGAGAAGTGTTGCACTCAGTGTTCTATTCATTGTCAACACATCTGACAGTTGTTTTCTGTGGTGGTCTAATTGTTATGAGAATACACTAAAAATGTGCACCATCGCTTCATGTACATGTTCAAAAAACCCACAGATGCTGTTAACCATGAAAAAATTGTTGCTGATTAATTTTCTCTTAGTTGATCAAACAGTTTATCAACTAACTATTTCAGCTGTCAAGTGCCAAAATCAGAATACTGACATTTGATCTTAAAGGTTTTTGTCCAGGAGACAAACCCTAATTTAAATTTCCACTGACATTTATTATAACAACAGTAACTAAACACTCAGCCTTGTAATGGAGCATTTCTCAACAGTGTGATGTGTGTTTGGCTTCATTTGTCTTGATAAAATGATATTCATTCAGTATTTACGTTTGTTAACGAACACAGTTTCTCTCAAGCCCCAGATGTTGGTGAGTTAAACGCCTTGATTCCACAGAAGAGCCCAGACTATGAGGAAGTTCAGGGTTAGTTCAGACATGTCTGTAGTAACACTAAGGGAGAACTCTGGAAGCTGACAGCTAAATGACAGTTTAATGAAAACTGACAAATCCAGCAGCCTTATGGCAGCTGATGTAGCAGACTTTTATTTATTAGATAAAAGACTTAAGAAACTTGCTTCATAATTTCAGAAAGACATGAAAGAAATGTCAAATGAGAGATGGAGCAACTCAGGCTCTTGATAGTGGGGGTCAACAGGAGCCCAACAACAAGTGTTTGCCCTAAGAGGTTCATCTGACGAAGGGCCGGCAAATACATGAGACCATAGGAGTATGTTTTACAATTGCCCCCCTCTCAGTGCAATCCTGAAAAAGGCAGAAGACTTTGCTTTTCAAAAGAAAACCGTAAACTATAATATTCCCTATAGATGCAACAATACCTCAGACGGGGCAGGTCTTTCCTCTTCACCACTGGGGCTTTTATAGCTCTTAAAATATGAAGTATGAGTTCATACAACCACTGGATCTACTGTGTGGAAAATGTGGTTAGACCCATATATATATGTTCCATTGTGTTTTTATCTTAATGCTAAGCTAAACTGGGACGGCACAGTGCAGCAGTGGTTAGCCGTATCACCTCACAGCTAGGGTTCACTTCCAGGCCTGGGATCTTTCTGTGTGGAGTTTGCATGTTCTCCCTGTGTGCTTCTCACCAGGTGCTCCAGCTTCTTCCCACCATCCAAATGCATGCTGAGGTTAATGTGTGATTCTAAACTGTCTGTAGGTGTGAATGTGAGTGTGCTTGGTTGTCTGTCTCTACGTGTAGCCCCTAATCGACTGGGTGACCCGTCCAGAGTGAGTCAGCTGGGATAGACTCCAGCCCCCCTACGACCCTGCAGAGGCTTTAGCTGTGTATGGATAATGGATGGATGGATAGATGCTAAGCTAAGCTAACTGGCTGGCAGAGTGCTTTTCATCTCATTCTCTGCAGGAGAGGAAATGAGTGTATTTTCCAAAATGTCAAACTGTCCCTTTAAAAAAACATTTAGATGATCTTCAACATTCACTGTGTTAAAACTCAAGACAATGGCATTAAGGTGACACAAAGTTTGGATTGTTGTCTGTGATTATTTTGCATCACTGTGGTAGTTTAGTGTCTTTGTCATCACTTTTATGTCTTTGAGATCATTTTGCTTCTCCTTACATCATTTTGCATCACTTTGTGGCTGTTTTTTTGTGTCTTGGTGATCATTTGGTATCTTTTCTTGGTCATATTGTATTTCTCTGTGTTTTTTTGTATCTATTTGTGATGATTTTGTGTCACTTAGTCATCATTTGGCATCTCTTTGTGGACATTTTGTGACTCTTTGCAGTTGTTTTGTTTCTGTTTGTGATCATTTGCATTGCATTGTGATTGTTTTGCATCACCCTGTGGGTGTTTCGTGTCTCTGACCATTTTGCATCTCTTTCTGATAACTGTATATTACTTTGAAAACACTTTTGCCTCTCTTTCTGAGTGTTTTGTGTCTCTTTGTGGTTGCATTGTGTTTCTTTTACATAATTTTGTGTCACCTTATAGTTGTTTAGCTTCTCTTTGTGCTCATTTTGTGGTCTTATGCAAACATTTTGAATTTCTTTATGGATGCTTTGTGTCTCAAGTCATTTTTATGTAGTTTTATCTGGTGTTGTAGGTTTGCATTTCTCTGTAATTTTGTTTTATAGGATTATTTTGTAAATGCTATGCATCCTTTCATGTTCTATCTATCTATCTATCTATCTATCTATCTATCTATCTATCTATCTATCTATCTATCTATCTATCTATCTATCTATGAGCTGTGGTTGTGGATAGTGCATGTGTCGCCCCCTGCTGCTGCGCTGTGTCCCTGCAGTCTTTGTCTGCACCGCCTTCCTGCCCACTCTCCGCTTCACTTCCTGGTTTTTTTCACGGCGGTTGCCAAACGGTCTGTCAAACAAGTCCAAAGTTGTCCGGACACGGGGGGAGGATGAGCCCAGCGGCGAGGACACGACAGCCGGGCGAAGCTTGTGCACCGTGTAAAGGCCGTTTTAGAAAATGATAAGCAGACGTTGTGTTTTTGTCGGTTCCCAGGCAGCAGCAGCAGCAGCGGCGGCGGCAGAGACGTTAGCAGGGACGCTGCAGGTTAGCTGCTGTTAGCCTGCTAGCAGACGGCGCTCCGCTACTGTTAGCATCGAGAGTGTAGTGTGAAAGCAGCTCGCTTCAAGTGATTCGGAGGAGTCCGCTGAAGAGTACAAACATGGAGAACAAGGACAAAGTACAGATGAGGAATCACCCTCGAAGGTAAAGCTATGCTAAGAATGAAAACACGGCGGGAATAATCTGGCATCTCATTGATTTTATCTGTTAGCCTTCCATGAAGTTTGGTGCTGGGCTGAAAATTGGTCAAATACACGACCAACCACAACCACTGAGTGTCCTGTCAGTAGGTTAGATCACACAACTAACTCTAAAAAATACATGTAAACTAAAACATATTAACATTTTCTTAAACCCTGCTGCTTCTTCATACATCTGCAGCTCCTCAGTTGGTTTGAACCTGCAAACTTTCTTATCTGATGTTTCCTGCTGTTCTGTAAGGTGAAGGCATTCTATTTAAATATTAAAGCATCACAGCTCATCTGAAGTATTTTGGAGATTTTGGTTTCTCATGGGAGCCTGAGGTTTGATAAAACTGCTTCCTTAAGTCTTTCTGTGAGCCTGTATTGAAATATCTTTCTACCTATGTCAGTCCAAGACACAAATAACAAGTTAGATATGAGTATACGATTGCTTTCATTCCAATGAATTGGAAACAGGACTGAGTGATATTTAATAGGAGCAGCAATATTCATGTTTTTGTATCTGGAAAATAGGATTTCTTGGCCGTGGCTTCACTGTAGCATCACAGTGCCTCATTGTTAATTGTATATATTTTACCTTTATCAAAGACACTGAAGCTCCAGCCATTTGGATTTTGCGTAAGTTTAGCCCTAATCCAAAGTGACTTGTTCATAAGTCCACTCCAAAACCAACAGATATTTCATTAACTGTAATGTAACACAAAGAAAAGCAGCACCTTTTTATATCTGTGAAGCTGGAACTCTCACACTTTGCTTAACTGATTAACCAGATCTTCCCCCATTACTTCCACATAACTCGTATTGAAGGGCCTGCGTTGACCTGACCTGTTGTATCAAGTCCCTGGGCTTGTCACTATCAGAGGCCTGGTAATCCAATTAAATGCCTTAAGTGTGTTTGTAGATCTCGGCTTAGCTGCTTTAATCTCATCAGGTTTAACCAAATCAGCTCAGAGCGGACACAGGTGCAGGCATTTTGACAGCAAAGCTGGGTTTGCGTGGGGCATCAGAGACCACAGCACTGGCTTTTTGTCAGAAAAATGAGGCCACTGGAAAGAGTGAGGTTGAGAATTTAATAAAATGTCGTGTATACAAAGCATGTGGGACTTCATCATCTCTGTCAGTCCAGCGTGCGACTGAGTTGTCTTCTGTGTCTCTGCACCACCGCTTTTTGTATTTATATTACATGCAGTCGGTTCAACAAATGCAAACAAAGGCATAGATACGTATGTTGAACTAAAATCCTGTTGGTTGTTCTTTTGAATGTGGTAATTTTTAGGGTTTTGTTAATTTTAGGTGCACCTTGACCCGTAATTTTAATTATTACGGTTAAAGCTGAAGCATTGTGTTGATTAACTGATCATTAGAAAACTATTTTGATATTCCAAAACATAAACTGGTTTTAGCTTTGTGTATTTAAGGATTTAATCCTCTTCTCTGAAATGTATATATTGCCTTAGAGCCCCATAGGAGGTGAGGATTTGTGTTTTTCATAGTTTTCAGTCAATTAAATTAGTTAGCTGGTTAATTGAGAATGAATCCTGAGTTGTTTTATAATGTATTCTAACAAATCTCACGTCAGGTTTGTTTGACACTCTAAACTGTAATGGTACTTGTTGTTCTATAGAATCTTTTAACACTTTTATAATGTTAGTAGTGGTGGTATTTGCTGGAGATGAGGGGGTCCACTTGTACTCTTCGAACTATAAAGAATCCTTATCATTTCTTCTAGGGCTCTGAGAGCAAGTCTACTTTTTATACAAGCTAATCAAATCCACTGTGTTGAAATGTTGCTTATTTTTATTAAATACAGACGAGAGTAGCAAACACCACAGATGCAGTCAGAAATCGGTGACAGTCATCAAAACTGTGACATTTCAAATAAGAAAGCTGAGCTTATAACGTAACACTGTATGTGGCCATGTTGAGAGGGTTATTAAATGCACTTGCTGTTGTTTAGGAACTGGTTTTATTGTGTTTGTCAGTAGGAACTGATGAGTTCCTATTCTGTCCACTTATCAGGAGGATGTCGGTAAAACACACTGCTCAGTTGTTATCATGTCCACTCACTTGTCCACTGTTTCCTCATTGGGCTGATGTAAGAATGGAGTTCTGAGTTAGTGTCATCCCTTTTTGTTGAGGTCCCATCCTATTATGTTAACCCTCTAAACCACAAGCACTTTCTGGACATTTTTCTTTCTTTTTGGTTTCTCTCACTTTTAAACTGAATGTGAGCTCATTTTTTAGAGCTACTATAAAATCCTTTACCGTTTGGAAACAGCCCGACCACTGTGACACGTAGAGAAGATTCAAAACTGTCATTTGTGCAGTTTATATAGGACAAATTTATAAATGAGACATGCAGAATAAAGTAGTTTTGTTTAAGTGAAATGATTTTAAGCTTAGATTTGGATCATTTCTGCAATGAAACCGAGGCCACACATGATCAGTGTCATCAGAAAGTTGAAAATCCAATGATTCCTCCAGTTTCTGTTTCTGATAAGTGCTGTATTGTTATTTTTATTTTTAAGAATAACTTGCATTTCAAGCCTACTGGTGGATTCGTGATTAATATATGCATGAATACGGTCTATCCATGCTGCCTGAAGGTTAGGGTTAGCCAAGGTAAAACTGCCCATAGTGGCTGCTGTTTCGAGCCTTTCATTTAGTGCCTGTATTAGTGCATACACCAATCAGCCCATAATTTAACTAGACTGACTGAGGCGAGGTGAATAACATTAATTATCCTATTAACATGCAGCGTTCTGCTGGGAAACACTGTGTCCTCCATTCATATGGATGCTACATGAACACGTACAACCTATGTAAATATTGTTGCAGAACTTGTACACCCATGCAACGAGTTATCAGTGACCTAATTTGTTTCCAACAGTGGACCAAGTTCACTGCTGATCTCAGCACAGGAGAGCTGAGGAACACTGATGAAACAAATGTATTTCTAGGGTTTTCACCAGCGTATTGCAGGTTGGTTAAACAGCAGTTACAGTGGGGTTGTACAGTAGAAAACAGATGTAATGGTTGAACATTTTACTACTGATATTCAACATTTGTGGCTTCATCGAGTCAACAAAGTTAGCGTAGCCAGTGAGCATCTCTCCTTAGGAAAGCCTCAATCTCAATTTATTAAGTTGTCACAGAAACTACAGGACTCTACCATAACGCTGCCACCAGTCTGTCACAGGCCAGTGCCAGCCCCCCATCAAAAAGTACTCCTGACTGTACTGATGAGGCTACTCGTTCCCACATCGATGGGCCAGTGAACCACAAAAACATCCATAAAGTTTAGGCAGCATCAGGCAATTAGTTTCAATGTTGTAGCTGACTGATGTATATTTAGCAAATGTAATTTTTACATTCAACGCTTCCCTCCCATTTTTTTCTGTCTATCAGTGGCTTTGACACAAAGTTAGGTCTTAAAATCCTAGTTTCTGAAGTCTTTATGGAAACAGGATTTGGCGCATTTATAAGTTTTGATAAATTTAAAACTTCCACTGAGAAGTTTAAACAAACTCTTTTTAATTTCCTTTTTAAGTGTCTTAATAGTATAAATATTAAATGTAATGATTATAAGATTTGATTGGATAAAGGCTTAAATCATTATTCATTCAGCTTTATTTAAAGTTACAACTGAATTAAAACTGTGCCTCTCTTTATTTTGATATTTTTAAGTTGGCATTAAAGACTGTCCAGGCAGCAGTTGGTCCTGAATGTAGCACATCAGACGTACTGTGACTGTATTCCTAGAAGTAAAATAGAAATACTTGAAAAGTAAACCAAGACAGACATGTTAAATTTAGTAATGTAAGCATTTGGCGTGTGCTGTATTTTTGGCCACAGCATACACATGCTTTTGTAGACGTTCACAGAGTCCACTTGAAAAGCAGATTCTGTGCTGCTGGGGTAGATTAGCATTTCAATGCTGCCCTCTTCGTCTTCTGTGGCTTGTGGGTTGAAGTTGATACCCTGTACAGCACAAAGTCTAAAATGTGGCCTGGAGGCTTTGTAGAGAGTCACAGCGTTACTGACAAACCATCTCTGTTAGTTACTAATGTGATAGTCCACTGATGAGAAGCTTGGTTTTTGGAGTTCCTGTATGGCTGCTAAGAAACATAAAATAAAGACCCTTCTATAACATATTTCAAGTTTGTATCTCCCTGTGCACACTAATCTGAATAAACAGTGACAGTCCTCAGTGTAGTACACTGTACATTCACATAATACAAACCAGAACAAGAAAGCAGGAAATGATACTCATATTTTGCTCAAAACTTGCTCATATTTGAAAAGTATTTGAATACTAACAAACTGTCACTGGTTCTGCTGCCTTGAATTTTACCCCTCTGAACCCCAAGGCTGCAATGGGTTTCAAAACCATGCTATACGTAAAAGACAGCAAAGTTACTCTATTTATCAGAGCCAGAAACTGTGAAGACAGAAAAAAACGTTGAGTTTTCAACTTTCCAACCTTCTGTTGTCATTGCAACAGAGTGACATGTCATCTATGACATGTCACTCTGTTGGAGAACGTCACTTAATCTCAGTTTCAAATTGTGACATTTAATCAACATCAGTGTCTTTAAAAAAAAAATCTGACAAATATATTTGCTCTCTTCTTCTAGTCATGCCTTTCTGTTTCCATAGAGGTGCAGGACTTTATATAGCGGTGGAAAACGAGCCTACAGTGAGTAAAAACGTGACAGGAGCCACAACTGCCCAGAAACTGCTGGGGGTTAATTCTGTTATAGAAGTGTAAGCTAAATTTGAGAAGTGTTCTCTGAGAGCGTCTGGTTACTGAACAGTAAATTGATCGTAGTTTATTTGTCTGTGTGGAAGCTTCCTCTCCTGTTTTAATGCCACTTTAGTGCCAGCATGAAAAGCACTGTTGTTACAGCACTGAGTCAGATCTTTCATTTCTTTTATGTCTATGTATGTAACTTCTGACAGATACGTTGATAGTAAGGATCTCACGATACTAGAAAATTATATGAATTTCCATGATTTTTAACACTAAATTCGATACCAAAAAATAGCTTGAAACATGAAATGTGTAGCAGCCTTTAGCCTAAGCTGGCCTCTACTAAGATCTTTACTTTGTGTATGTCTTGACATGTCTGTCTTTAAGCCGTTTAAATCAGTGTGTCCCCGGTTCATTCTAAATGTGATGCTTTTAGCATTGTGGGTTTTGGTTGTCTATAATTGGTCCCTGAGTTTTTAGCACAAGCCTTAGTGGACCTGCTGCTGACTTAATACTAAAGCAATGGTTTTTGTGACATCTCTAGTTGCTAGTGCACACTTAGGAACATATCTAGGTAATAGTACATGATTCTAAAGACAGTGTGGTTATAATGATACACTTTAAATATGGTAACAAAACACTTCATATATGGGTACACATGGAATTATTATAGACCTTTTTCTTTTATCTGCACTATTAATTGTATTTTTCAAATAACTCCACTGCATTAAACTTCTAACTGGTTGCCTCGGGGTGTCAGACATGTATCATGTAGTCACAACATATAAGGTCTGAATCTAGCTACAGAAAATACCATATTGTTTCATACATCCCTTTGTTAAGTTCAGGATTGTTTAGAAGCACCAGTAGATACCAACACTCTGTTGGTATGTCGGCTTCTGCGCTGAAATCAGTTAGAACACAAATTCAGTAAATGTCCTGAGGCTTCGTTTGTGCTTGGAGCTAAATTCTAATGCTTCCATGCTAATGAGCTGATGTTGGGAAGTTATTGGTCACCATGTTCATCATCGTTTTCAAGTATTAGCATGCTAGCATGCTTATTATCACTACACACAAGGTGCAGCTGAGGCTGGTGGGCATGGTATTAGTTGGTGGTCCGACTCACCAACCCTCCCATCCCTACAGCCATGGGACCACACAGCAGCAGTTTAGCACTGGCTTAATTTGATATTTCCTCCTGCCTTCCTGCACTCATTCTAAGACCGGTTTGTCACAAGCTGCATCTAGGACATGTTTGGATCTATTTTTGTTTGTATACTCAGACTATTTTTGTCTCTTCACTTCAAACATCTAGAGAGGTTTTATAGTTCTGCTCACATTTCGCAGGAGAGCAAACGTGATCAGTGACACCCTAAAGTGGGATGAGTTGAATATTCTGCCTAGTTTTGATTTCTTAAATTAGCACATCCTGAATACACACACAGAGACCATTTGGAAACAAGAATACTGACTGCTTAATTGCTTCAGTTACTGCCTAAAATTTTGGCCTTCTGAGATTTCAAGCTTTTTTACAATTAAACTTGTATGTTTTATCTACAGCTAATCTTCCAGCTGATTTATTATTCTCTGTTCAGACTATAAACTCTCTACACTAAGAGCTAGTATATATGGACTTTTAAAAAGTCATTTTTGGAAAATGAGCAGATTAAAAATAAGAATTGCTGCAAGAAAGGAGAAATGTCAATTAATTATTTGACAGAAAATTAATTAGTAGCTTTCAAACAGTGTAAAAATGGTTGTGGTTTATTTGGCTCACATCACACTGTTTACCTGCAGCCTGTGTTCCTCAACACAGGTGGATGTTTGTTTCTGGTTCCTACTTGTCATGTAAAGAATCACTGCTTGTCTGTGTTTTTTAGTCTTTAATCTGTGAACTGATTATTTTTGGGTTTCATAGAGTATGTCAAACAAAAGAAGACACTTGGGGATGTCACCTTGGACTCTGAGAAACTGAGATTAACCTAATTGTTGAAGCTATTTTTGAACATTTTTTGTTGCAGCCCTACTCTAGACGTTGCATTTTAACGTCCTAATCTCCCCTCATTCTTTGTCCGTTCCTCACCATTAACACCTCTCTTCACCAGTGTCTTTCTGTCATTACAGACAGCTAAAGAAGCTGAGTGAGGACAGTCTCACCAAGCAGCCAGAGGAAGTCTTTGATGTCCTGGAGAAGCTGGGTGAAGGGTGAGTCAGTAAACTCAGTCAGACAATGAGTGACACATTACTGATAGGTGGCACCGCCTCAGTCCGTCTGCATTTAGACGGGATGTTAGTGTTTGCAATAATTGACTTCTCTTTGGTGCTCTCTCCGTTAGTCACTCTCAGTCCCTTTTGATATCTCGCTGTGTCTCAGTTTTTTCCCTCCTCGTCAACCGTGAAGCTCCTCCCTCCTCTGCTGCCTGTCACCATAAACATTGCCTCTTCATATCCTGTTTCTCAACGCTCTTCCTGTTCTGAGCGGCTGATTGACTCTGAGTCTGCATGTGTGCGTGGTGGCAGTCATTTCTACCCCAACAAGCACAACAAGATGAGCCTCCAACTCCGTCTCTGTGTAGTTTCTTTTTCCAACGTCAGCCAGTCGACAGCAGCACTGGTGTTAACGAGGCCTCCATTCATACCAACTATGTTTAAAGTTGAAATTGGAATCAGAAAGAATGCAGGACTGATATTGACATTTTGTTGTTGTCTCTTGGAAAATGGTATCTGCTTGGCATTCGGTATGGGCAGACACAAAATATTAAGTGACTTTGATCGGATTAAGAGCAGACAAACTTGATCGACAATCCCTGTTCCAGATCGACTTGACTAGTAATACATTGGCCCCAGGCTCATTCACAGGTAACGCAAACAGCTGAAACATCATGCAAGCCTTTCTGTCTGTCTCTGCAGGTCTTATGGCTGTGTATTTAAGGCAAATTATAAAGAAACAGGGGAGATTGTAGCCATCAAACAAGTCCCTGTGGAGTCCGACCTTCAGGAGATAATCAAGGAAATCTCCATCATGCAGCAGTGCAACAGGTACTTGTGAGCATGATTTGTGTGCGATCAAATGTGATTATAGTTTGGACAAAGCCAGTGCTGATGGTCTACCACTGTGGAATTATATATTACTTTAAGTTTAATAAAAGTAAGTCCCCTATAAGAGAACAGTGGTTGCATATGTTTGGTTCTATTGCAAATTTAAGGCACTTGACAATCAATGCTTTCATCTGATACTTTTGTCTGAAGTGACTAATAGGAAGTCTTGTGCTACATTTTCTGAGTTTCCTATGAGCTAAAAATCAGCTAATAGTTCCACAAAGTATGAGTGTGTTCTGCCGTTTAAATCACCTGTGTCCAAAAAGGATGCCAGGAGCTTCACTGAATTCAGCACGTTTCACTTCATTAATGCTAGTCTCCACCTTTACACATCTGCCTGTTCTCCATGGTGGTTGTAAAGTAAACTGAAAGCTTTAAACTGCACACATACACTTTTTCTATTATTTTTGTGTAGCCCTACTCTTGACTGAGACAGCATTACTGATTTTTAATGAGGTGCAATCAAAAAGTTCAGAGATTGTACCTATAAAAAGGAATGTTATCACCATCCCCTTTAAAGTAGTCTCTTTGTCCGGTGCTCCCAGTGCTCCTTTAATGCTTGCAGCGTTTCCTGTTTTGTAAGCATGTCAGGCATCTGTAATGACCGTTGAATCTCCTCCACATAGTCGTAATGGTGACCATTTGACTTGAATTTAATGTAATTTTGTCAGGGGTCACAAAAACCTTGTAACACATCTCTTGATTTTGATTGCACTCTGTCTCCTGAAACATGACAGTCACTGCTTGCATTTGTTGCACATACATGACCATCACACACTGCATGCACGTGCAGTGCTAACAGTCCCAAAAATCTTTGAACGCACCATGTTTATCTATTCTATAGGTAGTGAAAGGTAGCAGTATTTTTAATAGCTTCGATTTATTTTAACAGTGTGTGTTTAATGTCTCTGTTTTACTGCAGCGTAGTTGCTGCATTGATAGAATTCCATTTTAAATCATTTAGGAAGTGAATTTCAGACGTCACATGATCTAGGAGGGGCATGGTAGAAAACTTAACAATGTTGTAGAAAACACCACTTTAAATTTTAAGCTGTCTGAAATAAATAAAAAACAAATCCTGGGGTCTTAAACAGTTATGTCTGTGTGTTCAGTCCACATGTAGTACGGTACTATGGCAGCTACTTCAAAAACAGCGACTTGTGGATCGTCATGGAATATTGTGGCGCCGGATCAGTATCTGATATCATCCGAATACGTAACAAGACGGTAATGTAATACTCAAACACTCACTCACTTGCATGTAGTTTGTGTAGTCTGCTCTTAGTAGCAAAGAGAGGGAGACAGAAGCAACACCCTGCTTGTCATTTTGAGTGCTATGATAAGTAAGTAGTGTATTTGTATTGATGGGGCTCGATAACATTTAATGGAACCTGAATTCTAATGGGAATCCTTTCAAATACCTGCAACAAGTTAACGTCAACAACAGAGTTCTTGTTTTTCCTGCAAACACCACATTTTGCATAGAACCTGATTAAAGATGTAGCAGGTTATCATAACTCATCCCTGTCTCACTCTTTCTGCGTTTGTATGAATTGTAGCTTACAGAAGAAGAGATTGCCACCATCCTGCAGTCAACTCTGAAGGGTCTGGAGTATCTTCACTTCATGAGGAAAATCCACCGAGACATCAAAGCAGGGAACATCCTCTTGAACACAGAGGGTCAGGCCAAACTGGCCGACTTTGGAGTTGCTGGGCAGCTCACAGTAAGGCACAAAATGTTAAATGATCAATGTTTTAATAGTTTGCCTATTTAGTGATGGAAAAGCTTAAAACAGAAGGACTGTAAGGCTGCGATGAATGTGTGAGACTGGATTTAGAACACATCTTCTGCTCTCTCAAGGTACTTGTTAAGCATGAAGCTAAAACCCTAACCTAAACTACACTGGTTCAAATGTGGCTCAGAAATGTATTTTTTGTGCTTGTGTAATATGCAGTTTTTGAATAACAATAATTAAAGCTTGGTTTATGCCAGAAGTTTGCACTACACCACATACCTCTATGAAATGCCAGACCACAAGGCTTAAATCTATATTATCTTATCTGTAGATATTATGTTGTTTTGTATTTTAAATACATAGATAGAAAGCCTTTGTTACATCAGACCAAACACTGGAAGTACAGTATAGTTTAGTAAACTGGTACTGGTGAAGAAAAGATTGGTAGTTTTATTCCTGAAATTACACATTCTGATTAATTAATATGACAAACTTGGTTTAATATTTGGTGGTGCAGGTCTTTCTCTGGTCATTCAACATCAGCTTTTTACCTATCAAAATGTTATCTGACCTTTTGTTGTTGTCAAAGCTTGTTTTAAATATCTATGATGGTTCCTCTCAGACATGTTTTCTTGGTCTTCCTCTGTACCTCAGGACACCATGGCGAAGAGAAACACAGTCATCGGCACACCGTTCTGGATGGCTCCAGAGGTCATACAGGAGATTGGCTACAACTGTGTGGCCGACATCTGGTCTCTGGGAATCACAGCTATAGAGATGGCTGAGGGCAAACCGCCCTATGCAGACATACACCCAATGAGGGTGAGGAAGTGTGTGGAGTATGTGTGAAAGCCTGAATAGTGTTTGTATTCCAAGGCAAGAGGTAAAGTAAGAAAGTTCTTTAAAAGGTGAATCGTAGTATATTTGTTTAGGGGTGGGCCATGTGAATTTAATGTATTGTCTGCTTTATAAGGGTTAATGGTGCTATATGCTTTATCGGTTGCTTAACTGGTGAACCCTGGCTAGGCTTGTCTCGAGTTTCCTTCTCTGTGGGTTGGTCAGGTCACTGCTGTGGTGGTCCTGCATGCTATTCAGCTGCCTCTCCAGTCCCAACAGAGTCCACCTCCATCATCATCACTTTGGCTGCTTTTGTTCTACTCTTGGAGAGATCTACTGCAAGCTGGAGGTCCACTCCAGCCAGAACCTGCAACAGGTGCAGAGCTGGTTCATATACTGCTACACCAAGCTCTCTGAGTCTGCAGAACAGAACAGGGACGCCATAGAATCCCATCACCAGCTGCATTCCAGGTTGGTGGAGGTAGATTCTGCTGTTGGGAAAGGAGAGACTCACTGAAAAGGCAGCTGAATGAAACCAGGATGGTAAAACGGGTACCTGGCCTGCCACCAGGTAGGGAAGCACGAGGCAAGACAGGTCGAAGCTAATTGAAGTGTCAAACCAGCAGAGGTGTGAATTATGACTTGCTGCCAGGACTTTGTCAGTAATTTGGCATGCAGAGATTTAGGAGAATGGAAGGAAGGCAGGTAAAGTGTGTCACTATTGTATTGGCCTGAACATAGGACAGTATTTTTATTGTGTATAATGTTTGTATCTTATAGCATTATATGCACACCTTCATCTTGTGTGTACTGCATTGTGTTTCCTCTTCTAGGCCATCTTCATGATTCCCACCAACCCTCCTCCAACGTTTCGGAACCCGGACCTGTGGTCTCCGCCTTTTGTAAACTTTGTCAGCCAGTGTTTGGTGAAAAACCCAGAAAACAGGGCAACGGCCACACAGTTGTTACAGGTTAGACTGTTTAAAGTCCTACGACTGGACCTGCTTTATTTATAGGACATGAAGTAAAATTAACCATCCAGTATTTGATCAGAAGAAAACTGGTCCATAAAATCAAACCTAATCATTTCAGGTAACCACGGAAATTACACAAAGAGCAATCTACTGAATGTGAACACTGAAAATAAATTATAATCAGTTGCAGTTCAATGCAGAATAGTTAAAATCCACTCAACTACACATATAATTGTAAAGATATATATATTTAAGTACATTTTTCTGACTACAAATACAAAGTTTTACTTTTCAAAGCAGGACTTTAACTTACAGTGCAGTATTTTTACAGTCTGGTATTAGTACTTTTTAATTAAAGGATCTGAGTATCTCCTCTGTACTTAGTGTAACTGCTAAGGGAGAAATGGGGTATAGAATCCAAAGCCGTTGTGTGTAAAAAGTATATTTTAAAGTCCAGGTGTAGCTGTCAATATCAGGTGGGTTTTTTACACGGTTACAGTCTTTTTCTGTTAGACAGACAGACAGACAGAAGGACGGACAGATCAAGTGTGCAAATTATTACACCCATTATAATCTTTAGTTATAACAGCACATGTTTATATACACTTTCCTGGAGCTTTACCATCATCACCAAAGGCTTGAATCTTGCTGCAGTTAAGGGCCTTTAAACTGTGACTTCAGCTCCTATAGTGTGTGTCTGTGTGTCTCTGCTAGTAAGGAAAAAGGAAAATGTCTAGCCACTACTCTCTTCATCAGTTTTTTTATTGTTTCTGTCTCCACTCCAGCATCCTTTTATTAAGTCAGCAAAGCCCAGTTCCATCCTCAGAGCCCTGATCACAGACGCCATGGAGATTAAACTGAAGAGACAAGAGGAGGCAGAACAGAGAGAGCAGGATGCAGAAGATGATGACAACTCGGTAAGACTTGAAAAATTCTAACATGTGAAGAACGCTGTTTGGCCCGAAGTGTTCAAGCACTAAAGTTGAGGCTTGACAAGACTTTCTTTGTGCCTGTGATTTTGATAAAATAGTGATCTGCCTCCAACCTACAATGTCATCAGAATATCATCAACCTCTGTTGCACATTCACAAGCCTGATTAAACGTTTACAAAGCAAGTGACTGGAACTGGAGGCACATTTAGGCCCCTTTACTGTCTTCCTGTCTATTTCAGGATGAGGACGAGGTTGACCAGGGGACGATGGTGCGGGCAGGAACAGGTGATTCAGGAACCATCCGGGCAGCCGGTTCATTAGCAAGTTCACTTGGTGGCACAGCACGGACTATGATCGAGCATGACGACACGGGAACCATGCAGTCACAGCTTGGCACCATGGTCATCAACTCTGACGATGAGGATGACGAGGAAGCCGGTACTATGAAAAGTAAGTTCCTCACACCACAACTGTGATCGATTAGGGCTGTGCAACAAATAGAATTAATTTGGTTAATGCTTTTTATTCATCAGTTAACTTAATTTTAATAGTGTGGTAATAAAAACTAAATTAAATTGGTATTTGGTGTGAGCACCCTTTGCCTTTAAAACAGTACCAGCTCTGTTTGGTTGGTAGATTTTTCCAAACTTCTTTTTCCAGAACTGTGCATATATTTACCTCATTAGTCCATTTGCCTGCTATTGCTTTTTAGTTTTAGATTTGCTTTTACAGCCATATCATTTAATTTGCAGCTCGAAAACACATTTAAGTGTGCAGTACCTCTTGCATTTCTTGGCTGAAATATACTAGTCTGACTGAATATCCAAGTAGTGCTAATAATGAGGGTGGTGGTAGTAGTGGTAGTGAGGAAGATGAATATGTCTGACGATGAGGATTTGGCTCCCAGTTTACTCAAAATCATTTAAGAGGAACCGACTGATGAGGAACATGCTGGCACTATTTGAAAACAAAGTTACTCTTTGAAATCCACCGTAAGTCCAACGTCAGAAAAATGAAACTTCTTGTTTCAGATTTGATTTGTGTTCACTTTAATTTACACCACTTACCGATGAACTGTTTCGAGTTGCTCTAGTCATATTAAACATATTACTGGACAAGGTGCAGCTGCAGTTGAGCACTGATGGCCACCAATAGACAAATAAAACATAAAGGTTGATGTGGATGTTCTTTATGCATGTTATGTGGCAAGGCATGATCCATCTTCACAATCCTCAGAAAAGTGCAGCTGTAGAATTTCTTTAATAGAGAATTCTAACAATGAATCTGTCATCCACAAGGGGGCATAGTGTGACCATCACTTACCTGTGAATTCAAGAATCTGTGTTGTGGTTGTGTGACACTACTTTATCATCTTACACATGCAATGACCTTATTGATCCATCTGAAACTGTGATTAATGACTTCCGTTTGTGTTTTTTTCCCCTCAGTTTTTAATAGTAACACAACTGCTTGAAGAACCGTAACTATTCTGAGAGGTACAGGTCATGAACTCAGGTCCTCAGCACCAGACCTACTGGTTTTCTGTGGCGTCAAGTAGTTTTTTTCTTCCTGGTTGTTTAAGAAAAGTTGTTTTTCTTTTGAAGGGCACTTCATCTGAATGTGTTTCCTTTAGAGCCCTTAGCATTAGCAAGATTTGCTAAATTTGCTAAATTCTCAGAGACGTGGCTCATCATCCTGTAAGTTAGTCCCTCAAACATCTAAAGGTGGTTTAAACCGCTTGACTTCTCAGGCAGAGGTCATGATCGGGTACAAGTTGCAAAGTTTCATCTTTGTTCTGTTTGTAGAGGCAAATACTCTCATAGAAACGGCAGTTGTGTCTGGTTTTATTTACACATTTAACTATTAGTTTCACCATATCAAGATTTTTTTTTTTTTGTGACATTTTTGCCTTTATTAGATAGTGGCAGGGACATGCAATGACATGCAGCAGGGATACTCACCTGACAACATTGGTATGTGTGTGAACCACTTGACTTGTCAGGTGATTTTATTAAGATTAAGGTTTTATTTGCCAGAGAGACCTGAGTACAGAACGTACAAAGAAACACAGACCAAAAAGAGCATTCAACATCAGACGCAGTCACAGTTGTTGCAGTGAATACATTAACTTCTGCTGGATTGTCACCTATTGAGAGATATGATAGTTGCTGCATCAGTCTGTTGGAGTCTATTTGCAGTGTGGGAGTTGGAAGCGTTGGATGCATTGGCTGCTTTTGGAAGGGAGTCTCAATAAGAGTTGGCCTCGGCTCAACAGCGCTGCCTGTCTGTGGGTGTGTTTTATATGTTTGTTTTTTTTACGCAAAGAATTAACCCCAATGAGACACTACAGCACAGCGAGTTTGAATGTTTGTGTATTTGTTGTGTGATTCCTGTAATGCTCAACCCTGAGTGTCTGAACACCACCAGAATATTTCCTGATGAAAACAAAGGTACTATGTAGGTTTATGTCAGGGCTGCTGCTAAAGACAGCGTTTCTATCAGTTCATGTAAATGAATTATTTTCCCTCCAATAATCAATTCTACCATGTCATTTAAGGTTTATTTATTTTAGAGTTTTGAGTTATGGGAGTGTATTTACCAGCTGCAAGGACAAAAGATATTAAAAAGCTCCCCTTCTTCTTGCTAACAGATAGACAGCACACATGACTTTTCTGGTGGTGTTATCTTCCAGAATAGCGCCTGTGCGTTTTCTCAGGTACTTGTGCATTATACTGTGCTGCTGAGTGATGCCATTCTAACTTTACATAGTGCACAAATCACCTTTTTATTCTGTGATATCTGAAGTAGTTTCTTTCTTACTTTCTTAATCCTTGGCTCTTCAAAGACTTCTACACTATACTGAGTTGGACTCTGCTGCTGCTGCTGCCATTTTCTAAAACTGGGGTGTTAATGATTGATTGTTATTGATTAATTGCAATTGGAAACTGAATCAATTAAAACTAGGAAGACCTGTATTTGTGAGGCGAATACGTATTTGGCAATTTTGCTTGGCAAAAACCACAACCCGGCACATTGTAGCACTTTACATGAGGTGTTTTTAATTTCTGTATATCCTTTTTGAGTAATAATGCAGGAAAAACCAGAAACCTTGACCTTGAGCCAAGGTCAAGGTCACACATTGAAAGCCAGTGTTAAATGCTGTTCAATGATACCAGTATGAGCACTGTACCTCAATGTGTTGCCAAGTTGTAGGAAAAAATGCATTTTTTTGTATTATTTGTGACGTCATGAACTTTGACCCCTACCGATCTTTTCACTGGTAGGTCGTACAGCTTCAGTCCCATGACATAAAATACTCCACTTGAGCTAAGCTGTTCAAAAATGTAAGCGTGGAAATTGTACGATAATTACTCGTGGAGATATAGAAAAATTAGTTTTTTGACACTTGACACGACCTTGACCCTGACGTTGACCTTGACCTTGACCTTTGAGGTCTGAAAAAGGTTGACTGCACATCCTTGGCATTGCCCCTATCACATGGCATAACTGTCATTAGTGCTGCATTAATAGCCTAGGAGGAGTTCCAGGATAAAGAAGTTGCGTAAGAAAAAAAAAAAATTCCGATGGATACAATGTATTTGGCAATTTTTGAAAAATTGTCAAATACAAATGTGTTAGCTGATAAGGCAGAAGACGAGAGACATGTATGTCAAATGTGTAGTAGATTAACTGTAGTTCCTGATTATGCCTCGAGGTGGAGCCTCTTCAGTGAGAGTGCATACAACAACTGTACCTCTCTACTTTCTAAGGCCAGCGTTATTCTTTTTTGTGTTCATGAGTTCAAAGGCTTCACCAGATGTAAATCACGTGATCCCTTCGAGTGCATGAAAGTCCACGCAGACTCCTCTGTGGATCTCTGCCTGCAGCCCAGAATTTGTGTCCATGAGGCGACTATGCTACAAGGGCAGTAGTGTACATGCATGAAAAATATGAATCTGTCATAGCAATGGTATTCTCCTAGCAGACTACAAGTGGACCAGATATTAGTATAATAATAACAACTACACGACCATGGGTGTCTGTAGCTGTCCGTATAATCAAGCCATAACTGCTAACTGTAGGAGTCATGTTGATGTACTTTGCAGTGGCAGCCATCTGGTTTAGCTAGCTACCTGAGACTCATGCTAATGCTAAGCTAGGATTTTCAAAACGCTAGCACATGCAAGGAGCTCAGTAAAGAAAATTTAAAGGTGCAGTAAATGCTGAAAGAATTTCTCGACTGATAAAGTTTCTACTACAGTATTTGTTAGTTTTGTTCCTGTGACACAGCTGATTCTAGCATTGGATGGATTTTGTCAGGTCAATTGTTGAACATTATTTAAATTAAGAACATCATCGACAATTAAAACATTATTTTTTATGTTTTAATTTGCATCTGAAGTGACCTGGTGTTTACCTTCAGGCAAACATCTTGTGTCTGTGGTTGAAAATGCTTTTATCAGCATGTGAAAAACTACACCACTGTACTTTGTTAATTTCAATTATTGATTGTTAACAGAAAGGTTAAGAAAATTTTTGTTAATTTGCATCCCACACTCCCATACTTTCACAACCTTGGCTCGTTGGAAAGTTAGACACTGAACTGACTTTGACTCTGCTGCAGCCATCAATTTCTAAAGCTGTAAAAATGAGCAGCTATGTAGTGATACTGGAGCACAGCGTTTGTTACAGTCATTAATAACTGATCCCCCACATTATGCCATACCATCTCAACTCCTACACTACATCTAATGAGATTTATGTTTAGGTCAACGAAGCTTGGTTACATTTACTGGCACTGACAGAAATTAGCAGCATTTGGGTGCTCACTGGGGTAATTTGTCATCCTGCAGTAATCTGGAGCCACAGTGTAATGAGCGGTCTGCAGAGAACCAACAAGACTTGACATTTTCACTGGTTAATGATGCCAAATTAAATATATACACACACACATATAGGATAGCAGGTTGAACAGAGTGATGGACACCACGCACACGAACGTGAGACACTTGATATGCACCACTGATATAACAGACAGCCTTCCATGAGACCTACCGTGGATGGGAGTGCATGCACAAACACAGTCATTTGAGTGTTTTACCTTGTCACGATCGCAGCTTGTAAATCTCATCAATACAAACACACACATGCGGTGTCTCCTGTCTGATGTCCTCCTATTGAGTTACTATAGATCTCCTCTGCCAGCAGTTTAAACTGCATTAACACAGGAACATTTAGAGTTCATAATTACATTAGAACCCTGATATCGTATTGTGTGTTTGTGTTAGTGTGTGCATTTCTGTTGCGTCTTCCGATGCCTGAGCTCCTCGTTCAGTGTGTGTGTGTGTGTGTCTCAAACTAATGACCACGGTCTGATGCTGAAGGGGCCCTGAGGATCTAGATAAGACATTAGATCAGATATTGATCCTCCTAATGGTACTGAACAATAAAAAGCCTTTTAATTTACACTGATTAGCCACTAACCATTGCTCACTAGAATCCATATCAGGAACCTCTTATTCTCTTCTGCACTACTGCTCTGACTCAGTCATGATAATAAATACACTATTGTTTTGAGCAGGACATTGAACTCAAAATTTGCCCCTAAATCTGGTCATTGTCGATATTATAGCTACTCTTTGGATTTTTGGTGCATTTTTCTGTCTGTCAGCTAACGTGTAAGCTTGTTTCACAGTCGTTTTTAGAAAGTATGTCCACTTGTTGGGTCTAGCTTCTCATGTGGTAGTAAACCGAATGTCTGTGGGACAGATTGATTTGACTTCATGGGTATATTCCTCTTTTAATCAACCTTTTTCTAGACGGCGTGATGAATCAATGAATTGAGGCAAGCAACTAATGAAATAAATGATTAGTTGTAGCCTTTGATCACACATTCCCACATTGGTATTTACAGCAGTTAGGTTTTATATGGAAGCTGCATTTTTGCGTCCGTCTGTCTAATGTAAAACTGGGGCCTTTTTATGGATCTGCCAGCATATGCTAGTGTTTTTAAAGATTACATCAGAACTACTATTTACGGACTGTGTTAGCTAAAATGCACAGGAAGCCTAATTCTCTGCAATAGTGTCATTGAAATGTGCCAGAAGTCACCAAGTGTAGGCTTTCATGCCCTTGGTCACCCACATCTGGCTACTTTTCCCCCACTGGTTGGCTACTCAGTATCCTTGTGGAAAGTCCTGATTTATTAGAGCAAAGCTTGTGATATATTTTGAGGATTTTATTTCAAAATGTGAGAGAAAGTCATCGAAAGAGACAAAGACACAAAACAGGTAGATGCAGTTGAGACATAAGTCATTTTTCCTTCTGTCTTCTTATTAAAATAGATTTTTCTGTCTCTCTCAGCCGTAACAAATGTCCAGTCTTCCAACGTTTAAATGCTTTGCTCTGTGAGAAATACCGTTTAGCTGTTTCTGCAGTTTACATGTATTTAGCAACTTAAACTAACAAACTTTGTACTGGAACAAAACAATCATGTGTTTTCTTAAAGCCTCTTTGCAAAGAGCCTCGTTAAAAAAGACCGAAGAGCTCTTTGTCGCTGCTCGTCTCTCACAGCTGTTTATTTATTAAAGTTTAATTTTGTTGCAGCAGATGGCAGTCCTCTAGAGTCCCCTCTGGTTTGGTCTTTACTTTCAGTTCAAACTGTGTTAAACCTGTATGTTGCTAAACTTTTGGTTTACGTTCATTCTAGTTTCGGGGCTGCAGCATTTTGTGTGGCTCAGTGGTGGGAGCCCAGTGTTAATCAAAATTATATTTAGTAGCTCAGTAGACAGAAGTTTTCTAGTGAAACTCATTAGCTGACTGGTTAGTCGTTGGTGATTACCATTCTACAAACAAACTATTGTCGTTTTATGTGTTGAAATAAACTGAAGTTATCCTTCAACACGAGGAGCCGTCGGCTGTGTTAGGGTGATTTTACTAGCTTAACTTAGCTCTCATCTTGATCATCATTCCTGCTGTGTCATTTGATATTATAATACTTACAGATTTTTAAGATTAGATCAAGTCCTATCAATAGAAAAGATATCATGGATTATGAATTGTTATGCTTCTACATTTGTCTCACCACAGAGTGCTGGCAGTAGAGATATCTTTTTATAATTGTGTAGGAGGGGTTGTCTGGAATCTGGCAGTATCAGAATCGTGATGGTGGCCTACAGTATGACTTAGCAATCTGAAAAAATATGTGCCTAGTGTCTGACAGAAGTAACTGTCAGTGTTTCATTCACTTCAGTGTGCACAGAGTAGCCTACTTGCAGAGGCGCCAAACCAGATCAGTGTTTGTTTAATTTGTCTTCATAATGCCAGTCTTTGTTATGTGCAGATATGTGACCAGAATCATTACAAAGGTTTCACTGTTGAAGAACTCGTATCTGAAGATTGTATCTATGATTAATTTTGATGTTAACTCCAAATTATTTTTTTTGCCAACCATTAGTGGTACAGTTTCGATTTATATTTGCTGCACTATAATAAGTACTCAGAGAGCCATTCAGCTGAGCAGGAGGGACCAGAATTTGGACAAAAAGGGCATCCGTCAGGTTCTAAGGCTTAAACTTTTAAACTTCTACCAGGCAAACAAAAATACTGTTCATACTTTTTAGCCCTATGAATTGAAACACTTTGCTGCAGTCACATTTTTACTCACTGTAGGTTCATTTTTCACTGCATTATAAAGTCCTGCACCTCTGTGGAAACAATATAACCATGGCTGGAAGTAGAGAGAAGTCAGAAATGTCTTCTGTACCATACTTATGTGACCATAACTCATAAAACGAAGAAAAAACAAAGTTGAGTTTCTTCTATTGTGCAAAAATTGAGAAAACTTGAAGTCAACATCCTTTACGTTGTTCTTAGCAGCCCCATGTTCTGTAGATGTTTTACTGTTTAGATTTTTATTTAGTTTCCATACTTCTCTCGTCCCCTGTGCTCTGTGTAAACACATCCTGTAGTTCAGCTGAAAACTAAGTTTTTGTTAGGTTACTCTTATCACAGCATCATCACTAATGATTTCACAGTTGTGTCAAGGAGTGCAGAATTTTCTGGGTTTTTTTTTTAGAGAACCCAGTTAAAGCAATTTCTTTATCTTTTGCAAATTTTTAAATGAGACATGTAGAGTAAAGTTGATTTTGATTAAATCTAATAATTCCTTTGCAGTCTAACATATATGCTTTCAGAATATAGAAAAAAGTACCTAAACGTGACAAGGATCTTTTCATTAAAGGCGGCATAGGAGTGATAGAGGGCGTCAAATGAATTACTCAAAAAATCAATCTCATGGCTTTTGTTACAGCTCCCTTCATTTTTTTTCATCTGTCTCCACCATTCACAGATCAGACAAATGATGGGAGAAAAAAGGTGGAACATTAAATTTTCAGTTCAAGTCAGTTTTATTTATGTAGTGCTAATTCACAACATGTCATCTCATAGCGTAACATTAGGGGTGGGAATCACAAGGTACCTCACCATACGATACAATACGCGATACATGGCTTGTGATATCGATACTATCACGATACTGCAATAATCAATATATTGCAAGACAATCACGTAACGATACATCACGATATCTATAACTTAACTGTCGCCTGTGTGCTTTACTTTTGCGTGGCAGTTCTTGCATATGGCATAGTCTTTGTCCAGCTTGCTTGTTCCCTCCATGTTGTGAAATGGGTCCACACTTTAGACTTAAATGTGGATGGGGCGTCTCTTATGGTAGCGTTGCTGTCCTCCATTATACCTGTACAAACTGTTCTTGGGCCAGTTCATTTCAACTCAAGTCTCCCTCATTCATGTGATAAACGCCACCATGTGGAGACATTAAGTAGTGACGCTGGGGAATCTGGCAGCTGGCAGTGGAATCTGGCAGGGTTTAGAGCGCCTTATTATATTAATTAAAGTATCGATATTTGGCACTAGCGTATCGTTACTCGTATCACACGAGGAGGGACGACGATTTGTCACTGTATTGATATTTTTTCCCCACTCCTATTTAACATAGTATAGGATATATAATATAGCATTCACTTGCACACTGGGAAAAGGTCAAATAAAAGTATTTGTGCAGCTTCTCTCTCTACGTTTCTTCTCTCACTTGTTCCTGTTCTACTTGGTTCCTATGGTAGTCTCACTTTCTCATGTCACTCACCGCTGTTAGTTTGTTTAATCAAATATATGCATTTAAAAAGACTCAGTTGTGGTCCAAGATGTGGATGTTGTGGGTCGAGGTTGGTTTGAGTATCTTTTCAAAATATTGTTTATTTAAAGCAGGATTTTTCCTCCTTAGAGGGATATTTGGTACTAAAACAGGTTTTATCCAGCACTAAAGATAAATCTAATAAATGGTTATGAGGAATATGCATAGATTTCTCTCACATTACTGTACAGGGCTCAGTCATGGGTATTGTCGTGTGTAGTTACCCCCCAAAGACCCAGTCTGAGCCAGGAAATCCTCAGCTAAAGTGTGCGTAATGGATGTTACAAAACTTTTTAACTTGAACCATTACCTCCACTAAACTTGCGAGATCCGACAGCTTAAATGATCAACTGCTGTTGAGGTTTGGATTATTTTTTCCCCCCTCCATCCGTCTGAAGTGGAAAATCATGTTTGAAAACCCCAAATGGTTTGTTAGCACGTTTAAATACTTAGAGTCTAACACTTGCTCAAGTTGTGTCTGTGTGGATTCTGGAAGAAGTCTTTTAAAGCCGAAACTGCCTTAACACTTCTTAAATTGAGTTGCATAACAGACAGATCAGCTGAAAAAAGGAAGGAGGTGCGGCACCTTTCCCATCTCTGAAACTGGGAAATTAAGATGTTAAATAAATATAGAAAAAATATATCCTTCTTTAATAGCAGTATGGACATTCACAGCTTAAACCTGTCTTCTTGTGGATATGACATACACTAATGATCACAGTTGTCAGCACTAGTGACAGAAACATAAAGATGTGTACATGAAGAAGTATAAATAAACACTGCTCGCTAGTTTGCTTTCCTCCTCATGGGGTTGGCATGACAACCAACGAAGCACAGCAGGTCACAGCTTATAGGAATGTGCAACACAGTTGGAAAAAGTCTTTGGCATGTCAGATAATTGCTCAAGTTACCAAACAACGCTGGATACCAAACTGAAATCAAAGCGACATTAGATCATGCTTTTTATGTGTTTGCCCTTCTGTCATCTGATAATGTTGAAAAAGCTCCATATTGGGGAAACTGAGGCTGCTTTCTTTAAACAGTGACTTTTCTAGGGTCTGTGCTCTTGGCAGCTTAATCCAATGTGGAGGCACCTGGCAGCTGAAACAGAGAATAAACAGTCATTAATTCTTCTTGGGGGGACACTGGTCTTTAAATCGATTTTGTGCTTGAATGAAAACAAACTACAAAGCCACAAGAGATGAGCCCATGAGACGTTTGGCATTAATCACCATTACCAAGTACCAAAAAAAAGTTTTGTAAAGAGATGGATTGCTTTATTGATTGTTGGGGTGTTGCATTTAGACCACTAGGAGGCAGACACACAGTGAAAACTCTGACATATTGTCAGTTTATCAACTAATATAGTGCCTCAAATTTTTTACAGCAATGCATGACCAAGAAATGCAGAACTAATGATGCAGCTCTACAGTTAATGCACAATAAAAACAAGAATATTTTTAATGCATTTGTTTTATGTAGAACTTTTCCAGGCACATAAAGACGCTTTACATTGCATTATTCATTCACTCCATACTCAATGGTGATAAGCTACGTATGTAGCCACAGCTGCCCTGGAGTAGACTGATGGAGGTGAGGCTGCCAGTCTGCACCATCGGCCCCTCCGACCACCACCAACCACTCACTCTCACACTGCATCCACCCAGGCTTCCTGGTGTTCCCTCATGGTCTCCCATCCAGGTACTGACCAGGCCCAGCCTCGCTTAGCTTCCGAGATCTGACAAGATCGGGCTTCCACAAGGCGGTATGGACGTGTGATTATCGGACAGTTGTGTACATAGTACATCATGAAGAAGCAAAGCAGCTCAAGCTAGGTTCACATCCAAATGTAACACAAAGCTGAAGGAGGTTTTGAGAAAATCAGCAAAACAAAATGCAATTTTCTGTGTTTCCATCCAGGGTAGTAGATATTTCTACAAATGACGGGCTTATTTAAGACACTGCTCTCCACCTCCATTGATTGTAAAACCAAATCTTTTTGGGGAATATTAGTTATCCCTGTCTGATAGCTTCAAAGAGCGTTGAAGCTTTTGTGGCAGCTTGTAGTGGTGCAACAATTTGCTAAGATGCATTATGTTGATTAGTTGTTTAATTTGTCACCCATCCTTACAGATATTTAATTTTTACAGGCTTTATCTAATAATCCCGTTAAGTGCAATGAAAGGATACTCTCAGAGATTCATTGAATTACCAGCTGTGGCTCAGCAGCCTGCTTTCAGAATTGCTAAATTTGCTTCTTAGATAGAATCTGTGCTGCCAGGCTACTCAGAAATGTATCCATGTGTGGGCAGGGATGTGTAACCCAATTAAATGAGGTCTAAGTGGCATAATGTGTGAAAGTACACTGACCTTTTGATAGTTTTAAAACTTCTGTTGACAAACAGAAACTACCCTGTTCAAGTGCCAGTAAGAGCAAAATACTGAAACCCTACCAGCTCCTGGATTCTTATTGTTTACTATTTTTAGTGAACATAAACATGAGATTTAAATCCCTTCACATCATAAATATCAGGATTTTTTTTATCGTATCAGCAACTGTAAGACATGAGTAATGATCAAAATCCAAATATGTCTTTGGTCATTGCAAGTTATAACAGCTCTACATCATCCTTCTGGCATCCCAGTTATTGCTTGTCCATTAATACAGCCTGATTACTGGCCATAAATGTATTAAAGTACCCACATAAACCAACTCCAGTTCCCTTTTTATGACACCAGAGTGAGTAACATGGGGCTGAATGTCTCAGAACAGTACCATGTTGCTATAAATCTGTGAGTAATGTCTGACGTAATACAAATGAGCAGTGTACAGGTCAACCTGATGGACCATAATGGAAAGCTGAGAATGGGAATTAGGGGAAGTAATAAGTGTTATCACAGCGATCAGAGTTGCTGTATGTGAACACCCTGCAGGAGTGGAAATGTTGGCCTCTGTAACACCACAGCAGCAGATTAAAGCCATGAATCAAACGCTGATCTGCACTGAGGATGGGCTCATTGATTTGCCCTTCTAGTGGACTCGCCCGGGTGAAATTGGTGATACAGACGAGGCTTTGTGTCACTGAACTCCACACACTAATTGTCTGTGGAGCCTTTTAAATGCCCACAGATACTATCACATTCATGCTGTCAGTTTCACACACACACACACACACACACACACACACACACACACACACACACACACACACACACACACACACACACACACACACACACACACACACACACACACACACACAGAGTATCATTAAGCACATTACATCCCACTCATTAACACACATACCGATTCTTTTGATGATGCTGCATTGTTTTCTTATGCAGCACATGGAATGCCATGCTTATCTTAAATGCACAGAGTACTGATTGCTTCTCTTCTTTGTGTTCTCTTCAGATAGGCATATTTTTAATCTTCGTTTTGAATACCTTGTTTTATTTTCTGATCTTGTAAATTCAAACTTGACTCATGATGGGTGAGTGGTGATTCTGGCAAAAACGTATAGTAGTCATTTTATAGGCTGCAGTGTCCATCCATTCATGGTTGCTTATTTGTGTCTAGGTTGCATATAATGACAATGGGGAATTATTGTTGTATACTGCTGAGAAGCATTGAAAGAATTTGATTCAGTAACAAATAATTCAAGGTCATATCCTCCCCACTTGTTTTCCATCATACTTTGATATCTTGGCAGTATGATGGTGAAACTAGCATTACGTTTTCGTGCTGTAAACTCATGTTGACTGGTTGGTCAGTTTGCTTTCACCTGACCAGTTTCTCATCAGTCAGACCATCATGTTGCCTTCATAAGGAAAAAAGCTCTACATCAACAGCCTTTCTAAATTATTCCAGTTGTTGTTGGCTACGGGAGGATGAGACTGCCTGTCAAAAGCTACATAATGGAGACCAGGGCCCGTATTCACAAAGCATCCTAAGGCTAAAAGTAGCTCTTAGTGACGTCATTCTTAGAATTCGAGGAATTCTAAGATTTTTCTTAGAATTTTCCCTTGGTAAGATAAAAGTTATTCACAAAGCGTCTTAGGCCTTAAGAGAGCTCCTAAGGTGAGAAACAGTTAGGAGCAGGGAGGAGGACTTTTAAGGACCCTAAGACTGTCTTAAACAGACAAGATGGCAGAAAGACCGAGAGGAAGGAGAGATATTCGCTGTACGTTAAAAGACGTTAAAAGACAGCGATTTAATAACACGCTATCGGCTCGATGGTGCAGGGATGTTGTTTGTTGTTGACCTCATCAGGGATGAGTTTACTGTCCCACCCAGCGCAGTAACACAATAACTCCTGGGATGAAAGTCATCGCAGCATTGTGATCCCTGGCCACAGATAATTGCACCAATGTAGCAGTGATGACTTGGGTCTGTGACAACCCTCTGTCAGCACAGAGACCAGTCAGACCAGTCAGACCACTCAGACCAGTTCGGTCTTTCACAGCCTCATATCGTTGCGCAATTTATTAATTTCAATCTCCTCTCCTTGGGATTGCAGTACATACCAGCGCTTCTCACAGCATCACAGGACCTGCTGACAGCTGAGTCTGTGTCCACCATTACTATCAAACACATGTAGTAAAATGACCAGCATGGACAGGAAACATGACAATAAGCAAATCAATATAATCGGCATGTTAATGATGTACGTTCAAACATTTGAAGCTGGGTCACAACTAATTTAATTTTGCCGAGTTTCATCATCATGACATAAAATTAATGTCACGATTACACATTTCTGAATACAGTCCAAGTTATATGATCGGTTCATTTTACTGTCCATTCATTAGGAGGAGCGAGGAGCGCAGTTTTCTTTTGTCTTTCCCCCTTTTGTAACAACCAATCACAGCCCTTAGAAGACTGCGTCATACCTAGCAACGGGGTCAACCACACCTCCTCACTAAGATAAAAGTTTGTGTACCTCCTTGCTCAGAGTTGCTCTCAGAAACTTCCTGAATCACTCTTAAGCTAAGATTCCTTGCTAGGAATTTTAAGGCTAAGTTAGGAGCTCTCTTAGAAAATTCTAAGACGCTTTGTGAATACGGGCCCAGGTCTAACTTATTTTATGTTTACTCTAAACTAACGTATACCACAAAGTCATAGGTGTACAGTAATCCCTATCTAACTCCACAAAGTAGCGACCTTATATTTATTTTATTATCTATATGTATTTTAAGGCTTTATAAACCCTCCCTACACTGTTATTTACCTTCCCCACACTCTTATAAACACTTCCTTCGAGCACCGACAGTCATTCAGTGACCAACTAGCTCAAGTTGAAGCGGCCACAGCTGCTTTTTCCACACGTGCGACTACTTATCTGCTGTACGCTACGCATTTTATATACAATTTAAAAATCTAAAAATCTATTTTTCAGTAGTTTCTGTGCTGGATTACTAGTTCTGTTTTCAGAAATCATATAAAGATATGCAAAAACAATGCTGGTCTGCTCCAAGTCTGTTGTTGTCATTTTAATATCAAATAACCAGATTAAAGTGATCAAATGTGCTGCAAATACTAATCAATTTGAGATCCTTTCATTGGTTAAATGTTCTTATTTTATAAAGTGATGTGACTGATTGAATGTCATCTTTGTGTGCTGCAGTATAAACTGAAGTTGACTAATGTCTTCAAGTCATTTTTGCGTCTTCATTTAGAAGCCGCCTCACTGCTGCACTGTTACGCTTCATTAAATGAGTTGTGCTTTTAGCAGAATTGGTTGCGTTTACTCTTGTTATGTATTACAAAAGTAAGTCAAGTGCTTTAAGAGTGAATGTGGCTGATTAATAAAATAAATTAGAATTGCATTCCTGCTCAGAGAGAAATGCAGATCCTGCTTTTTAACATCTCTGCTAATTTAATCAAACAATGCACCATTTTAATTATTGATCAAAGAAAATTAACCGAACTACCACCAATAACTAGTAAAGGTCTCACTGGAATTATTGATTTCAGCAAATACATTTTTTTTTTCTGTAAAAGCTTTAAATCGGAGCACCTGAGTAAGTGACTCGCTGGTATTGATCAGCCGTTGTTAATGCTGATACATTATGGTAATCTTGTTCTGTGCTTATTGCTGCTTTAATAATGCAGCACTCCACTGATCCCTGAAGCAAAATACTCTTTCCCATGTTTGTTGAAGTGCAATAACCTCTAACTGTGTGAGATTGAGGGATTTGGTCAGTGCAGATGTTTGCTGATGTGCATGTTTGCACCCAGATCTTGTGGTTGCAGGACAGTTTACACACGGTGCTCTGGCTTTATCCAAACACTGATTCTAAAATATAACAATTTTCAAGTTGCGGCTCCTTCCCCTCTGCCATTGCTTAACAATTAATGATGCAGAAGACCTCATGTAAGTGGCTTAAAACTACCGCCAAGTGTATCACTTTTGTGGACAGAGCAGAGGTGAAATTGTATACTTTAATTATGATACAAGTTCACCACCCTCTTGAACCTTTTCATGTTTTATTCACCACAACAATTTAAATATTTTACAAATGACTAAAAGGAAAAAACACTTTGGTGTCAGGTTAAATAAATCAACATTGAATGATTTAAATTAAGTGCAAACAGAAGACTCCTTTTATTGTAAAACAAAAGTAAAACATTAAAAATTCAAAGGGAAACAAGGGGAACTCGGTGCATTAGTGTGAATTATTCTGCATGCTGTCATCGCAAAATACTGCTCTCTTATCACTAATCCTGATGTGACTGTTTGGCTTAGGAATGCAACATTACCCATTGCTTTAAATAAGGAGGGTAAGTGAATCAATGGAGGAGGTGAAAGGAAGTAAATTATGTAAACAATAGTGTCTCGAAACAGTCTTTAGTCTCATTACAGCAGCCATCGGTGCAGCAGCATGCACAGATAACACTGCTGTTAAAACCTGAGTATCTTCTCCTCATCTAGACATGTTTGATTCAAGCAACACAATATTCCAACCGAGTCTTCATCCTCCTGCAAGTACAGCAGTAAAGGCCTCTGTACAAGTAGTAATGTGCTTCAGTGGCCCCAGTATGCACAGTTCACTGTTGAATTTTCTTCTCAGTCACTGTCGATCTTTGGTTTGTGTGTTTTTGTGCTTTACTGTTAACCTTGGTGAGAACTCCTGTGCATCTTCTGTCGTTGAGTAAACGCTGCTGGTTGTGTGTTTGACAGGGAGAGATGAGACGATGCAGCCAGCCAAGCCGTCCTTCCTGGAGTATTTTGAGCAGAAGGAGAAGGAGGCCAACAGTCACAACGACGGAGGAGGAAGAGGAGAAAACAACGCAGACAACCGCAAACTGTCTGCTGAAGGAGATCTTGAAGTGGTGAGTTTGGAAAACGTTATACTTTATGCGTCCGCATTGAAATGAATGATCGACTGCTGGAATTTTGAATCGCACAGTGGCTCTTATTTAGCTTAAATTAGGCTTAAGGTTGTTGTAGACATGTGCTAACAGTTAAAATGCTCATTGTGTACTTCTGTATTATGTGTATGCAGGGCTCCAGACTAACTTTTTCACTGATAGCACTGGTGTGTTAAGGAATGGTGTCCTATTAATTAACATTGCTGATGAATAGCTGCCTTAATTTGCATACCCTAGTATTGCTTTACTGATAAGATTGACAATTACTTGATGTATGAAAACATCCGTCCATCCATTATCTATACACCTATATCACCTACATCTATAAGTGAGGTACAAAAGATAAGGGCGCCAGAGCTACAGAATGCCTTCAAATGATTTTTTTCTCATGTCTTCCCTCTCTCTGACCATGACTTTTCCATGGCACCTCACCTGTATGCGGCCTTGGTAGTCCGGTCCCCACCTGGTCACCCTCATAAAGTCCTCCCTAGCTAAAACATCTGATAATTGATAGACACTACAATTTACTCACTTACTTTCACATGCAGGCTAAGGGAGATGCTGCTAGGCTGTTGCAGTTCACTGAGCCAGGTGTGTCAGATGTCAGATTTATCCAGGTGAAACCTAGCGGCTTTAGCTACATACGTTGGCATCTGTATGCACAGTTTTCTACCAGCAGAGCACACTTTTAAGTTTAAATACCACAGCTGATCATGTTTACGTAATTGGGGGAAGCCGAAAGAATGGCTGTGATTATTATTCCTCTTTTTCCAGGCCTAGTACTTCACCATTTGCCATTGCATTTAAATGTATTGCTTTTTTTTCCTTCACTGGTTCGGTTGGCCTGCACCTGCACTCTGATCATCAGATGTGTCTGAGTCAGCCTCCTCCTCTCTCTCCCCATTTGTTTCTTTTTTAAATAATCAGCTGCAGATTGCTTTATCTTTGGAACACACATTCTCTAAATAGCTTGTTTCACAAAACCAGTGAAGAAATAGAAGTACTACTTTCCACCACTATAGCTAACCACCTACAAAGGAGTACAGTCCCAGCTGTAGAGGGTCTATGTGTCAGACACTGTGAACTGCAGAGAGGTGAAGTACTACACTAGTTTAGTTAAGTATGTTTCTTGTGAAGTAGAGGTTGACGCAGACACTTCTGTAATTCCCAGTCGGCAGTGTCAAACTTTTTATGGTGTCAACCTGCATTTTAGTGTATTTTATAATGCTTACATACGTGGACTTGCTTCTGCAGAATCCAACAACAACACTTACCTGATGTGTAGTGACTCTACAACTGAAACAGCAGTATTTCGAAAATGTTTTCTGCAAAATTGTGAAATACAACACAATAATGGTGGTTTTTATTTATTAATTTATAATAATAGTAATAATAAGTGATAACTAACATGGACCCATGTTAGGATCCATGTTCCATTCAGTCTGTTTACATCACACAGGACCTCACTTGTGTCTGTTTGTCAATATGTCTAAAAACAGTAATGAATTTATGGAGATTCATCATATGTTCTGGTCATATTGCGTCATCATCAGATGTGTTTTTCGTAGCAACACAGTCAGAATTGTGAACTCCTGTTTCAACCTGTTTGTGTGCAGTTTGTGTAAATGTTCTCTCTTTCTGTGTCTTTACTGGGGAACCACGTTGTGATCAAATTATTTCCTCAGGTCCAACTGATAGGCCTCCAAAGGCGTCTTGTGTAAAAAGGTTCTAGAATAGCCCGGTGTTGTTTAAATTTAAAGAGCTGGTCACATCTCTAGGTTTAGTTTAGTTGATCTAAAAAGCTGAAACATGAATGCTGAGCTCATGTGCAGTTTGACTAACTTTGTTCTCACCTTTCTGAGTGCCTTCATATTTTAGCGCAGTTAACTGATGCCTCTGTGGAAATCATATTACAGTGAATGAAAAAGCAGAGGCTGTTTGTCATGCTCAGAGACATTTAAGCAGGACAAATGACTGCTGTTGGGATTAAATATTAAATATGTGACCTTTAAATACGAGGTGGTTTCTCTTACCAGATCACCCAGCTGCCTTTGCAGCGTTGGATAGTCACAGGATGCCTCTTGCTTCTCATCTGCTGCAAAGCACAGCTGATAGTAGCCTAAATAAATATGTCTTTTGAAGCAACTAGGCACTGATTTCTTGATATTTTTGAGTATTTAAAGGAATCATTTTTCCAGAAATCATTATTAGCAGTGATGACTTTGTGCTTAAATTATGTAAAATGTTGATTTCCACAATGTTTGCTGTAGTATGTTGTCACTGACGTATGCTTTCATCTAGAAAAATAACCAGTCATGTGTGTGTGTGTGTGTGTGTGTGTGTGTGTGTATGTGTGCATTATTGTGAAGACATGTGGCTTCATAACATCTGAGGCGGAGACTGTGGGTATGTGCATCTGTGGTGTTACATGCATCTGTTGAGACTTAAATCTGTGCCACTGTGCATTTGAACATGTTGGGCTAACAGACAGTGACAGGTAACCCCTGTCTGACCCTGATTTTCACTCTTGTTTTGCTGGATCTTTAATATTGTAAGGGTTGGCTATGAAACACACATGCTGCCACACACACACACACAGATACACGGCGTCATCTTCAAGAGGTATATCACTCCTTGGTATGACCTGTGCTGTCAGATTTTATAGTTATCACACTCACTATGTGTTACCTTGAGTAAAAGGATCGTCTCAAAGGGATGTCAGCCAGAAAACAATGTGTGTCAACCAAGAGCTCCTCTAATATCATGAATTTGAGGGGACAAAAAGTAAATTAACTCAAGCATTTACAGCTGCTCTTACTACCTACCCTATGGACATTTAAGCAATATGCTTTTTATTATTGTTCATATTATTAAATATTATTATTATTATTATTATGCTTAAAATGACAAAGAAATTAACATAAAACACTAAAACGAAAAACTACATCAAAAATATTTCTCGTTTTGCATTGTTTTTACTCACTCATTTTCACTGCAATAAAAAGTCACATAACAGACAGCACAAACAGCACAACCATGGTTAGAAGTAAAGAGAACTCACAAATGTGTTTTAAAAAGTTCTTAAAAATTGAAGAAAATCTACAGGTGTTACAGATTCTGGGAAACAAAATGATGATTCCACATTCTATAGATATTTCACTACTCACTGGTTTATTTTGTGTCCATACTCGTCTCCTCTCTGCTCTGTGAAACACTGCCTGCAGTTCAGCTGACAAGTTCCTGAATTTCTATCACATGACCGTTGGTCACAGCTGACATTCTAACTGCTTCCTGGTTGCGTCAGGGTGCACAGAATTTTTTTTTCTGGTGCAGAGGGTTTAATTTTGGTAATAGTTTAATGAGATGTTTAAGAAAAGTGATTGTGTTTCAATGTGATGATTTTAGGCTTAGATTTGGTGAATTTCCCTGGCTGAACAGCCCTTCACACATGGTTAGTTTAAGGCCTATTGGAAAGTTGAAAATCTCAATACTCTCAATGCGACAACAGTTTCCAGCTCTGGTAAATGGTGCAATTTTGGTGTATATTTTTAAAAGATGACATGCTTGGGGGGTTTAGAAGGTTAATATGCTGCAAAAACTAGCTTTTCTATTCTGTTTAGTGGGAGTGTAACTTTACACAAAAATCACGTTTCAGTACATGTCTCAGTAGACAAGTCACGGTTCGGTTCGGTAAGGAATCCTCTGGAGTCGACGGATGCGCCGGCGCTTCAAAATGACATGACTGATTTAAGATGCAAGACGCCTCGCTGAGTCTCCGTTTCAACTTGTGTTGAAAGTCTGAATTTCAAACTATCTACCAGTTTCTGAATTGTGTTGATTGGCCAAGTAAAACCAGAGTTATGACAAATAATAAACGCCATACTTTTTTTCACGTGTGGAGCTCCTTACGGCTTTCGTCTTGTCCACTTGTTTTACTCCTTTTTCATACTTTACCAGAAAAACCCAAGTGATCCCAGACGGGTAATTTTATCAACAGTGGAGCGTCTTCCAGCTCCGGCTTCTTGCTGTTAGCATTAGCCATCCCATTCATTAGCCATACGTCACAGAAACGCCAGCAGGAGAAAAAAACGGTCCGTCACATCCTGTGTTCCCCTGGAAACTCCTACTTGTTTTTAGTTCCGCAACTGCAAACAAGTTACTGTGCGACTGTGAGATGGAGAAGGTCCACCACCACTGTGGGCACTAGGAGGTTTGCAATTAAAACAGTTCTGTACATTGGTCATTCTTAATAGTCTTAAAGTTTTCATACCGCGGTACACCTCTGTACCAAACCAAAAGTGCCTGTGCTGAACAGTTTGGTACAGTTCAGTGTATTGTTACACCCCTATAATGTAGAATATTTATTATTTATTTAGACTAATAAGGCTGACAGGTAGAGTGCACTCAGAGCTCTGTGGCCCCTTTAGTTCATCTAGAGATAATGTGCAATTTTTTTTCTTCCTGCGACCAATGATGTGGCTGAGGAGGAGCTTTTAATCCTGTCGACCAAGATTTTCTTTCTTGCATTGTGCTGTTGTCTATCTTTTGTGTGTGTCATTCTCTTTAAAAGCTGTGTGATAGCTTTTGAAGCATGCGGTTAAGTGAAAGGGATTTGCCTGTTTTGTCAATATGTCTGTGGTGTAGAAACATGCTGATTATGCACAGAGACAGCAGGACCTAATGGCAGTGGAAGTGAAACATAACATACCTGTGTCCATTTAGAGTATCAGGCAGCTTGGTAGAAATCAAACAGGCTTTACTTGACGTCTCAAATCCCACTCGGGGGGGGGATTTATTGTTCCATTAGACTTGCAAATGTGAGGATAAAAGCTCATTTCTTTTAGAGTCTTTAATACGTCGAGGCAGCTTGTTGACAGCTTCATGCTGACTGTGTTTAATTTTAGACATGTCTGCTCTGCTATTTTTGTATTTTGCTATCAGATGTTTGTTTAATGTGTAGTTATCCAGGACAGTCATGCTGGCTGGTCATCAGTTTGTGGCTCACAAATGCATTTTTTTTAACCTTTAGGGCTTCATTTTACCATTGAAGGACCACTTGTCTCTTTCACAAGTTCTCTTACTCACTTTCCTGTTAAATCATGTTCTCAGTCCATGATAGATAAAATTTACGTGTGTATTTGGCTGCCTTGCCTTAATATTTACTATTTAAACTGTGGCTTTAGCTTCAGCCCGTTCAGCGGAGTGACAATGCAGCATAGAACATGCGATGTGAAAGCACTAACCTACATTATTCATGGGAAGCAGACATTGAACAACCAGGCTCCGCTCCTTTCTGTGCTTTCTCCTTTTCTAACATTTTTTTCATCCTGTCTATTTTTATTCTTTACTTATTGGTTTTCTCGTCCCCTCCCCGCAGCCTTTTTCCCATTCTTCATCTCTGCTCAGAAGGAGACCACAGTCTTGTCTAACACACCCTGACAGAAGGTAAATTCTCAGGATGGAGGCTCGGCTATTAATGAACCCATCACAAATCACATGTTCTGTCATAGTTTAATGGTTAGACATTCGCAAGAGACCTGTCATCACGTATTTCATTTCCTGACGTTGTTTTTAGCAGCGCATCTATAACTCTGAGTGGTTTTCATAGAGACTTGAATAGAGCTCCTATTGGAGACTCTCCTGGTTTAGTGGGAGTTTGCATTAAGTTAGGTTAAACTCTTCTCTGTGTCGGAACCTTTTTAGTGTGTTTTTTTTTCTCCCAAATTATTCATCACAACATGCAAAGTCGATTTCCTTTCCTTTGCAGAAACCAACATCTTCTCGTAAATGTTCCTGTTCCTCACTAACACCACCAAGTGTTGCCTTCAGCAAGCTAAAGGCAAGAGATGGGAAAATATCCGCTGTAGTATCTAGTAGTGTGATGGCCTTTAGTTAACCTGTGGTTCATACGGATGCCCACCCCCAGTTTGTCACACGTGAACCGCGGAGTAATTGCAAAGTTTAACCATCATGGGGTTATGTGTTGTGAAACTGTTGCCCTTTTCTGTTTAGAGTAGCTAGAAGTGCTCTCAGAAGACACAAACCTCCACCAAGGCTCTCTCTTTTAACACCAAAAACTCAGCTGCTGGTTCTCCTCTCTAAGTTTCATGAAATTCAGTCTCTCTTGTAGTTTTTGTGTAATCCTGCTTCCAGGTAGTGGTGTGTTTTTGGCACCATTTGTCTAAGTTATTCCACCTCAAATCATCCAGTGAAATTATGGGGTTGGAAGATGAATAACATGCCCATATATATATATATATATATATATATATAACTGATTTCTTCGTTATATTTGGAGAATATTTTTGAATCTCCAGAACTCTGTCCTGTTTGGATGAGACTACAGTATTTTAGTTTTTAATGCAACTTGTCCTACCTGCTCAGTCAGGTATGAAAGTTAAGTGAAAATAACTTTCTTTTAATATTTGTGACTATGTATGTCAACTTATTTAGTTTTATATTATTGAGACATGCAACTACACGTGTTTGAGAGAATACCTCTAGTGTGCTTGTGCTTTATAATTTTGTAATGTGTACTAATAGATGGGACTGATAATTTCATATATTTCACCCATAATCAGAGATTATCTGATCTACTTGTCCAATATTGCCGATACATTGATGAGAAATTGCAGTTAAAATTTCAGGCGTTTCTATGTTGTGGACCCCGAGATGCACTGTTTCAAATTTCAATTAGCAAAAATGGGCTAAAAGTCAGTCGACTGGCATTTTTTAAAAAAGCGATCTTGGAGTGTATTTGATTTAGATAAAGATAAAAGTTTACAGATTTCTTTTAAAATAGCCATATTTTGTCCTGTAAAATTTTCAGGTAAATCAGAGATGGTTGAGCAGACACTGGTCCAACACAACTGGTCTAATGATTTGACATCGAAAGACCCCTTTTAAACCTCGGCGCGGAATCGCAAAGAAGCTGTGTGGTTATTTTTGGGGCATTTTATTGTTGTTGTGGACTCAAAAGCCACAATATAATCTCAAATCTGACTATCAATTTGTGAATACAACAGAGATGGTACCTTACTTTCTGTACCAACATGTTCATTCATGTGGGCTTGTGTTTGTGTCCATTTGGAAGTTCAGTGTTCACTGTTTTAGCTCCGTGTTTGGTCTCCACCAGCTCCTGAGGGAAATATCCGGCTCTTTACCTCCTAAATGCTCCACTGTGTTCACCAGCTCATCTCTGACTGAGTCTGTCTGCAGTGTGGTGTTGAGCAGCTTGTGTTCAGTGGCTTTATAGAGCATTTTCTTAGAAAACAGCTGCATCTGAAAACAACGCTCATCAAAACATGAGGCAAAACAAGAAGGTTGTAGACCATGAAACCAAAAGGATGGAGACAAACAACACAGTGATGTTGGTCTGTGGGTTTTGCCACTATGAGCGAAGTTGTCAGATATTTTATTAGGTATTAATTGTCACCACACAAACACATGAAACGTTATTAGACTGTTGTGTGAGAAAACTACTAACACATAGGATCCTTAAAAACTTATTCCGTTTCCGTTCCCATATTGTAGTCGGCTCATGTTTGAATGTTTGAAAACATCCACAGTCTATCTCAGTCTGAAGTAGAACCTTGAGTTAGGCAGCGTGTTTGTGTCTGCATGTATGTGTGAGCAGGAACACTCGACTGTTTGTCAGCGTTTAGCTCAAATGCTGAATGTTTGACGACTGGAAGTGTTTTTTCTGAAGCTGTTTGCAAAGAAACTCTGCTGCAGCAAGCTGTAAAGAATTTACTGTGAACAATATTATGGTTGATTACCATAATCAGAATTGATATTTCTATATGTTATCAAGGTGAAAGTCACCTAAACTGGAATTCTGTAGTAGTCCACAAGCCAGATCTACAGCACAGTCAATGGAGGGTCACATCTGTAAAAGTGTGTCTGGTGATTTAGTTGGTTCCTGACTCAAAGGTCTTCAGCTGATCAAATACCATAACGTTTATGTTCAATAAATTTACAATATTACATAGTGGAACATCGTTAACAATCCCTAACTGCCTCATCAGGGGAAATCTGCAGGGTTTTTCTACGTGACCGCCCACAACAGTAGGTCCTTTGGCATTATGTGCTGCTTTTGGATAAAGGAGGACTTCACAAAGACACTCATTCATCCCTGTTAACATAAAAGGTGTCTTTATGGTGGTGTTCAACCTGGACCCACAGCAGTTACAGTGAGTTTTATAAGGGTAAAGAACAGGTTTAGAGCTAACTAACCATTATGTTCATTATTGATTAATCTGTGAGTCATTTTGCTGCAAAAATGTCAGCTAATAGCAAAAAAACCCCCAAAACTCTGTTGATCCGAAATGGAAAGATCCTGCAACCAGAGAATTTAAATCATTTGATTTAGTCAGTTGGTTGATTGATTTAAGATAAGTTAGCTGTTTTGATCATGATTTAGTCATTTCAGTTAGTTAAAAATGTTTCCAACATGCAAACATTCAGCCTCTTAAGTGTGAAGAAGTAATTGCTACTTTTCTGAATTCATTTTCCAAACAGTTATTAATTGATCATAAATTCAGTCTTACTGTGGTTCATTCCTGTAAACATTAAAGCTTCATTAAACTCTGAAGATGTGTTGGAAAAAAATAGCGATTTACAGTGAATGTTAAGGTTTAATAATGATTTGAGGTTTTTGGCCCTCAGCGTCTGTTCAGCCTTGACCCTGGTGTAGTCCAGCTGGAGGACCTTCCACCCTCCGTTCACGGTTATCCGTCTAGTGGACTAGGACGCCAGTGTTATTTTAGCTCCATCGATTGCAGGTAATAAATAGCCTGAGAGCGTAGTGCTGCTGGTAAAAGCTGAGAGGGGGAATCCCCGGGGGAGAAGCTAAAGCAGGCACCAGGTCCCTATCTGAGGCCTCCGACAGAGACAGAAAGAGATTGAATAAATGTCAATAGATGTAGCCTTTGAGAGCTACTAGAATAGGTACTCTTATCAGACACCTTGGTTACTGCTGTCACACGTGAGATATTTTGAGGTTGTGGTAAAGATTTTCTTAAGTGTCCATTAATGGACTGGGTACCTATTGATCTTTGAGCTTCAAGTCATCAAATCATCCAGCAGCACAGGATTGAAGCAACGGTGAAGAGGAGCAGTTAGCATAGAAGCTAACTAACATGTTGTAAGGCCACACATCGAAGCCCTGCAGCAACTAGCGATTACTTTCATTGTTGATTAATATGTTGATTATTAAATAATCAAATGGTCAATAAAATGTCAGAAAATAGGGAAAAATGTTTGAAGTGTTTCTCAAATGTCTTTTTTTTTGTCCACAAGCCAACAGTATTCAGTTTACTGTCACAGGAGTGGAAGAAAACAGGAAGTAATCAAATTTCAGTAGCTGGAATCTGAGAATTTTGACACTGACTGCTTCAACAGTATCATTATTATCAAAATAGTTTGCAATTAATTAAAAGTTGAAAACTGATCGATCATGTGTTCAGTTCTGGTTTGACTGGGCCTGGTTCATGTCATGTTTTTCATAACTGGGATCACACTGTTGGTTGTCAGCTCTGTTCTGGGGAACACACATGCAGTCTGGTGACAGATTAATGCGACAGTGAGGAGATGATCAGACTGTACGAGTGTTTGTCAGATGCAGACAGATTAGATGAACTGCTTTGACTCTGTGTGATGTGTCCTTATCCAGGTAAGCACGTGGTCGGTGGAGGAGCTGCGGCTGAGACTCGCCTCTCTGGACCCTCAGATGGAGCAGGAGATCGAGGAGATCCGTCAGCGGTACCAGGCCAAGAGACAGCCCATCCTCGACGCCATCGAGGCCAAAAAGCGGCGGCAGCAGAACTTCTGAGACAGACCTGCAAAAGCTAATGACGGCAGCGACTGGAGGGTTTATCTCTTGGTTTCTGCAGCAGGTCGGAGAAAAGTCGCTGAGGCTGTGCTGAGAATTCTTCATCCTAATGACTGGTCATGAGATGAAGCAGCTGGATGTAAGGACGTGATGATCGTCACTTCAGATGTCAAACTGCTGAGTTTGGTAAAGCAGAACTTACAGAGAACTGTTCTCTGTTTGACAGAATGTTATTGACTTTTACTGTTGTTTGATTTAAGATCCATATTCATTCTTTTCTTCCACCTTCTTGAGATAATCTGGAGCCTTTAGGGGAAAATTGGTTTTATTCCAGCCTGGCGTATATCCCATTAATATGGCTATTGTGGCTCTGAATGTCATGCTAACTTTGCACTCTTTGCCCTCATTGTAGAGGCTGGTGGAATCAGTGTTTAGTTGTGGGGTAATTAGCCTGCAGCTGTTCAAAGAAAGCAGATTTTTACACAAATCATTTTAGAGTCCAATTGAAAGTAAACAGAAATTACCAACCTGGAACAGACATTTTGCCAACTGCTTTAGCTTTTACAAATCAGGAGACAGGAGAACTAAATGTTAAGTCTTGTGCTCTAATATTTCCAGCTGAGTTTAGGAAGTTGAGGCACCAGTACAAAGTTAGCATGACCCAGACGGACACAGTCGCCACATTGAATCGAAATACTTCAAGCTGACATAAACCCAGACTCTCTGAAGAGCTGTACTGCATTTCTGGTGTGAACAGTTTTAGAAATGACAATGAAGAAAGTTTCATTTGCATCATCAGCTTATCATCAGAATGTGGATCAGCTGGTTTGGATCAGCTGATCTAGATTCACAGGTTTCTTTCTGCTTGCGTTCAGTTGTGAAAGAGCCCATCAGATCTCATCACATTTAGTTTGTTTTTACTTCACAGTGTGGTACAGCTTCGTTTTAAGGGCTGATGTTCAGCTTAGGTACTCGTCTGTTGTTTCCTCAACTGTTTCCCGTCATTGTTAACAAACAGTGACGCTGCTCAAGTTCTCAGTTTTCTCTCTGCAGACTGTGAAAATCTAGAACAGTATCTAGTCAAGAAAAGGATCAATTTTTAAAACAAAATCACACAAAAAGCTGAAAATACAGGAGGAAAATTCTTGGTTTGTTCCAGCTCATTACTGCCTCTGAGAGCTTTGCAAAACAACAAACCATCCTCTTGGTGTCCGTCGTGCTGAGTTTAGTTGCGTAGTTACAGGAGCAATGATGACAGGATTTATTTCTAGCTTTCCTTCTTTGTAACTTTATCTGGTGTCTGCCTGATTTTATACACAGTTACAGTTTGATTTCTCAACTGAAAAGTCATTTCTTTCAGCATTGCCTACTGTATGAAAACTCTTCATTTGGTACGTGTTCCTCGGTTTTGTATCTTCTGCCTTCATTCTGATTAGCAGCCTTCTCATAACTCGTAGTGTTTCAGGTCTACAAATGAGTGTTCATTGTTACAAACCCTGTTCATTATATTCAGTCTAAAGACCATTTTCTTTCAGCATCAGCATGAAGTAAAGAGGCAGGAAATGGGGATTATTCAATGCACAACTTTGTCTATGATTAGGGTTTTTTAAGACACCCCTTTTACTCAAGTTACACTGAATGCCTGGCTCATGCAGTGACACCTCTTTATTTCCTATAAAAGCTTGTTTACAAGGGCAGCTGGTGGGGATTAATGCTTCAGTTCTATAGAACTATGCTCTTGTCATGTTGAACTTTGTGGATCCATTACACAATAGAACTAATTACACAGAAGATTTGACACTCAACAGATATGAAGAGTGAAAATATTGTCTTTGAAACATATTCAACTCTAGATCCCAACCTGTGGGTCAAAAGATTGATCTGATCAACGACACTGAAAAGACAAAGAAAAGCACAAAAACAAAACAGTATTTATCACCATATGAGTATTTCATTAATTCCTTATAACACACAGTACAGTAGCAGATGCAAGATTATTTCTGTGAGCATATATATTAGTAGGGCATTCATTGACTGTGTTGACCTTCAGTATCTGTTCAAACAGCAGCTTCCACCTTTCTGGTGCCCACAGGAGGGTTATAGTTGTTTAACAGTCCCATCATTACAGTGTGATGGAGAGCATTTGGTCAATGCACTAATTGGGGGAAGATGGAAATAACGTAAAAAATACTCCTCAAATTTTTCCTTGTATCTTTGGTTTACTGGCTAATTTCACCTCTTCAGCTCTCCTGGTAGTCACTTTTCAGATGATTCGTTTGTGATTCACAAAAGTAAACATGACTTCATTTAAAGAGCCTGTATTCTGCGTTTGAGTTTCCCCCTTTTCCTTCTGCGTGCGATAGCTTTTTCTAGCACATAAAAGGTCTGCAAACTTAACAAAGGCAGTTATTCTTTCGCACAAAAAACACTGTTGCTTATCTGCCTAAAACGCCTCATTTCAAGTCCAGGCTTTTCTTCAGTTACGTATCGACATCACAGTGTGACATACTTCCATGACACCAGCCTAGCAGCGAGTTTGACCCTCAAACAAAGAATGAGCCACCAGTATTTTAACACTGGGTGTTCTTCTGGTTAGATGTGGAGTTACCAAGGTTACCTCACTTTAGTCGGGCAAACTGACCAATCTGGGTTTTTCTGATGGGGCTGGGTTTAAAGAGACAGGAGCTAAAACGCAGCGTTTTAGACAGAAGAGGTGCTGCTGCAGTGAGAAAATACTGTTTGTGTTTTTAACATTTAAGCAAGCAAACATGTTCTGGCAGACCCAAAACATGGAATTATGAACCTGTAAAAGTGCAGAATATAGGCTCTTTAATAGGACCACAACTCCTCAAATATAAATCTGCATCCAAATACATTTGGCTCAAATACTTCGGCCTTTTTTAACCACCAGTGCCCTGCTTAGTTAATTTTGTGTTTTTTGTTTGAATTTCTAGTATTTTTTTCCTTCTGAGTAAGTTATAAAGACCTGGGTTGACAAATGTGTGGCTTATGTTTAACAAACCTCATATTTCCTGGATGTATTAGTTTGATCTGGCACGGCGGACTCTGTGAGAGGCTGGCGTCGACCCAGGTCTCATCCGACTTAACTTCTAACATTCCTCGGAGCAGCTTGACCGCTCATTTTTCCAGCGCTTCAGACATATCTGGTGCACATCCAGCATAAAGCACAGTTATATTTTTATACGTAGGTCTAGAGAGGAGACGGTTCAGTTTAGATCACAGGGATGTGTGAGGGAATTAAAAATGAGCTTCTCAGGTCATAGAACTCCTCAGGGGTGTAAGATAATGACAGTAGTGGTGAGAAGTGATTGTAGATAGTTGTTGAGATTCTTCATACGGAGTCGCGTCTGTATATATGAGCAACACTCGACTGTGTGTGTAAATTGTGTTTTGGGTGCGATCTTAAAACGTTGAATTAGAAAATGAGTTAAAATATTAAAATATCGAGCAGTTATCAACCATGTGATGTTTCTGGAGAGAAACCCTTCAGCTAGATTTGATGTGGGATCACTGTCCAGGCTTGTCTTGTGGCCTCTTTGTGTGCAGGACTCCCATGTTTCTGTATCATACTGACTCATGAGCACAACTCATTTCATTTTTCTGTTCTGTTTTTAAAATCAAAGCAAAAGGGATTCTTGTTTCTGCCTTATCTTGTCAACTTTGGATGCACTGTTGTTTTTACCGGTTTGTTTTTTTTGGAGTGATCACAAACTAAAAAAATGGTTTGGTTTAGGTATTGCCATGGAAAAAGGGTACATATTGAAAATCATGGAACCTGACTGTTATTACATTCGAAGCACAAGCTGTTTGTTTCTGTTGCTGTTGTGACTCCTGCTGTTAGAAGAGTGATGCATCAAGTCGAAATCACTGAAGAACAGAGAAGGAAATTAAACTGTCCTGCTGTTGTGGAATCACTTCTGTTTGATTTCTACCTGTCTAATCAACAAAATGGACCTTTAAGGGATTTTGATGACTGGCTAAAGTTTTCTCTGTAAACTGCTGTCTAATGAGGCCAACACACACCTCTGCAGGTGTGTGTTGGGTTATTTTGAACCGTCATGGTCATCCAGGGTTGGGACGGTTGAAAGCTCCACACACAGTGATTACTACTGAGTCCACTGTTTCCTGCTTCCTCCTAACCCTCTGAACCCCAGGCTGTTTCTGGGCGTCTTTGCTCCTGACCTGCACGTGTTTGGAAACAGCACAACAACGGCTGGTAGTAGGGAGCACTCAGAAATCTGTTTTGTGCAGTACGACACAGTTATGATGTCAGGGATCATTTATTTTCTGAAAAGAAGAATATCAAAATGTACAACCTAGGTGTTGCCAGTAATGTTAAATTTTTATTTTTACGTCTTCACCCAACTCTGAACATCGACTCTAGCAAGATGTTTCACCATGCTGAATGGATCTTCCAACACTGTTCTCCTCTCTATGCTGAATTTGAGCCGTGCTGCAGTCATTGTATTGATTTACTTCTCGGCTTTGTGGAACCACAATCTGCAGTTCAGCCAGATATTCACTGGTTATCTGTCACATGACTTGGTTGTCAGCTGAGTTAAATGACACGCAAATGATTCTGATGAACAACGATAATGATTTTTAAATTTTGATGAGTGGTTAGTTGTCCCAACAGAACTGCACAGCAGATATGATTCAGTCAAAACCTACTTTTCAAACTTGCCGTCAGGTCTTGGGGGTTCAGAGGATTAAGTAGCAGTGAACTTTTTGGTTTGAAAAGTCTTTTTTTTCTTTAGTGAAACATATCTCGACTGTTTATTTTCACCTGTGTTTTAATTTATTCGCTTGTTTCAGGTAAAGAACTGGGATTGATCAATATTTCAGCAGCACAACCAGTTCGGTTTATTTAATGAGTGAATCAGTTACAAAGTGCAAATCCTACTGAAACGCAAGGAACATCTGGATTCATCTTTTCTCATGTGTTTGCCGCCGTAAACAACTCTCTAATTTATTCGTTTTCATCTTTAGTGAATGCCACTTCAGCCTTTTCTCTTATGTTTGCAGGTGTTCGGCTCGTACTGTGTAAAATGTGCAGTTTAATATCCGCTCTGTATCCAGTACAAACATGGTAAAATGGTTTCAATGTCAACCATCAGAAAACAGAAATCTACAGACATAAACTAATAATTGAACAAAAGAAATGTTGTATCCAGGATTCCCAGTGATGGAAATGGTTTCCGGCTCAGATCAGCTGCACCTTATCAGATTTTTGGGTAAACTGCAGGTGAGGGAGAAGCGGAGCAGACTCCAAACTCAGAAGTCATCACTGCTTCATGTCTGTATTCAAAACTCTCTTTTCAGGATGAGCGTCAAATTTTGAGTTCCTGAAGTGTGTCTGCCTTAAAGTGTGCGGTGCAAGTCAGGCATCTGTTTGAGATCACTGGTATTTAGTTTGGATATGTTGTTGGTTTCTGTTTGCTTGGTTTAACAAAGAAAATAAAAAGTAAGAAACATGAGGCGCTCGTCTTTGTGTTGTTGATATTCATATTTTTGAGTTCTTGTAGATTTCTAATTTGAGGTTTAAACTGTCCTAAATGTTTTTTTTCTGTGTGATCAGTATTCCCTCCTCAGCCTCGTGTTCGGCCTTCATCCTCAGCGTTAACTGGCGGTCATCCAGGCCTTCTAAAAGCCTTCTCTTGTCCCATCACATCCGTCACAAACACCAAAACCTTCGAGGCACAACTTGCTCCCGTTGTCTTGTTTCCTCTCCACGTCGAGAGTTCTGTCTGCTAAAATAGCGGAAATTAATTTTTAATCAGAATCTGATCTCTCTCCTTCTCTGTGACTGTGGACGTGCTGTTTTCCTCAACCCAAATAAAGAGGAGAAAGTGTTTGATCACAGAGAACAAATCTCCAAGAGGTCATTGGACCAGTTTGGAAACGTTCTCATGACATTACTTGGGAACAGCTTTGACTCAATTTTGAAAGAAGAAGCTTTTATTGTTGTTCATTTTGCATCACTAAGATGCTTTAGCCGCCCAGTCAGAGGAAACTATACTGCACATATTTACCTCAAACAAGAGCAGAGCAACTGGAGCAAAAGGAGAACTCCAGCTGCTTCTTACTGAAGCTCTTAGGGTGATCACTGAACATGTTCAATCCATGTCTGTAGAAACAGAGCCCTTGTTCAGCTGGGTTAAAAACATATTTCTCTTCTCTTTACCACCTGTATTTTATTAATAATTATTAATATTTATTATTAAATACAGTCTTTCATTATTTCATCTCTGTTGTTTGACAGCGCTGCAGGACATCACTGTTGTGTTGTTTCAAATGTACTTTAATATGCATAAATAATGCAAATGGATCTTCTGAACGTCTCCACTCTAGAAGGAGTTTTCTAAAAGGTTTTCAGTGAACTAGAACAGTGGTCTAATGTGAACAAAAGAACAAAACACATAGAAAAAGCTACGTTTGAAAAAAAACCCTTGGTACATGTGGACAAGGCCTGACATCTTATCAATAATAACTCTAAACTAGAATTACTGTGTGCCTCCTACATCCAGGGAAGCTTCAGTTTATATTCCCGCCTATCCAGACTCATTGACTGTGAGCAGTTTGAAGGAATTTACACATGTGGACAAAACTGTTGGTACCCTTCCATTAAAGAAAGAAAACCTCACAATGGTCACTGAAACAACTTGAAATTGACAAAAGTAATAATAAATCAAAATGTACTGAGAATGAACCAATGAAACTCAGAACTCAGCTTTTGAATTGTGGCTCAAAAGAATCTTTAAAAAACAAATAAATGAAACTGGCCTGGACAAAAATGATGGCACCCCTAGAAAAGATAGAAAATAATCTGACCAGAGGGACGTGTTAGACTAAGGTGTGTCCTGAAATTAGCATCACAGGTGTCAGGAAGCTAAGGAGAGAAAGAAAATGATAGACAAGCATGGGGTTGATATGAGTGAGAACTCGAGGACACTAGTAGCGACCTGTCAATCATAAGGTAGCCACGCCCTGAAACAAACTCGAAATTGGACCAAATGAACATAATGCTGTATAAAGGAAGACTTGAATGTATTGATGGAGACTCAGGACCAAACCCTCTGTGCCTGCTGCTGGGAAGAATCCCCAAGTCATGATGCTGCCACCACCATGCTTCACAGTGGAGGTGGTGTGGTCAGTGGTGTTTGGGGTCTGCTGAACATGGTGTCTAGTCTGATGTCCAAAAGCTCTTTTTTTGTCTTATCCAACCAAAAATCTTCTTACAGTTGACTTCAGAGTCTCCCACGTGCTTTCTGCCGAACTCTAGTCAGATTTAAAATGAACAGTTCTTAACAGTGTCTTTCTCTTTGCCACTCTCCCATGAAGCTGTGACTGGAGAAGAACAGGCCACAGTTGTTATATGAACAATCTCTCCCATCTCAACTGAAGCTTGTAACTAATTAAACTGACCAAGATACAATGCTGAAAAACAATAAAAGGTGAATACGTATTACAGGCTCTGTAATTATGGTCTATGTCTTTGGCTAAAACTGTGTTTCTTAAGGTCACACTGACCTTTGATTTTTGACCACTAAAGTCTAATCAGTTCATTGTTGAGTCCAAGTGAGCTTTTGTGCTAAATCTGAAGAAATGAAAGCTACTTCCTTATTAAAACAGTGACTGATTTACAGTTGAACACTCAGATAAAAATCGCATCTGTCCAGCAGACTGAACATAGTGCATTTTTTCTCCCAAACACTGTCATCATGCTAAAGAGTCAGACATTGAACTGTACAATATGGCAGTGAAATATAACACCACAGCGATGAAACCATCATCAGTTTCTGTTCATCTTCTCTGACAGATAACAGAACTTTCATCCTTACTCATCATGGCAGAGCTTCAGACGGCGTTAGCATCATCTCCTCTCTCCTCCTTAATGCTCTCAGAGAGGAAGGAAACCTGCCGGAAGATTCCAGCATCCATTATGTGAAACACAATCTGAGCTGCAGAGCATCTTAATGTCATCCCTCTTGCTGAGACTCACACAGTTTCCTCCTGTTTGTCTTTGAGAACAAAGGTTGGGTAGAGGGGAGGTGTTTGCATTTAAGGGATTACGTCTCACTAATCAGATCTCACCATGCAGATAGTTTGGCCTTAATCTGAGTGAGTTTTTAAATTCTCTGAACTAGGAGCGCCAACGTTATTATAACAACTGCCTGCACAGTTTCCGGTGGATTACACTGAGTAAACCAGAGGTGGAACTGCCAGTCAGACACACATTTTACACATATGAAGAAAATGCATGTTGCCATTTTGATTCCAGATGAAACAAAGTGAGATGTTGATCATGCACTGGAAGCAGAAAACACAGGTTAAGCCACGACTGTCAAGAAAAGCAACGAGTGTCTCCAGTGGTGAAAGACGTATTTAGATCTTTCACTTCAGTGAAGTTGTACCTAAAGCTTGAAAACTAAAGTAGTGGAGTAGAAACTGCAATGTTTGTCTTCAAAGTATAGTGGTGTTGAAGCAGAAAGAAGCATAACATGGAAAGTAAAGCAGGAGTACATAAAAGTTGTTCTTAAGTATAGTATCTGAGTAAACATACTTAAATTCTATCACTGAGGGGTTTTCTTTAAAGCTTAAAAAAGGATCAGTTTTCCCTTAAAACAAAGTTAGGTCTGTGTAACATGGTGTATATATAAAGAATATATATTTATGTACATTATAGTAGGTATTTAAGTGCAAATGCTGGACATACAGCATGTCAACAAAGGTGTTTTATATGTAACATGTTGCTTTGGTACATATCTGAGGAGAAACCACTACTGAGCACAGACAGTGTTAAATCTGACTCAGGTAATGAGTTCATTTCATTTATGGTGTCTTTTACTTCCCTATCTTCAAGTCCTAATCATGACAACAATACCAAGGGGCAATACCAAGGATGTGCAGCTGACCTTTTTCAGAGCCAAAAGGTCAAGGTCCAGGTCAAGATCATGCAAAATGTCAAAAACCAAATATTACGGTATGTCCGCAAGTAGTTATTGTAGAATTTCAACGCTTACATTTTTGAACAGCTCATCTCAAGTGGAGTATTTTATGTAATTGGACTGAAGTGGTACGACCTACCAGTAAAAAGATTGGTAGGGTCAAAGCTCATGGCGTCAGAAAAAATACACTTTCCCTATAATTTGGCAATAAGTTGAGATACGGAGCACATTCTGGTACCACTGAACAGCGTTTAGTAGTTTCTTTCAATGTGTGACCTTGACCTTCACACATTGAAAGGTCATATTTGAGGTCAAGGTCAGTCCTTTGTTTTCCTGCATTATTACTCAAAACTGATATACAGACATTAAAAAGGCTACAGTTTGCCAAGTTGTCGGTTTTGCCAGCGCAAACTGCCACATGTGCATTCGCCTCGCAAATACAGGGCTTTGCCAATTTTTTCAAAATTACCAAATACATTGTTGTTGTCGGAGTTCTTATTATTTTATTCTGCAAACTTCCTTTGTCCTGGAACCTCTCCTAGGGTGTTAATGCAGCACTAATAACTGTTATGCCATGTGATGGGGGCAATGCCAAGGGTGTGCAGTCGACCTTTTCGGACCTCAAAGGTAAAGGTCGAGCTCAAAGTTGTGTCAAATGTCAAAAACCAAATTTTTCTATATCTCCACGAGTAATTGTCGTAGAATTTCAATGCTTACATTTTTGAGCAGCTTAACTCAAGGGGAGTACTTCATGTCATTGACTGAAGCTGTACGACCAACCAGTAAAAAGATTGGTAGCGGTCAAAGTTCATAACGTCACAAAAAATACAAAAAAAATACACTTTTCCCTATAACTTGGCAACACATTGAGACAGTGCACATACTGGTATCATTGAACAGCATTTAATGTTTGCTTTCAATGTGTGACTGTGACCTTGACCTTGACTCAAGGTCAAGGCCAAGTCTTGTGGTTTTTCCTGCATTATTACTCAAAAACGATGTACAGACATTAAAACACCTCATGTGAAGGGCTACAGTTTGCCAGGTTTTCATTTTTGCCTAGCAAAATTGCCAAATACATATTCACCTCACGAATACAGGTCTTCCTAGTTTGTCTTTCTTTTTATTAATGTTTGAAACTTTTTTTGGTCTAGAATTTTATTTTGCTTAGTTTTTTTTAAAAAAACAACTTAACTTGCCGTTTATGTAAAAACAAAGAAAAGAGAGCATAGATTGTGAAAAGGGGAGAAAGTAGCTGGAAGTGAAGGAAACCAAACAGAAGGAAAGAAGCGAGCCATGAGGTCAGGCCGATGCTGAGTTTGTGATGCTCAAAGCAGCCGTCAGCACAGCAGCTTCTACACTCTGTCCTCCGTTTGAAGAATCGCCAGTGATATTAAATGACAGCCTGACGGGTTTGATCCATTTTCCAGTAAACAGAGCAGCTGGATGTTTGTCAAAGTCATCCTGTAAATGAACTCTGTGGCACGACGCCACAGATGCATCAGGCTAAAATTGTCCTGTGAGAACTTAGAAATGCTGCAGAATCTGCCTTTACTTAGTTTCAGGGTTTGGCTCATGATCACAGGTCTCTCTCCTCACGGACCCACTAAGACACACAAGCTCATACAAGCTCTTTCGTTTCAATAGTTCTTTCTCTATGGCTGCTTTTGAGAACAAATATGGTGCTGCAGATCATCACAGTCAAGTTTTTACTTTAACAGTGGTGTGACTGGGGCCGCCCTGATAGCCTAATAGTTATGTTGCGTGACCCCAGTGCAGACCCCAGTGCAGAGGCGTAGCGGCTGTCCTGGGTTCGATTCCGACCTCGGGCGCGTTTACCACGTGTCCTTCCCAACTTTCTCCCGTTTCCGACTCTATCCACTGTCCTATCAAATAAAGGCATGAAAGGCCAAAAATAAATCTTAAAAAAACACTGGTCTGACTGGAGTCTGATAAGGAAACATATAGCTCAGATTAAAAGTTGTGCCTTCTCACAAATTCATCTGTTCTGAAAATGACACTGAGGCTGGTGCACATTTAGAGGTAAGTAGAAGGTAAAACACGCTGAGCGATGGATGAACTGGTTCTGCTACAGACCAGTCCAGCTAACATGAGTTCTGATTTACAGCCTCTCTTGCAGCACAGCTCTACGATGGCACTGTCTGTCTATGTGCTGGTGTGCCACTATGGTTCATCTGTCTAACTACTGGATGGACCTTGTTAGAAAAGATAGTTAAAATGAAATAGAAAGAGCTTATCAGAGACTTGGTGGAGAATGGGAGCTTCATTAATTGGAGGCTTGTGTCAAATTTTACAAGAACTTTAGTCTCATTCTGCTCTGACATGATGATAAAACTACTCACCATATGCAGTTGTAGTGTCATGTAATGTCTGAAGCTGCCTTCCCCTTGCTGTAGTTTGTCTGACTTAACTCCTGAAATCTGCAACGTCATTGGACCTAAAAACAACTCAGGTTCAGTGGATCTGTAAATGCATTCTGACTGTCTGTCTGGATTCTCAGCCATTCAGGTCAACAACAAAAAGCATCTGAACTTCTCTTTTTGGTTCTTGAAGCCTCTCAGATGAAAGTGGAACGTCTTCAAGAAGCAAACAGAGAAGCCCAGTTGCCTTCTACTAAGGCTCTGAGAATTACACTTTGATGAGTCAGAACTGCAGTTTAACATATTCATCCATGATCCATCCATCATCTATACACCGTTTAATCCTCTGTAGGGTCGCAGGGGGCTAGAGTATATCCCAGTCGACTCAGGCGAAGGCAGGGGATACCCTGGACAAGTCGCCAGTCTGTTCCAGGTACACATACAAACAGACAACCAAGCAGACTCTCATTCACACCTAAGGACAATTTAGAATAATCAATTAACCTCAGCATGTTTTTGTACTGTGCGAGGAAGCCGGAGTACCTTGTGAGAACCCACGCTGCACAGGGAGAACATGCAAACTCCACACAGAAAGATCCCAGGTGTCCTAACCGGGACGCGAACCGAGGATCTTCTAGCTGTGAAGCAACGCTGCTAACCACCGAGCCACTGTACAGCCCTCAGCATATTCATTTAATGTTTATTTCATTCAGCGTTTATTCATTTACAATTTTTTGTGGTTCAGACTAAATTGAAGATATTTAAAACCAATAATGTACATTTGTTGAATTGAGGGTAATTAATGATACCTTGAAGTAGGATTCTGACTAGTCAGGATTAAGCTGTAGATACATGGAACTAATATTATTTGTCCTGGAATAATGACAATTGGGAGACCTGACATGTTCCTATTTAACAAGAATGAATTCAATTGGTTAACATATGGGCAGAAAGAAATTGCCATCTTTCAGATTAGAACAGCCAATCAAAATGTCTGTGTCCCTTCTCCATGTGAAAATTATGATTTACCATATTTCGTTGGGGCTAATGTGCCAAACCCATTGATACCCAGACCAGAAGAAATAATAACTATTGTTTTTGAAGGAAAACAGATTTCGTTAGCTTTGGACTGTTTCCCTTTGTATTCAGTCTTCTAATGCTAAGCTAAGCTAACAGACTGCTGCTTATAGCCTTATACTTACCGATCGTACTTTTGAGTCTTTAAATTTGCCTTCGTTGAGCTTCTTCCACAAAAGCACTATTCACAGTGTTTCATGATAGTTTTTATTCACTTCATTTCACTCGTTGGCATGCTTTTTCCACTTCACTTTATTTCTTCTGCAGGTCAGAA